>VDFB02193867.1:639876716-639890661 GCA_007258455.2 Sequoia sempervirens
GTTGTGCAAATCAAGCTACTTTTTTATAATGCAAAAGAGAAAATGGTGATCCCTACGAATGATTTCAACAAAAGACAGCATTAGTAAAATGGAAACAGGCATAAGGTGTTTAAGAAGGCATTTCAGTTTGTTTTCGTGATCATATAAGTCGTTGCAAGCAGTGTGTTTTTGGAATTTCATGGGAAATAATGACTTAGGGCTGGAAATTGTGTGAATTTTTTTATTAGAGAGCTTAAATCGAATTTGGAATACAAAGATTTAGTGTGAAGAGGTGATCTAGAGTGTAAGTAAAAACAAATTCTTTCCTAAGCAATCGAAAATTTGTTGATGTTCGAAAGGAAGCTACCAATCAAAATAAATTATGATTTATACCAGTAGGTGAATTTCTTGCCACCAAAGGAGATCATTACTGTTGCATGAAGAACTTGGTGTGAAGAAGTGGGAGAGGTATCATTGGATCATGAAGGAAATGGCTCTGTAATGGAAGAGGCTGGCAGTAAATCTTGTTTCTACTTACCCAAATGGAGGTGAGAGATTATTATCTTGCTTTCTATTTTGAAGTGGTATTGAAGTTTGAAAAGTTTTTATTGAATGTCATTTTTCGTTAGTGTGGGTTTATGGAATCATAAGGGTTTTGGTAGGAAATTTTAAGATGCTTATGATTTGAGAGTTGTAGAAATTATTTTATGCATCTATATGAGAGAAATAAGACGTTATAACTTGATAATTTAGACAATATTGTATAAAAGGTGTATTTTTGGTTGAGTCTGAAACCTTCAAATTTTGATAAAATTCATTAAATTGTCAAATGATTTTTCACTCAAGGCTATGCACACTACACCTGAAAAATTGCTTGAAGATTCTAATGCTACATCTGGCTAGAAAATCTAAGTAGGGTTTGATTGGAGACTAGAGGTAGGAGGTATTTTATCATCTCAAGTTGGCTTCTCACTCAAAGATGATATAATGCATGAAAAAATCAATTTCATCTTTCACCTTGAGTCCCTTCATCGAGCAAGGTGCATGACAATTGTTTTTGATTTGTAGATAATTAGCTGATAGGCTATTTTGTTTGAAGTTTCCACCGGGAATTTCGTGAGACGAGCCGTGAATTGGATTTGTTGGTGCCAGAGATGTCCTGCCCGACAGCGAGTAGATCGGGTTTTTTTGTGGCCATGTGGAGCTTGGGAATTACGTGGGTTGGCGGTGGTGGAGTTGGTGTCCTTGATACACGAAAGTTGAAACGTAAGTGTTTGCTCGCGGGAGTGTTAATGTATTTTGTTGTTGTTGTACGATGGAGGCGAGGTAGTAAATGTGGGCGAACGAAGTAAATGCAATATTGAGTGTTGGATTGTGGGAAAGTATACTTTGATTAAGTTGTATTATTGAAATAGTCATTGTGGTGTTGGTTTCATAGAAAACTATTGTAAAAATCGTTGCCTTTGGCTCCATGCCTGGTTTGATAGCAGAGTATTCCAAAAATCAACGAACTATTGTTCTCCAGAATTTGTAAGTCGTTTTACATGGGTATTTTGCATAGATGATTAATTTATTGTTGATGAGTTCTTGTGATATGTTTCTATCTTTGGAATTATACCTATTTTGGAGATTTGAAAGATATTATCACTTTGTATGTATGGAGAAATTGCAGTTAAATCTTCTTTCTTTCGTCAAAAAATATGATTAGGGTTAGTGATTTTTTCGGCATTGGTTTATTGTTTTAGTTATCTCTGTGCATCTGTATGGTGAGTCGTTTTGCATGGGCTTTTTGCATAGATGATTAATTTATTGTTCATGTTTTCTTGTTATGTGTTTCGATCTTTGGCATTATACCCATTTTGGAGATTTGTAAGACATTATCGCTCTATATGGATGGAGAAATTGCAGTTAAATCTTTTCTCTTTCATGAAAAAATATGGTTAGGGTTCGTAACTTTTTCGCCACTGGTTTATTGTTTTAGTTATCTTTGTGCATTTTTAGCATTATACACATTAGCATGGGAGCAATTGCAGAATAACATAGGAGCAATTGTTTTTTCTCCCTTTGTGTATTGTTTTAGTTATCTATGTGAATCTTTCGTTTATTGTTTGTGGTTATCTGTGTGTATCTTTGGCATTGCATCCATCACCATAGGAGCAATTGTAGTTAAATCTTCTTTCTTTTGTTAAAAAATATCGTTAGGGTTAGTAATTTTATCAGCCTCCGTTTGTTGTTTTAGTTATATCTGTGCATCTTTGTCATTTCACCCATTAAGATACGAGCAATTGAAGATTAACATACGAGTGATTGTGTGTTATCTATGTGAATCTTTCGTTTATTGTTTGTGGTTGTTTGTGCATATCTTTGCTGCAGTAATTGTAGATTACCATAGGAGCAATTGTAGTTAAATCTTCTTTCTTTTGTACATGGAAAGTGAAACGTAAGTGCCATTTTAGATGGATATTTTGCATAAATGATTAATTTATTGTTCATGTCTTTCGTTCTCTACTCATTATTCTTTTTGATAGTAGGTGTGGATGCCAAATCTGCAAATTGCTAAAACCTCCAACACACATTAGCATGGTTAGTTTAAAACAAAGTAAACAACATCTCTATGAAATAATACATCAATGCTTCCAAATGCAAACAAATGACAAAAAGTAAGCTAAATAAGCATATGAAAAACATGAAGTATGTTTATCTCATAGTGGATTGGTGCTATTGTGGAAAATAGCCCTTTCCCAACCCTTGCTAAGATAAGCTAAATGATATAATGCCAATGATGATGATGGAGTAAGATGGGAAAAATCAGTTTTCAAATGAAGAGAGTGACTTTGCATAGGATTTGTGGATGAAATTGTGGAGATTAAGCCCTCTATTTATAGATTTATTTTGATGAGAGATTGGCCAAATGGATGAATGTGGGACTAAAGATAAGCCAATGAAAAGAGGCCACTTGTCAACTTGCCATAGGTTGAGGGATGAGCAAGATTTGGGAAATGTGCCCAAGAGAGGGAGTTTCAAATTCAAATTGTGAAATAAATGTTGAGAGGGGGACATAAAAATGAGAAGTTAATGCAATGTTGGAGGGGACAAGTCAACTTGTCATCATTTTCAAACTTAAGGGAATATTCTATTTTTATGCCAAGTTGAAAGAAAATAAGGATTTTAATAAATCAATAAATTGATTTATTTGTGCATGTGGGAATATCTAGAGGATGTGATGGGTGGTTAGGTTAGACTAATTAGGATTTGATTAGCTTAATGATGATTAGGATGATTTTGACCTTTTGACTTGAATATTTGGATTTATTTAAATCAAAGAGGGATGGAATATGCATTTTTAATTAAATAAAGTTTTGTTTATTTAATTAAAGGTTGATGTGAGACAAGTTGATTTATTTAATAGTCCTGATTTACTTGGTGAATGGATTTGATGAGCTTGATTAAATTAATTAGTGGGTGAACGTAAACTAAGTGCATAATGATAATTTTGCATGTCTACATTTTGCCCCTCTTTGAAGCAATGTACTTGTTGCGTTGGTTCAAAGAATAAACTTGCCACGATCGAAATTCAAATTTTTTTTATTTTTTTCAGTTGCCCCAGCAGAGAGAAGTACACTAGTACATTGCCCCCTCGAGAGATCGAGTGAAAAGATTCGATTTGAGGGTCGATCTCACGATAAAGAGGTTCAAACTAGATGGTTATGGATGATGATGCAAATGAGATGGTTTTAAGATGCTTAGAATAACAAATCTATATTATCTTAAACAACTTAAATGATGATATGATGTGATGATGGATGAGATGGATGATGTGATATGCCATGATTATGCAAATGTATGATTTATGCAAATTCTTAGACTAACAGATCTATATTATGATGATGATGCAAATGCAATGCTTGTGAAATGATCGATCATGTTTCCTATTATGTATGATATGAATGATATGTGGTATGCTGACGGTTTGTGGATGCAAGTAAGATGGATGCTTGATGGATGCATTGGTGGGATGATGATGTTAGCGCGGAAATGAGATGATGACAAAGGATCCCACAAGTCCATGATCCTAATGGTATCTTTTATTAGAGATGATGATGATTGGTTTTTATCAAGGATTGGATTTTAAAGGCCACTTAATCTTTGCGTTTGATTACACATGTAGATAATGATGCATCAAGGTATAAAGAACTAGGATGGCATCAGACCTAGTGCGATGGACTTTGACTACAAATAGATAGAGCATTCTTGTTCACACTTGACATATGTGGAAACCTTTGCTAGGGATCGCACTCTTAACAGCAAGTATTCACCAAGTTATTTTACAAGAACGTCCAACAAGCACAACAGACAAAAGATAATGATCGTTGCCCCATTCCTATCTCTCTAAATCCTTCATTCGGATATCATCAAGAGGTCCTTGGAATGAGCACAATAAGATAAATCAAACGAAAAGATCAAGTATGCAAACAAGGAAATATTTTTCATACCTTTAGCCAAAGGGATTTGTTTTGATAGGATAAGAATCCAAGGTGATATCCAAAATGATGCCCATTGTCGGAACGATATATCCTAGGACATGCATTGTACATGATGATGATAGGTTGATAAATTGATTGATAGGCTGTTGATATAAAGTTGATTGACATGTCTGAAAATGATCAAGAGTTTGATTTTGTTTTAAAGTTTGTTATTTTCTTTGATCTTTACTGATTTTAAAAGTTTGCTTCTTTGTTGATTGTTGTGATTGTTTATGCTTGTTTTCCAAAGGATGAGGGGTGACGATCAATTCCATTATGGATGATTTGATTGGTCATGTGAAAGTTTAGATGAATGCATGACTTTTTCAAAACATTTGATGCTTTTGATGTTTTGAAATGCCTTTGAGGCCATTTTTGGTGTTTTGATATTTTACAAATGCCTTTGATTTTGTTTTGAATGTTTTGGGGTTTTCCTCGAGATTTTATCAATGCTTTATATTTTGTGTTTTGAATCTTTTGAACCTTTTGGTGTTTTGAATGTTTCTTGGATTGTGATGTCTTAGGTGTTCAAAGATGAGCATTGCCTACATTTAAGCCTCGTAGAGACAACGTAGTTTAGATTCCAAATGTTTTTATGTTTTCTATTTTGACTTGTTTTTGGATTTTGATATGTTTTGAATGTTTTGGGTTTTCTAATTTTTTGATGTTTTTGGATTTTCTCATGATTTTGACGATTTGGATATGGATATGATATCAGTGCTTTGTTTTGGATTTTTTTGAAGACCAAGCTAAGGTTGACTGATCAAATCAATGGATTGATGATGATGACATTATTGAGGATACACAACAATGCAAGGATTTGATTGATCAGGATTAAAGATGATAACATTGTTGAGGATGCACAACAATGCAAGGATAGTGTTAAGGAACACAATGATCGAGAAGGATATCCCAAGATTATGGATTGATTGGATTTGATTGATCAGGATTAATGAAGCTTGATTTGGAACAAAAGTTGTTTGAATGATTTGATGTGACATTGAAGTGTAACTTAGATGCAACTGATAGTGATTGTTTGGATTGATGTTCGATGAAAGATGAAGACTAATAAGGAATGTCTTCTCGTCAAACTATCCCATGGGCTAGTGATTCAGATGCTAGATCACAAATGCTTTGACCAATTTGATTTCACGTTTGCCAATGTTTGGATCACCACATAAGTTGGAGGGTATAGATCAAGATTTATTCCTAAAGCAAGATCTAAATATCTCATTCGTTTAGCGCTAAAGGTACCTTAATGCCATGCGGATGGATGCTCGGATATGTATGGATGGATTGATATGGTAAGCAATAATAAAGTATGCCAAGGGATTATCTTGATAAAGAATGCTCATTTGATAATGCCGCATAGGATAGATCAATGAAATGGCTCCATGTCAAGATAAGTGTTTACCATAAAATCACATATAGTGCGCCCTAAACTTTCTGTATCAAGATCGCGATAACTTGATGATGGATGATAAATGAAATTGATTGATAAATGGTTCGGATGCATGGATTTATTATGGATAAGATGGATGGAATGTTGTATTTATTACGGATGGGATGAGATGCTTTCAACTGAACTGGCACACATAGATGCTTGATTCTACACATGATGACTATTTGCTAGTTTTTGTCATGGTCTTGCCAAAAGTGCGACCATAGTGGTTTTCACTAGATGATGATTTTTATCTTTACTATTTTCAATCCTTTTCCTAAAAGATTCATTTAATTCCACCTAGTGGGTGTCGATGTAAATGCTTCATTATACGTTAGTATCCCACCAAGAAGTTGCTTTGCTAAGATAATGCACTTGAATGCAACTTCCTTTGGGATTCCCCGGGATTTTACTTTTGTCAATAATCGAGTTAACTCCATCTTGGTGCGCATATCGCGATAAAGTGCCTTCAGAATCCTTATGATAAAGGGTCATTACCAATACATGGTCAATGTGAGAATTGGATATCATGCGTGGAGGTGTGGATGGAGTGTTTTTAGGGATAAGATATGGATTGGCTGATTGGAACCTTTTGACTCTCCAAACTTGGGAAGATGAGCAATGATGGGTGGATACAACCCGCGGCGTGGAATTAGACCAACTCCGCTTGATACACTTTGCACGCTGGGTTTTGAAAAGCCTAATTTTTCTTTTGTTGACATCTTTGATGGATACTTTTCCCTTTTTTATTTTTCCCCATAGTTTCTTTGACTAATGGAGCTGGATAGGGATGATCTTTCTTTATATTCTTTGCATCCATGTGTATTTGATTTGTCCATTATGCTTTTAGCTCTTGATTTGATAACATTCTTTGTGCTTTGATTCAAATCTTTATTTTGATGTTGGTCCCAATTTGTGGATGGGGTGATGGGTGGATGAAGATTCATGACGTGACTGGTTGTAGTATTGGAATTGGTTTCATCATAAAGATTCTTCGTGCTCCCTATGTTGATGTTTTCTTGAGACGAAGTTGCCCCCAATATGGTGGTGGTAGTACCTTCATGCTTTGATTTTGCCTGTTCTAAGAGCTCTTGTTTAGAATGCACTCTCTGATAAATGACCATTGTAGATGATGTTATTTCCATTTGCTACTCTGCTAACTCTAGATTATACTGTTCTGTCTGATTTGCTTCCTTGAGTGGATAATGTTCGATATCTTTATTCATGATGTCCTCAATATGAGTTTGGGACATATTTGATCCTGATGTTGACAACTCAGTAACCTACTCTTTTTGTGTAATAATGTCAAGAATAAAGGGATCTTGTTTTGAATGAAGATCATCTATGTGTCCATCCGCAGAAAGCATCTCATGGGTAGATGGAGGAGTATTTGCTACATGGATATGGTCATCTTGCATAGATAGGAGAGTGTCCATTAGATTATTGTAGTATCTTGGAGATACAAATTCTTGATCTTGAATGATTTCGGAGTTGCTTTCGACATGCTTTGGATCAAGTTCTTGACATGGGTCAGTTTCAAAGGACGAATTGCTTGCAAAGGATTCTTGGATGTCATCATTAGACATGGTAAGTGGTTCAATATCCTCAAGTATCGAGTTCAAGGTTCCTTCAGTATCTGTAACCATGAGGTCAAAGGATGTCAATATGTCTTGGAAAGGACCATTGCTAGACCTTGGTGAAAGATGTTGATCATGCTTTGGAATGAATTCTTGAGATATGTCCTCTAACTCATAAGGCGATGTAGAGACATTTTCAACATGATCATAGGTGAACGAATTGTGCATTATGTCAATAGGATCAAATAATCATAACACTCCTTGAAATAGATCACTAAAAAGTGGCTCTTGATGTATGGTGAGTTGATCATTGGATGGGGTGGAAACATCTTCAAGGTGCTCATCAATGGAGAGATCTTGATCATTGTCTTCAACAATTGTGGTGGAGGGATTTCCAATGTCTTCAACCATAGGGTCAAATGATGTTGACATTTCTTGAATTGTATCATTGTTGGTTGGTGGATTTTCATCATGATTGAAAATTGAATCTTGACATATGTTGATTTGATCTTCGGACGAGATAGAAACATATTCAATGTACTCTTTGATGGATAGATCTTGATCATTACTTTCAGTAATTGTGGTGGGGAGATTGTCAATGCTATCACCAATGGTTGAATGTTCATCGTTATCCCTAATAGTTATCATTTTCTATAGATACACAAAAGTCCAGCAGAAAGTATTATCATGGTTTGGGTCTCTTTGAGACGCGCCGATATGAGCATAACAAACAGTCACAACAACTCAACCATCAATACTTTCTTGTGTCATCGAAGTCATATCGAAGTGTCAAAGAGACCCAAAACCATGTCCCTCTAAAATCTTACCATCACCCTAATATGCATATTGCTTCATGTTGTTACCAACTCCCATCGAATTATCGACGAGATGACTTAACACCTCCCATCGATACACAGAAGTCCCACCGACAAAGCTTATAGCATTAATCGTGATCCCCACTGCCAACGTAACATCCATGTCACCATTGTCATACAACTGACATCACTTTCCACACTGACTGGTCCCACATTAACAGTATACCACGGGTTCCACACCATCACCATATCGAGGAGACTATAATCCATGTCCCAATGAAGTTCTCCACTCCTATTGAGAAGAGTTCCCAATCTCCCATCAAGATGTTGAGGGGACGGGACTCAAAGTCCCACCAAAATCATATGGTCCCACCGATGAAGATACAAATCCTTACAACAGGTTTTCGAGGTGACTTGTTAGAGACTCCCTCTGACAATGTAGTTTCTGCTCAATGTAGCTTCCTGATATTCGTCGAAATGTTGAAGGGACTGTTAAGAGACTCTCTTTGACATTGACCTGTCACATCAATGATACTTCTCTACCACTACAACACCCTCCATCAAGATATCAGAGAGGCTAGATTCAAGGTCCTATTGACATAAGACTATCTTCCCATTGAAGGAGTTAAACACCAACCCGTAGAGAGCTTGGCATTCTAGTAAGTTTGAGGGATTCTTCCTCAACATAACTTAATATATATCAACAGTTTTATATCTACCATTTTTCCATTCTATTGGAACTGTGAAGCATTGAACATTCATTCAGATAAATAAAAAATGCATCTCTCCTGGCATATACAAAGACCATAACTTGCAATAATCAATAAGGTAAAAGAAGATAGACAAGAAAGATACCACGTACCACCATCAAACTTCTATTTCTATCATTACTTGTACAAACAACTAAAAAAATATAGATTATTGCAAGACACATTGGTTGCAAATCACTGTGTGCATCGGTTATGCAAGAATAAAGGTTAAGAAGTCAACGAAAACCTTGGTGATCACCTTGATTGACCAAAAAATAGCAGGTAATATCCCAAAAAAACACATCGAGAATAGGCATGATAACATTAAAAAAAGCATAAAAAACATACATAACATGATGGGATGACATAGTGCGAGGCCTGAGAAGACAGGGGATAAAAGTGATGAAATCGACAGATGAGGGGAAACATTACAACAATGAAAGTGAGGAGATAACAACACTATCAAATTGTGTTTCCCACATTGTGGGTGGGAGTTTCACCATAAAACTTGGTAGCCCGATGGCTTGCACAAGAAGCTATCCCTTTGTTTGGATTCTATGCACACATGGGCATTGTAGGCTGACGTAAGACATGCATCGTAAATTGTAATAATTATTTTTTTGAGAACATGTGTTTAAATATGGTAATGCACAAAATAATTGCAGGTTGGAAAACACTCTATGTTATGAGTTATTTTGTTTTACATGCTTGTTTTACATGCTCGAACCGAAAGGGTGAAGAGAATGGGGAGAAGTTGCAGGTGGTAGATACATGAAACTAACCAAATTGAGTTGAGGGGTGACTAACCAATTGGGCTCTTGCATGTAGATGGTTTTACAAGAGTATGTCCTTTGTAGGTTTAATAATACCAAGTGTCTTACAACTTGAAATTTTGCAAAACAATATGAATTTAATCAAAATCTTTTTTATTAACATAGCAACAACCCAATTGGTTTTTCAGATTCCCCTTAGCTCAATTTGATTAGACACCTGGTGTTTTCCAACATGTAATTATATATAGATAGTATGAACATAATGAAGAACTTTTGTTTAGTACATAATAAGAATGTAATGAAGTTCACCTTTGAAATGTATACAGACCACATTGAATGAGATAGATAAAAGATAATGTATTGATTGAAAGAGATTCCCCCTACTATTGAGAAGTTGAGGAAGGTGCATGTGCAATATGTGCAATGGGAAAATAGAAATGCATAACTCAATTAGTAGGTACTAGATAGTATGTAATAAAAAGGAATCTTCTCTAAAAACACTTGAAAAGAAGTAGACCAAAGTGAATGAGATAGTAATGTATTGACTGAAGAGATTGTTCCTAATCTTAAGAAGTTGACAAAGGAGCAAGTGTAGTATGTGCAATGGGAAAATGGAAATGCAGAACCAAAGGAAGTAGGTACTAGAATGCATGGAATGAAAAAATAATATTCTTTGCAAACACTTGAAAAGAAAGTAGAGTAGAGTGAGTGAGATAGATAATGTATTGACTGAAGAGATCCTTTGTGATCTTGAGAAATTGAGGAAGGTGCTTGTGTAGTATGTGCAATGGGAAAATGGAAATGCACAAGTGGACAAACTGAAGAGGTTTTGTGTTGCACAAGAATTTGTGTAGGAAAAGAAAGTGAGAGATGATGCTATAGGTGGAGTTGAACAAGTGAAATTCAAAGATTCTTGAACATAAGAGTTCCATGGAACACATAGAATTGGAAATGGATGAAAAGAAGGCAACATGAGATGTCAGTGCAAAAAAGAGAATTATTTGGGTGGAGACATGAAAGTCCTATGAGAAAAGGTAGAAATTTTTTACATAAATAACTTATTAGAAAGAAACATTTGTATTCTCTAATCAGAAAGACACTCTCAAAGCTAAGAAAAAAATGGTTTCAAAGCTACATAAAAGTATTGAAGAAACTGAAAACTCTATCTAATAAATGGATGGTGTTGTCCTAAGGACTGATGAGGGAGTAGCTGAGCTCGAAAACTTAAATTAAAAGATGCAAAAAAGAATTTAGAAGATCATGAAAAGGAATACCAGGGAATGTTAATAGGTAAGAGTATTGGGGATGAGTAAAAATGCAAGGATGGTCAGCTTGCAAATACAAAAGCATTAATTGGAAATGTTGAAACTGAAGAAAAACAACAAAAGACTACAATTAACCACTTAGAAGAGGAATTAAGATATAAGAAGAATATTTTATCGTCAAAAGAAAAGGAGATTAATTAATGTTGTTGAGAGATTAGAAAATAAGCATTTGCAAGCATCTGAGGGCATTCAAAGTTGAAGACTGATATCATGCATCTCGAGGTGCAATAACTAAATGTTCAACTTACCAATAATGATCTTGTAAGGCATATTGAAAGACCAAAAGTGAAACATCTTTTTGCACAACTTATAAAAGTCTAAATTACATGAATGGTAAATATTGAAGGTACCTTTCATTACACTCTTGTCATGTAAATAACAAGAGGTTTTAATTACATTAATACTATCTTCAAAAATTATAGGTTTACACTAGGTGTTATAAAACCCGCAACCCACACATTGTTGTAAAACCCTCTACCGATAACAACCCATTTGGTTATTCACTCGTTTGCTCAAATAGGTTAGAATGTATGACATCAAAAAGGAAATAGCTATAAAAACATTTGAAAATAAGTAGACCAAAGTGAATGACATAGATAATGTATTGACCAAAGAGATTAATCTTGCTAATGAGAAGTTGAGGAAGGTGTGTGTGCGGTATTGGAATGGGAAAATGTCAATGTAGAAGTGGAAAAACTCAAAAGGTTTTGTATTACACATGAATTTGTGTAGGAAAAGAAAGTGAGAGATGATGTTATAAGTGCAACTGACCAAATGAATTCAAAGATTCTTGAACATAAGAATTCCATGGAACAAATACAAGTGGAAATAGATGATAAGGAAAAAGAAATTTCAAATGTAAGTATAGAAAAAAAAACTGGGTTGGGTGGAGACGTGAAACTCAATCTGAAAGGGTAGACAAGTTATGTAAATAACATGTTCAAATAAACATTTGTATTCTCTAATCATAAAGACACTCTCAAAGCTGATAAAAACTCTATCCAATTCGATTTTTACATGGAGAGGGTCTTACAATAGTATGTGGGTTGCAGGTTTCATAACACCTAGTGTTTTCAAGCATGCAATTATATATAAACAACATGATTCTAATGAAAACCTTTAGTTTTGTTGACAATAAGGATGTAGTGAAGTTCATTCACCTTCACAATTTATAGCAACTTTTACAATAAAAATTACATTTCAATTTCCTCATATGATTTTAAAATAAATGCAAAATATATTGCAGGTTGGAAACACAATATGGTTTGTGATTTATTTCATTTTTTACGTTCAAAGCTAAGTGGTGGAGAGCACAAGGAGGAGTTGCAAATGGGGGTTACATAAAACTAACCACATTGAGCTGAAGGGTGACTAACCAATTGGGTTGGTACATCTAGAGTGTTTTACAACACTATGTGGGTTGCAGGTTTCATAATACCTAGTGCTTTCCAATTTCATTATATTCTTATTATCTAATTCACAAAAGGTTCTCAAGACAATTAGAAAACATACCAATTGAGGTGAGGGGTGACTAACCAATTGGGTTGTTACTTGTAAAGGGTTTTAGAATAGTATGTGGGTTGCAAGTTTTATAACACCCAGTGTTTTCCAACCTAGAATTTTACAAAACAATATGAATGTCTTGAAAAGCTTTTGTTATTTAAACTGTACAAATGTAATGAAATACACCTTCAAAATTTATAACAAGTCTTACATAGAGTAAAAATTGTGTTTCAATTTCATCATATGATCCAAATATACATGCATAGTATGATTGCAGGTTGGAAAACACAGCGGGAGGTGAGTACATGATTTATGAAAGCTCCAACCCACATAATGTTGTAAAACTCTCTACACAGTGAAGCCAAATGAAAACCCTTGGAAACCTATCGATGAAAACCCATCTTCGCAATGAATAGTCATTCAATTCTTCATTGTACCTCGGTAGAATGACAAATGACATATATTTTTGGCAGATATACATACCTAATAGCTAGATGCATGCGCCTCTCACATGCATTTTGGTAGGGAGAATGGCTTCTTTGCTTCAGCCTCTAAACCCATGCAACTCCCTTTTGAGCTCGCCAACAACCTTCAAAATGAGAATTTCAAAAATGGTGATGTTATGGACTTTAAATGGTTTTAAAAATATGTCATTTAATTGTAGAACCCACAATGCATTTTCCAACCTGGTTATATATTTTGCATGGTTTATGGTTTCTCTAAACATTATTCCACTACTATTTCAATTGTAGAAAATATACATCACTCATATTTCTACAATGGGTTGTCAATTATTTCATTCAACTTCCTCAAAAAGTTCTATGTTGTGAGAACATTAAAATGGAAAAATTAAAAACCTTGAACACAAAAGCACATAAATAGCTTTGCATTTTAAATGAAAACCCCTTTTCACAAGGAAAACCCTTGGAAACCCATTAATCAAAACCCATGTTCACAACAAATAGTCATTCAATTCTTCATAGTTTGTAGGTAGAATGGAAAAATGGCATATATTTCTAGCAAATATACATACCTGCTAACTAGTTGTTTGCACCTATCAAATGTGTTTTGGTAGGGAGATTGGTCACTCTGCCTCAACCTCCAAATGCCCCACAACTCCCTTTTGGGCTTCCTAGCAACCTCTAAAATGTGAATGTTGAAATTGGTGACATTTTGGGCTTTTTTGTGCATTCCAAATTAGGATTTTTAAAACTCGTTGACGTTGCCACGTATTTTTTTGGTGATGGGATAGGTGACAAC
>VDFB02193867.1:639890761-639973991 GCA_007258455.2 Sequoia sempervirens
AAGAGGATTTTAAAAGATTGTGTTGATGCCTTCTCATAAGATTTCATTGGGGACTTCAAATATAGTAAAGCAAGGTTTGGCAGGGTTAGGTCCCTCTTCACAAAGTCGTCATGGCTTCTCTGGGAAGCATAAGCACAAAGTAGAGGAAAATTATCCACAAAATACACACAACAAGAAATAGGAAGATTAATGACTTGATTGCAGAATGTGAACCTTTCGACAAAATGCCTAAAAGAGACACACAATATGCTACACTCTTCTTTACATTCAGTCTATGATATCCAATTAGTAATCTTGGCATTCAATACTCAATAAATGATTATGGTTAGTATCCAATGACACTTTGGTCCTCTATGCATCTTTATCCCTTCATTTAGAATATCATCATTAAAATGAACATGTAATTAGGCATCACAAGTCAAACCTACAGCTCCATCAGTAGTGAGAATATATATTATGTTGAATGTTTATTTGGTTATTATAAGGGAAGAAAAAAAATGTATGATCTCTTTGGAAGTCACTTGATCTATAAATTCAAGTTACACTATATAGTTATATCTCTAAATCTTCACATTTTCATAAGCTCAAAATCTAAATTACTAGAAATGGCATAGGGAATAACGGCACTAAGAAAATATCAAAAGCAACATACTCTTGCCACCATGCCCCTATCATGAGTTTTTTTTTCTTTTGATCTAAGGCGTGGTGAAAAAACAACCACTATACTTTGATTTTCCTGCACCGAATCAAAAAGAAAAGAATTTGCTAATATGTGGTGTATATTTAAAGTGATTCATTAGATTTTTAAAAAAAGAAAAAACATAAATCATATCAAAAAAACAAAAATCGTGAACAAAGAAATCACAGCACAGCCCCGCCCTCCTTCTAGCGCCATTTGGTGGATGTCAAAATCTACAAATGGTTAAAAATATAACATAAAAAGGCATGGTTAGTGTTTTTAACCAAAAAAAACCTTCAACATCCATATGAAATAATACATCATGGTTCAAAAATGCAAACAAATGACAAGATAACTAAAGTAAAAGCATATAAAAAAATGACGCAAACTCTATCTCATAGTGGATTGGTGCTTCTATGGAAAGAAGCCCTTTCCCAATCTTGGATAAGCTCCAATATGTTGATGATCAATATGATGAGTTGTGGAGATAGATACTCAGATTGTGGAGGATTGATACAATAGAGAAGCTCTCTATTTATAGCCAAGAAGGATAAAGAATGCCAAACATGGAGGATGTGGGACTAAATATCCACCAATAGGAAGGATCCACTTGTCAACTTGTGAGAGGTTGAGGAATGAGCACATTTTGGTCAATGTGCCAAAGAGGGGGAGATTTGAAATTGGAATTTGAGAGCTAAATGTTGAGTTTGAACTTTGCAAGAGACATGTAAGAGACATGTAAGACCTCTTAAATGCTTTGTTGGATGTACATGTCAATTTGCGGGGAGATTTCAAACTTAGAGAATATTCCTCAAAGATGCCATGTTGATGGAAAATGATGAATTAATAAATCAATAACTTTATTTATTTATGCAAGTGGGAAAAGCTAGAGGATGTGATGGATGATTAGATTAGATTAATCGGGATTAGATTAATTTAGTGAGGGATTAGGTGATTTGACCCATTAGAATTAGATTTAGGGATTTAAACTAAATCAAAGGGGGATGAAAGGTGATTTCAGATTTAATTATATAAAGGTTTGATTTATTTAATCAAAGAGGGATAATGATAGGCTTAAATTAAATAAAGTTAATTTATTCAATTTAAATGGATGACCTGAGAGATAAATCAAATAGACTTGATTTATTTGATGAATGGATGAAGGTGAATGATGCTAATTTTGTATGTCTACAATTGAAAAATTACAAAATAGTATTATAAGTTGATTCCCACAAACTAACTATCCCCCCTATATTGAGAAGTAAGTTAGAAAATGCAGAGACAGTTCATTGTGGGCAAAGCATAGCCAGAGCCCGTATGGTCAAGATCAATATCCATATATTGGAGGACAATATCATCAACTCATACCTTCTACTCCTCGCACGTCATAGCAAGCTTTGTTGGCGTGTTGTGGCAGGCACACAAAGTCAGGTTCCTTTATGATTCTTTCAATTCATGATTTTTAGTGCTCACTGCCTTGATCAATTGTGAAGGATGATAATGATAACCGAACAAAATGATAGTTGTAAACTTTAAAATGACCTAGCTATTCTCTTTAAAGTATGATGACCAAGTTAAGATACAAATTTTGGCCCTGCAACAAGTCAATTATAGGTCTCTGTTAGTTGATATTCTTCAAATATTTGCTTTCATTGGTTTATAAGCTAAAAATTTGGTAAAACAATTAAAGCATTTAGTAGCGTCCTTGTTTTCCTACGAAATGATCTGTTGTGAATTGAAGTTGTTACATATTATTAGGTAATGGTCACATCTTATTGAGTAATGGTCAATGACTACACTATATCAAATTGCAACCATTTCCAAAAATCACGTACTACCACATTGACATGTGTGTGTACCTCACAATTCGGAGTAGCAGCATTTGGAAGAAACTTTATATCCTTTTTTCTTTGATCAAAATCTTTCCTCTATTACATAGCTTTTAGATCTTAAACAAATATGTTTTTACACCTATTCTGCAATACATATCACGTTTATGTGCCTATCCTACAATACGTTATTTAGTTGGTGGAAATTGTTGGTAGGCGTCCAGGTTAGAGGAGGATAGGATGACTGTAAGTTCACCAGTTCTTTGTGAAAGTTGAGAACCAAGCATTTATATGCCTATCAAAGTTGAAATTTGAGACCAAACATAGCATGTGGTGTATTAGCATGCAGTTGTCAAAAAGTCTCTGTCTGATGTTTGTGTGGCATTAAATTAAAGGTTTGTATAAATTTGAAACTTTTTAAAAACATTTATACGCCTGCTCATTATGCAAAGTTGTGTCTTGGATTTCCCATATGATTCTTGTTTTAACCATGTATGCCTTCAAATAATGTTGTTGTTAGTGCAGGAATCAAAATTGTGTACAAGGTGGATGGAAGTGATGATTTTTAGGGAGTCTTGTCTTTCATTTATGGTAACTAAAGTCTTTCACAAAAGTTGTCTCAAATGAACCAAATGTCTATAAAGTCTATACAGGTGGTTGTGGATCTTGAATGAGTTGGAAATGTATTATTGGAGAAAATTAAGAGAGGAACAAGCTGATAGATAATAATTGCTATTATCAAAATTTATAATGTACAACCTATGTCTCTAGAATGTGTGCCATTTAGGAAACTTGTTTGTTGCATAAAAAGGGAATATAAGTCTTTATTTTTAGGCATTAAAATTTTAAGATATTATCTTTTCCAATGGCATGTTTCCATTATCAAAAGGACAGATGAAATGAAGCGAAGACTGTTGCTAAAAGCTTGCTTTGAAATTTGAACATAGAGCCAAAAAAAGGAATAATAAATAAATAAATGAATCGTAGGTGGTATGGTATCATAAAAGAGTAAGTACTTTCTTTGCAAGGTTTCTTTTGTGATAAATTGATATTTTGAGATCACATAGCTTTCTTAAAATCTGATTTTTTATTATTTTTTTTTGGGCTATAACTATTGTTTCTCTTTAAATGTTGTATCTATGAAATGCTAAGGCAATACTTTTGAGGACTTTACTTTTGTATTAGAAATTTTAGTTTTCTAAGATTAATGTTGCATATGGTGTATTCTGATCTTAAAACATAGTAATGATTTTGAGGAAAATATGATTTTTTTCTTACTTTGCATAATAGGTTGACATTGGAATCGAGCGGTGGAGTCAAGCAAAAGAAAGTAAAAGTGGAGTTGAAGGATATTGGACATTGAAACTCTAAATTCACAAAGCATTTTTTAATGCTTGGAGATTCCGTCTTATGCCTTAATTTTTTGTTTTAGACTAACTCATTTGTTTTTGGGCTTTAAAACGAACATAGAAAAAGCTTTCATTTTTTTGCAAGAAGGAACTTCAAAAGAACTTTAGGAAAAAATTACTAAAGTTGGTTTTTAGAGTTAATAATTGAACAAGGCAAGTTTTCACATATCTTTTGGCACTTTAAAAATGAATCAAAATCATTGCTTTGTGGACATAAAATGAACTTGTGCAACTTTGTTTTGTGATTATTTACTAAAACTAACACCATCAAAAAGATGGATGCACTTCTCTCGCGCCTCACAGTGATCTTGAGAATTACAAGGATTTTTGATGGTCTTAGGGTGGGATAAAGTGATCACCTCCACATTTAATTTTGGGTTTGAAAATTAGACAAAACATTGTGCAAGTGTGAGTAAACCTATTGCATCTGTTCTCCCTTTGTTTCTAAATGAAGGTTGATTGAACTATGAATATGTTTACTTACTTTTGTTTATCTTAGAGGCCTGCCTTGGGGAAAAATTACTCACCCAATGGAATGAATCACCTGGTAACACTCTAAAGCCAAGAGTATTTCCAACTGGGATATAAATGTGGGTATTGGAATAAATGCCAATATCACATAGTTGACTCCAACGAGAAGGGAAACAATGGTCTCTTGCCACACTGGGTCAAATCCTATGGATGGAAAGTCTGAACTAAACCCCTTGTTGTAGAAAGGCCAAAATCCCTATCTATTTGTTGGTGCAAGAACAGTCATTCTGAAGCCACCCCACACTTTTACAGTGTTTAGTAGAAATGGAAAGTATTCCATGGGAGTTTTATGGGTGTTGGTGCTTCGCTGCCCCGTATAAGTGAGTGCCATGGAGGGGAGCCGGTGGGGTCAAGCATCTAACTATTCGCTAAAGATAAGCGTAGTTGGACTTGTCTAAGTGGGGACTCAAAAAATATTTTCTTTCACATCCATAGGATTGTGCTTATTCTTGGTTACAAAATGCTTTGCTTTTTTGAAAACATTGGAAACAAACACATAACATCATCATCAAAATTTCAAACCTTTTAGGAGGCAAATAAAATTGACCAAATTCATCTGTTATTGCTTTCCCTCGATATTCTCATCCTTAGAGGTTTCTAAACACTTCGATTTAAATCTCAAATTTCCTACTAAAGTTAAACAACAGGTAACCCTTTCCTTGACTTCATCAAATTTTCACATAACATACTTTGTGGGATTCAAAGAAATTGAGACATTGGATATTTAGTTTGGAAATATAATAAAAGAAGTGTTTGTGGTAAATCAAAGTCACTAAGAAAAGGTAACAAAATTGGCTCTCACATGTGTTAATTCCTCATGATTTCCAAGAAAGTCAAAATCCCGAAATGAAAGTCCTTGAGCCAAAGTTCAAAATTTATGAGTCACACTCGAAAGGTTGTCAAGAAATACATTAGGAAGTATAATCAAAAGAAACATATCAAAATAAGAAAAAAATTCACAAGGTTTTGTAGACTCATTCCTTTAAACAATCCAAATATGTATGCTCAGTTTGAACCACTTCTTGGTTGAGAGGTCCTAAGGAGTATCGTATGTTCTTCAATATCGAGGTCCAGTAAACAAGTGTCTTTTTAGGTACATCCTAGAATCAAAATCAAACCTTCATCCATCTTTGACATGAAAACCAAAAATCATGTCATTAGCAACTCTTCGAAAATGTTGGAAAAAATCCTTCATGTTAAACTTTGGGCAAAGCATTTGAAATGAATCCAAAATCACCTTGTTTGATTGAATGTGTGTAGATGCATCCTTCTTCACATGTTTGATAAAATTATCAAAACTTGTGAACAAATTCATCCCTTGATAACATCCAACATCTTCGAATTTAGGAGTTCATTATTAATATCATCTTGTTTGGATAGGAGCATTTAGATGAATGCTTCTTCTCACACCTAGAAAATTTAGCATCTTTTGAATGATTTAACTCTAGGAAAACATCCAACCTCTTAGAGTTTATGAGTCCACCAAAACCTGAATCCAAAACAAATCAATCTTAAATCAAGTCCAAAAGTTTAACATACCCTTCAAGAATCTCTCAATAGTTCCAATAATCCGTCAAACATTCATCTTACACCCATATCATTATCACCCTTTGATCCTTAAATCATCTTAAAATTTCTCTTTTTGTACCTAAAGTTAGATCAATTGAAAGAATTAGAGAATTCACCTTTCGCATTCTTGAAGATTGATCCATATTTTATGGTGCAAACTAGATCACAACACAAGAGGAACATGGAAGCCAACAAAGAAACATCTAATTCAAGTGACTTAAGTGAAACCGCTCTCAAAATAAATCCCATTGGGTCTAGTAGTCTCATGGTTAACCTTCCTCTATTTTTGCAAGACCATCAAGAGGAAGGTGTCCAAATGGAGGATCTTACCAATAATCCCTTTGGAATGTCACATGAAGAAATCACTGAAATAATTAAAAATTTGGAGAACCATAAGATTATCAACATCATGATGAGAATCAATCCCTCGCTCTACATGCTTGAATTAGCAAAGCACGGGGCTAAACTTGTTGGAATTGTGTGCCTCAATCTCACAAGCTGAAACCTCTGAAAGAGAAAATTTGGTGTGACATCCTTATTGTCTAGCCGACTAGCAGTTGTGGAACCTTGTGAAATGTTTAGGTCACTGAGACCTTGTTGATGTCTTGCCAACTGGAGCTATCGTTGTGACTTGTTGTGTCCACTATAACCCTCTATCGAGTGGGTTGGTCTTGCCAACAGGTTGATGTCTAATGGTTATCAGGGAGACTTGTGATGACATAATTTTTTGGGGAGACTTTTCACCGAAAGGTTTGCTTCAGTATGATATCTCATCGATAGTGGTAGTCTCACCGATAAAGCTACATGTTTTTATTATCGAATGTCTTCAGTGATACTCATGGCAAGTAAAGGCGTTGGGGAGAGGCATGGTGGCTCGGTAAGATCTCTTGGTGACGCATGATTGTCTCACTAATGGATGTGGTTTCATTGACAAGCTAGAGTCTTTGGTATGACCTCTTGGTGAAAGTGGTAGTCTCACCGACTACTTTGTGCTCGATGTGACCTCTCACTGATAGCGTTGGTCTTGCTGATAGCGCTACACATGATGGTTATTAGTATGAATTAAAGATCTATGAGACTCTTGGTGATAGGAAGACTCTTGCTGATAGAGCTTTGCAATATGGATTTGTGTTCAGTGTAACCTCCTATTAAAGGTAATGACTCTTGGCGATAATGACATTCAGGTCTTGGGGCATCAGGGAGACATGGATAGTGTCTCACTGACATGCGAATACAAGTTGAACACTTTGACCAATTGGAAGACTGTCCTGCGTGGTTTGTTTTCGACCAATCAGAGGAGTAGAATGGGAATTTCTAGCAGTTGGACTATTGCGGCCATTGCCGTGAGGAAGATCGACAGATAGGAGTGACATGGATATACTCAGGAGTTTAAGATGATGATCGGTTGGGTAACAGTTGGATGAAGAGTTCGATGTGTGATCAGTGTGAATTCAATTATGAGAGCATTGTAACTTGAATTTTTTGTACAAGGTTGATCAAGGAGTTGTGTTGTTGTAAATTGACATTAGAGAGTGAAGCCTGTACTCTGTATGTAATTTTTTTACTATAATACAAAGGGGTTTTTCTTGGTGTGGTGGGTTTTTCTCCCATAAGGGTTTTCCCATGTAAATCTGGTGTTCATCTATGTATGTTCATTTCTCTATTTTTTTTATTTCTTTCTAGTGCATCTTAATTGGACTGTATTTGAAAATTTAAAGTCACCTCTACATTCTTCCCTGAGGTTTTTACATTAGGAGAGTTGTTCCACACCTTAGCTTTCCTTACAAGTGGTATCAGAGCCTGGCCAGTTGTGTTATCCTTGTGGACCTACGTTGGGTTTTTTGTGTCAATTCTATTCAGTGGGAGTCTTGTAGAAGTTCTGGTAATTTGAATTATGGGTTAAGATGGCAAGGACGTCAGGAAAGATTGAAATTGAGAAATTCAATGGCAACAATTTTGAGTTGTGGAAACTTAAAATGAGAGATCTACTAGTTGATCATGATCTTTGGATTGATGTGTTTGGAACAAAGCCTACAGGCATGAAGCAAGAGGATTGGAACCTTGCAGATAGAAAATCTAAGGGGCTGATAAGGCTCTGTTTAGTAGACTCTATTCTTCTGAATGTTCATGAAGAAAAGACCGCATCTTCCTTGTGGAAAAGACTGGCAGCTATTTATTAGGGCAAGTCCTTGGTGAATAAATTGTTCTTGAGGAAGAAGCTGTACTCTTTGAGAATGAAGGAGGGAGGGTCCATTGCTGATCATTTGAATTTTTTCAACATGTTGATTGCACAATTAACATCTATGGATGTGAAGATTGATGAAGAAGATCATTGTATGCTATTATTATGTCCTTTGCCAAATTCTTGGGATCACTTGGTGATGGCTATTGGGAGCACGGTATCCACTTTTAAGATGGAAGATGTTGTTCCTTCTTTGTTATCAGAAGAGATGAGAAGGAAATCTTTTGAGATGGTTAAGGAGGATCTTGCCGTTAGAGGCAGTTCGAAAGAAAAAGACAAGGAGAAGGACAAGAAGTCCAAATCCAAATCAGAGGGGAGATCAAAGTCTCTTGGTAAGAAGTCCAAGGTGAAGTGCTAGAATAGTGGGCAACCTGGTCATGTCTAAAAGGATTGTAAAGAGGAGAAAAATAAGAAGAAGAAGAACTCTTCCAATAATGATTCTTCTCAAAGTGATGCAAATTCCTTCATTGCAGACTTGGCTACACAGGCATCAAATGATGTATGGCTCATTGATTCTGGAGCATCTTTCCACATGACATCTAATAGAGACTGGTTCACGAAGTATGAAGAATACGATGGTGGAAAGGTGTATTTGGAAAGTGATTCATCTTTGGAAATAGTTGGCCGTGGAACAGTCAAAATTCAATTCCCTGATGGAAGAGTGAAGGGAATCAATGATGTAATGCATATATCAGGTCTGGATCAAAATCTACTTTCTGTTAGTAAGTTGAATGGCATTGGAGTGCAAGTCATGTTCTCTGGAAATGTCTTCAAGATGACTAGAGGCTCTATGGTGCTAGCAAGGGGTGCTCATATTGGTACCTTGTATAAGCTAGATACACATGTTGTACAATGCAATAGTGTCTCTACGAAGTCAAAGAAAGCTACTCATGGGGGAAAAGAGAAAAAAGTTCGTAATAGTGTAAACTCTATGGAAGTTAAACTTCCAGCAAAAAAGAATATTCTTTGGCATCATAGGCTAGGCCACATAGGAGAGAAAGGTTTAAAAACCTTGAAGAATAAAAACTTGGTTGAAGGGCTTCATGATTGTAACCTCAAATTTAAGTTTTGTGAACATTGTATATATGGTAAACAACACTGTGTTTCATTTTATTCCAGTCCTCATAAATTTTCTAGTTTGGTTGATTATATACATTTTGATGTTTTCGGTCCCGTGAATGTTCCTTCTTTGTCTAAGTCAAGGTACTACGTATCGTTTGTTGATGATTATTCAAGAAGAGCATTTGTTTATTTTTTGAAAAGTAAATCAAAAGTGTTCAGTCAATTTAAGGAATTTAAGAACCTTGTAAGAAAATAAACTAGAAGAAAAATAAAATGTTTAAGAACTGACAATGGTGGTGAATTTTGTTCTGATGATTTCGAGAGGTACTGTAAAGATCATTGGATTAAAAGACATAAAAATACACCTTACACTCCGCAGCAAAATGGAGTTGCAGAAAGGTTCAACATGACAGTGATGGAAAGAGCACAAAGTATGCTGAGCAGTGCTAGCTTGGAGGAGAAGTTCTGGGCTGAGGGAGTTGCTACAACATGTTACTTGATAAACCATTCTCTGAATTCAACTCTTGTTGAGAAAACACCTTTGGAAGCATGGTCTGGTAAGAAGTCCTCTCTAAGACACATTCATGTCTTTGGCTATGAGGCGTATGCACATGTTCCATATGAGAAAAGATCTAAATTGGAAAACAAGGCTATCAAATGTACTTTTATTGGCTATAGTGCTAGCATAAAAGGATACAAGGTTTGGAATCCTGATACAGAGAAGGTTCTATATATAAGAAGTGTTATCTTCTATGAGCTGAAGCCTTCTACCTTGGATTTGCAGTCAGAGACAAAATCAGAAAACAAAAAGGATGTAGTTGAAGTTCCTCTGACACCAAATACAGAGGAATTGAAAATTTAAAATGTACCTGAAACTGAGGAGATCTCAAGTAG
The DNA here is from genome assembly GCA_007258455.2 of Sequoia sempervirens. Lineage (NCBI taxonomy): Eukaryota > Viridiplantae > Streptophyta > Pinopsida > Cupressales > Cupressaceae > Sequoia > Sequoia sempervirens. The sequence continues at coordinate 639,900,977 of VDFB02193867.1, forward strand.
TTCTGTGAGTTCTGAAGAAGAACAACAACCTCAACCTCAGCAATTGAGGAGGTCAACTTGTGAAAGAAAGCAACTTGATAGGTATGGGTTTTCTTTGATATATTCTACTTGTTCCTATGCTTTAATTTCTAGCTCTGATGAGCCTAGGACTATGAAAGAGGCATTTAGAATGTCTGATTCAAACTCTTGGTTGGAAGCCATGAATGAAGAAATCGAATCATTAGAAAAGAATGATACTTGGAGTTTGGTGCCCTTTCTTGAAGGCAGAAAAGTTGTTGGCTACAAATGGGTATTTAAAAAGAAGATAGGTCTAGATGGCAGTGTGGAAAAGTACAAGGCGAGGTTGGTTGTGAAGGGTTATTCCAAAGTAGAGGGAATCGATTATGGATAATTTTTTTTTCTTGTAGCTAAGCTGACATCTATCAAATTTCTTTTGTCATTTGCAGCAACGTATGACTTAGAGGTTGAACAGATGGACGTGAAGACAAAATTTCTTCATGGTGATCTTGAAGAAGAAATATATATGTCCCAGCTTGAGCACTTTGTGGAGAAAGGTAAAGAAAAACTGGTTTGCAAGTTGAAAAAATCTCTGTATGGATTAAAACAGTCTCCTAGAATGTGGTACCAGAAGTTTGACACTTTTTTTTGTCATTGGGATTTGTAAGATCAAAATCTGATCATTGTGTGTATTACAAAGTTGAAGGTGATCGAGTTCTTATTATTGCTCTCTATGTTGATGATATGTTGTTCATAGGCAATAGTAAGTTAATGATTTTTTATCTTAAGTCTCAATTGTCTAAAATTTTTGAAATGAAAGATCTTGGTGGAGTGAGGTATATTCTGGGAATGGAAATAACCAAGGACAGGAATAGTAGAAAACTTTGGCTCAGTCAGAGTAAGTATATTAAGACTATCCTAGAGAGATTTTATATGACTGATTGCAAGCAACTAGTTGTTCCAGTTTTGAAGGGAATGAAACTATTTTTTGAAGACTATCCAGAATCTCCTACTGAGATGGAGGACATCACCAGTGTGCCTTATGCTAGTGTGGTTGGAAGTCTTATGTATGCAATGGTTTGTACAAGGCCAGGCATTTCCCAAGTAGTGGGAGTACTTAGTCAGTTTATGGCTAATCTTGGAAGAACACATTGGGATGTTGTAAAAAGAGTATTCAGATATCTGAAGGGCACTTCAGAATATGCATTGTGTTACGATGGAAATTTAGTTGAATCACAAAGGATTCTCAACATTCAAGGCTATGTGGATTCTGATTGGGTAGGGGACATAGACAACAAAAGATCCACCAATGGATATATTTTCATGTTGAATGGTGGTGCAATGAGTTGGATGAGTAAGTGGTAGGTTGTATTTGCTTTGTCCACTATAGAGGCAAAATACATGGTAGCAACACATGCCTGTAAAGAAGCAATCTAGTTAAAACGTTTGTATTCTAACATTAGTTTTGATTCAGGGAAAATAACAATTTATTGTGACAGTCAGAGTGCTATTTGTTTGGCAAAGAATCCTACATTCCATTCCATGATGAAACATATAGATGTAGAGTATCGTTTTGTATGGGATATGGTGGAGGATGGAAAGGTCTCTTTAGAAAAAGTAGATACTCTAGAGAATGTTGCAGATGCATTGGCAAAGCTAGTGAGCACATACAAGTTCTAGTGGTGTGCCAGTTCTATGGGCCTTAGTTCCCATGAATTTTAGTAGTTTTGTTATGCTCTAGAGGTGCCTATGTGATCTTTGTCAAGTGGGAGATTCTTGGAATTGTGTGCCTCAATCTCACAGGCTGAAACCTCTAAAAGAGCAAAGTTGGTGTGACATCCTTATTGTCTTGCCAAATAGTAGCTATGGAACCTTGTGAAATTTTTAGGTTGCTAAGACCTTGTTGATGTCTTGCCGATTGGAGCTATCGTTGTGACTCATTGTGTTTGCTATAACCCTCTGCCAAGTGGGTTGGTCTTGCCGATGGGTTGATGTCTAATGGTTATCAGGGAGACTTGTGGCGATAGAATTTTTTAGGGAGAATTTTGGCCGAAAGGTTTGCTTCAGTATGATATCTCATCTACAGTGGTAGTCTCGCCGATAGAGATACATGTGTTTATTATCAGATGTCTTTGGTGAGACTCATGGCAACTGAAGGTGTTGGGGAGAGGCATGGTGGCTCGGTAAAATCTCCTGGTGATAGATGATTGTCTCACTGATGGATGTGGTTTTGCTGACAGGCTAGAGTCTTTAGTATGACCTCTTGGTGAAAGCGGTATTCTCATCAACTGCTTTCTGCTCGGTGTGACCTCTCATCGATAGCATTGGTCTTGTCGATAGCACTACACGTGATGGTTATCTGCATGACTTAAACATCTATGAGACTCTTGGTGATAGGAAAACTCTTGCCGATAGAGCTTCGTAATATGGATTTGCGTTCAGTGTAACCTCCTATTGAAGGTGATGACTCTTGGCGATAACAACAATCAGGTCTTGGGGCATTGGGGAGACACGATCAGTGTCTCATCAACATGTGAATACAAGTTGAATGCTTTGACCGATTGGAAGACTATCCTACATGGTTTTTCTTTGACCAATTAGAGAAGAATGGGAACTGCTAGTAGTTGGACTGTTACGGCTATTGCTGTGAGGAAGATCGATAGATATGAGCGACATGGATATACTCAGGAATTGAAGATGATGATCAGTTGGGTAATAGTTGGATGAAGAGTTCGATGTGTGATCAGTGTTAATTCAATTCTGAGAGTATTGTAACTTGAATGTTTTGTACAAGGGTGATCAAGGAGTTGTGCTATTGTAAATTGACATCAAAGAGTGAAGCCCATACTTTGTATGTAATTTGTTTACTGTAATACAAAGGGGTTTTTCTCCCATAAGGGTTTTCCCACGTAAATCTGGTGTTCATCTGTGTATGTTCATTTCTCTATTTCTATTATTTCTTTCTAGTGCATCTTAACTGGACTGTATTTGAAAATTTAAAGTCACCTCTACATTCTTCCCTAAGGTTTTGACGTTAGGAGAGTTGTTCCACACCTTAGCTTTCCTTACAAAACTCCCCTTTGATTTCGATGTGAGCTCTATTGTGGAACCATCTTTTGGAGTCATCTCTCCAATCTCATCTACCATCCCCATTTCATGTACCCCCTCATTTCAATACATCACTCAAAATATCCCACAAATCACATCATCCATTGCTCCAACATAGCCCATTGTTAACAAAGGAAGTGCATTTCTCAATGCATTGCAAACACATCCTCTCATAAATAATCAAGACTTGGATACAAACACCATCTTGGGACAAACTGTACCATTGTATACATATGATCCTCTCACCTTTCATGATCCAAATGACCCATCATCATCATTTTGCGTAGCACCCCAAACCTCTCTCCCCATAACCTTGCAAGGAAAGGGTGACATGTTCGGACCAGGGGGAATTTTTGACACTGCACCATTCCCACAAGAGATCAAATCTCTCACATTTCCACCACTTCTGCCATTACCATAATCATCCACACCACTTCTTGGCTTAAGGATTCCCCCTTTACCAAATATGAATCAAACCAACATCCCAAACACCAATAAAAGCATCATGCCAAACTCTCAAAACTTATCATTGACATTGCAACAATAGATGACAACTACACAAGAAATCACCACCATCGCATCATCAACCACCCCCCTAACATCTCAAAAAATGATCTCTCAAGGACCAACCACATCGATTGCACCATCTACCAATCAAACCCCAATCACCAACATGACAATACCTCTCACCTCCACAACAAGCACCATTCTGAATCCACCACCACCTCCACCACCACCAAGCTCCAATACATCAAGCCAATACAATATGGTGTTACAAGCCACTCAACAAGTTGCTTATGAAAAGGCATTCTTGCAAGTACAAAAATAACAAGCCACACAATTATCTGCTCAGCAAGTTGTATAATTAGCTACTCAGTAAGCCGCTCAAGCGATGCAAGATGCTTAAGCTACCCAAATCTCACAACAAGCACAATAGGCTACATAAGTCCAAGCCTTATTGTAGCAACAACAATAACAAGTAGCTCACAAGCTCAGGCCCAAGCTCAAGTGCACGCTCAAGCCAAATCCCAATATCAAGCATAACAAGCACAAGCACAGTATCTTGCACAACAACACGCAATGCAACAACAAGCATATCAACAAGTGCTAAATCAATATCAAGAACAACAAGAAGAAACCCAATTAGTAGCTCAATAATAGGCACTAATAGTACAACTACAAGAGGAACAAAAACAAGAGTTGTTGCAAGCATACTTGGCTCAACAGAATATGAAAACATCATCCATGAACATACCAATGAATCCGCCCATCCCACCAACAATTGAACCACCTCAGAGCACTTTCATCCCACCCCCTGATCCGCAAAATGATGTGACAACACAAATTAGGTTTCTCTCACAACAAGTGCTTGACCTTCAATTAAGGTGAACCACAAAAAACACCCAGCAACTTGTGCCCTTATCCGTTTGACATAAGCCTTGTAATGAAACCATTCCCGAAGGGATTTGAGATCCCCAAATTTGATAAGTATCATGGGATGGGAAACCCTCAAGATCACATCAAGGAATTCTAGGTTCATTGCATGGAATTTGTGTATGATGATACCTATCTGATGTGGCTATTTCCTAGGATTTTGGATGGCAACGCCATGGAATGGTTCTCTTTGCTAACTACAGGTATCAAGACATTCCAAGAAATCATATACGCATTCATAAAAACTATGCATGTGATATCACCATGGATGTCAGTCTTGAAGAACTATCAGCTCTAAAACAAGGTAAGAATGAATCATTTGCTTCATTCCTACAACGATGGCGATCCAAGGCCAATTGGGGCAAATGGGTCATGCTCGAGGAACAACAAGTGTGCACTATCATATCCAACCTTGACAACCTCTTTTCATTCCATCTCAAAGTTCAAGGGACCACCACATATGACCAGTTGATTTCTAAGGTGCTCAGAATCGAACGAGCCCTTATGACACAACCTAGAGGATCAACTTCATACCCTGAACAATAGAACAATCACCCACCAACCAATTACAATGAAAAACCTCGCACATGGGAAAGAAACAAAAATATTACCAATGATGGTGTTGACGATTCCAAAGCTGTCATTAGTGCCCCTTAGAAAAACACACCCGTGCCACAATAACAAAACCAAAACCATCATCAAAAAAACCATCATGCAAACACAACATCACATCAAACAAATAATCAAGTGATCAATAACATCAATGATCAAAGGGCACCGCCATAGTGAAACAAGAATTTCATCAAGAGAAAGTACACTGCTCTCGGGGAAACACTCAAACTCATCATGAAGAAACTGATAAATGAAAACCTCATCAAGATTCCCACCTACAAGAATTACTAAGAACCAGATGTTAAACCTCCATGGTGCATTGAAAATCAGCTTTGTGACTTCCACAAAATCAAAGGGCACACCACTAACAATTGCATGAGGTTAAAGAACATAGTCCAAGACCTTGTTGATCAAAGGATCATAAATGTTGAACAACCAACAAGAAACTAGAACCTCAAAATATACATGAATCTGATGCCTAACCATAACAATAAAGGGAACAATAACACTGATAAGGGGAAAGGAACCTTCAAAACTGTGAATCATGTGTATGAAACCATCGTCACTTCCCTAGATGAACACTGTGCAGTAATCACTATCAAAGGATCTCTAGTTGATTGTGGAGTAACCATAAGAGGCAGAAAAGTTACTATCATAGGATCATCTCAACCAAATAGAACTTTCATGTCCAATTCAAGATCCATTCCCAATGGTTACAATATCCTTGATCAGCTAAAAAGAACACCAACAAAAATATCCATCATGGAGTTATTAAAAATATCATCTGTCCACAAGAAAATCCTTGAGGAAGCATTGGCTTCATCCACCGTCCCCGCAGATCTTGATGTGAAACAATTTCGAGCTATGGTCAGAAATATCATTACCCTAAATCTCCTTACATTCTTCAACCAAGATTTTCCCGCTCAACCATATCATAACTGTGCACTCCACTTAGAGGTCCTAGTGCAAAAAAGTAAAGTCAAGCGAGTCTTGGTGGATGGAGGCATAGGCTTGAATATTTGTTCCCTCAAGCTCATTAAACAATTAAAAATATCAAAGGATTCCATCAACAAAGGAAAATGTATTACAATCAGAGCATATGATGATCAGGAAAGAGTTTCCCAAGGCACAATCAGAATCCCTATCCAAGTAGGGCCAACTATCATGGAGACCACTTATCATGTCCTTGACCTCGACTTGCCTTATAACATTCTCCTAGGATGTCCATGGATCCATGCAATGTAAGCGGTAGCATCAACTTTCCATCAATGTGTCAAATTCACATATGAAGGACAAGAGGTCACCATCCATGGAGATCCTGAACCATTCTCCTACTGCAAGAACGTTGAGGAAAAATACTACAAAATACCTCAAGTACCTAAAAATGATGAAGGACCATCAACACCATACATTGATCCAGCCACTCTCGCTTCCACTTCTGTGACAGAGACAACCACTACTCCCACCATCCCCACCATATCTGATATCAAAGTAATCATCTAGGACAATGGTTGCAGAAACTACATGATTCCCAAAAATTCTTTTGTGGTAGGAGAGTTACCACAATCTCCCAGATCACAAGGATGTCCACAATCAAATGAAGCCTCCACATCTAAAACATCCCCTAATAATATCCCAACTTCAAAAGTTGGGGAGATCTCCGATGAGAAGTCATAGAGGAGGACCCATCTCATCTCCTATACCAAGATAGTATACCAGCAGCCGATCTACCGATGGATGACATAAGCAAAGGTTTGCAAATGATGCTCATAATGGGATATGAAAGAAACTAGAGACTTGGGAAAAATGACAATGGGCTTATAATACCTATCATTCTAGAGATGTGAATGAGAAATCTTGGCCTCAGATGTACCCCTCTGAGTATAACCATATGTGGCCGAAGTCTTCTAGGTAGAAAGGTCAATAATCCTCCTCAGCTATCTGCAATCAAACTTCGCTTACCTGTATCTATAGGTTGTGTCTTAGACAACTTCACATTTGACATAACTGATGTCTATAGTAGTAGTGATGATGATGATCCCATAACCAACTTACCTAGGCTCTTCAAGGATACCACCCTTCTCATGATTAGCACTTTATCCTTTGAGTCAGACCATCAAAATCATGAAATCTGTCTAGTCTACCCCCAACTCATTGATTATGACCAAGAAGGACCACCAATTCTTGACATATTAAAAAATGATGAGGCACTTTTAGAATTGATAGGAGTACAGGATAACATTCCATGTGGGGATCACAAAGCAGGGTTCATCATTGAGCTAGATACAAAGGCCTATTATGGGGAAACAATTGAATCCCTTAGTCGCAAAAGTGGGAAATTAAGAATAATATCTAAGTCCTTGAGTGAAAACCATAGTGCGGCACTCTCCGACATGAAAAAAGTATAAATAAAGGATGCATCCAATGACAAAAGCCTCTGTGAGGCACTTGAGGATGGGGGATTCAATCTTCCTTTCAAAGCTCTTCATCAGGGAAAATTAGTAGTCGTAGCAGAAAAGTGAAATCTAGTTAATCTAGGAATAGAGGAGACCCCACACATCACATTCTATGTGGAGTCATTACTCTCTAAGGAACAAGAGCTCCTAGCAGCCTTCTTGAGAGAAATACAATTTAATTTTGCATGGAGCTATGCAGACATGCCAGGGATTGATCCATAAATTGTAGTTCATCACCAAGCAGTGTACTCTGAAGCAAAGCCTGTTAGACAAAAGGTCAAGAAAATGCACCCTCAGATTGCCCTACTAGTCAAAATGGAAGTAAAGAAGCTATTAGATGTAGGATTCATTCAACTAATAGATTATCCAAAATGGGTGTCAAACTTGGTGCCTATCTTAAAACCCGATGGGGGCATCAGAATCTGCATAGATTTCAGGGGCTTGAACAAGGCATATCCAAAAGATGATTTCCCATTACCCAACATTGACATGATCATAGAAATGAAGACAAGACATGAAATGCTTTCCTTGATGGACAGTTTCTTAGGATACAACTAGATAATGATTGTTAAAGAAGACCAACACAAAACGACCTTCACTTGTCCATGGGGGACTTACTACTGGAATATGATGCCATTTGACTTTAAGAATGCAGGAGCAACATACCAAAGAGCCATGACATTAATATTCCATGACATGATTCATAAAACTGTAGAAGATTATGTCAATGACATACTAGCGAAACACAAAAAGAGGAAGAATCACATAGCAACCTTAAGTGCCATTTTTGATAGGCTAGAGGAATACAAGGTCTGATTAAATCCAAAGAAGTGTGTCTTTGGCATACAATCAGGAAAGTTGTTAGGATACATAGTATCAATGAGAGGTATTGAGGTAGAACCTTCTAAGGTAAAAGTAATCCTTGAGATGGAGGCACCCAAAACATTGAAACAATTAAGAGGTCTACAAGGAAAGTTTTAGTCCATCCGAACGTTCATATCACAACTGGCAGATAAACATAATCCATATTTAAATTCATATGGATTGTGGAAATCTAATTACATTGATAATCCATATTCTCACCTAATTCACAAGGGAGTAGCATAAAAATGGGATAACAAGTGTGAAGAATCCTTCAATAAGATCAAAGAATATCTACTTACACCACCAATCCTAATGCCACCAATCCCAAGAAAGCCATTTATTCTCTATGTGTCAGCAACAATAGCAACCCTTGGAGCTCTCCTAGCTCAACACAATGAAAACAAGACAGAAAGGGCTATATATTATATTAGTAGAACAATGGTTGGGCATGAGTTAAACAAAAAGGCATGTTTAGTAGTAGTGTTTGCTTCATAGAAATTCAGACATTACATGTTTGCACACAAAATAAAACTCATCACCAAAATCGACCCTCTCAAGTACTTACCATCAAAGGAAATGTTCACTTGAAGAATGGCCAAATGGGTCATGATACTATTATAATATGACATTCAATACGTAGAGTGGAAAGCAATTAAAGGCCAAGTCATTGTAGATCATCTTGTAGAAGCACCAATCTATTTAGAGAATCCTTTCATCTTAGAGTTTCTAGATGAATCAATCTTCAATCTCAACACAATTGACCAATGGAAACTTTACTTTGATGGCTCATACACAAAACATGGATTAGGATCCGGTGTCTTATTTATCACCCCACAAGGGGATTACATACCAAGGTCCTATAAATTGGAGTTTCCCTACACTAATAACATTGCAAAATATGAGGCTTTAACCATAGGTCTCAGAATAATAGTGTAGTGGGACACTGTGGCCCTCAGAGTATACAGAGACTCTCAGTTGATAATAAACCAAGTGAACGGTGAGTACTAGACTAAGGATGATAAGCTCACTCCATACAAGAAACTAGTGGATACTCTCAAGGAATCCTTTATCGAGATCACATTTGAGAAGATACCCAAATCCAACAATAGAGCAATAGATGACATGGCAATGATTGGATCCTTACTAGACATCCCTCACAATGTCCCAAAATATGAATTCTTGGTAGAGAAACTTCTCGTGCCTGCATTTGAGATAACATAATCAAAATTTGTGTGTGAAGTCATTGGTTCCAGTAATCCCTAGTACGATGACATTTATACCTACCTGTGAATAGGTTTCATACCTGCTAACTTACCCTCAACCTTTAAATGAACCTTTGTCAAAAAGGCTTCCCAATTCATCATCCTAGGAGATACCCTATATTGTAGGAGCATAGAAGGAACCTTATTAGGCTTTTTAAATGCTGAGGAGGTATTGACCGCTTTAACTAAATTACATAATAGGATATGTGGTTCACACTTGAGTGGAATTACCCTAGCCAAGAAATTGCTGAGGATAGGGTATTATTCACCTACAATGGAAAGAGAGGCACATAACTATGTTAGAAGGTGTCTACAATGTCAGTAGCATGGGGAACTCATCCATGCTCCAACTCAAGAACTTCATCCTATCATCACACCATGGCCCTTTTCGTAGTGGGGACTCGATCTCATTGAAAAAATCACTCCCACTTCATCTAATGGCCACAAGTTCATCATAACCGCCACTAAGTACTTTACCAAGTGGGTAGAAGCCATACCCATGACATATATAACCAGGAAGCGGATATCAAAGTTCATCCTGAACTATCTCAGTTGCCATTATGGTGTCCCTCAAGCCATTATCTCAGATAATGGGACACCATTTAAGAATTAGGATGTCTATGAATTGTGTGAAAAATTCAAAATCTAACATCGCTTCTCCACCCCATACTATCCCCAAGGCAATGGCTAAGCAAAAGCCACAAATAAAACCATTTTAAAGATCCTCAAGAAAATAGTCAATGACACAGGTCATGACTGCCATTTGGAACTCAATCCTACCCTCTAGGCCTACTAAACCAACATCCGCACACCCACCAGTGCAACCCCCTTCTCCTTGGTCTACAGATTAGAAGCAGTATTCCCCATTGAGATCAACTCCCATCACTAAGAATATCACTGTAAAACCTCATCACGGATGAAGAGTATTGAGTATCAAGACTGAATGAGATGTAGCTACTAGATGAGTGGCATATAGATGCTTTAAATCATTTGCAATTCTATCAAAATAGATTCAAGAGGAGCTATAACAAGAAAATTAGAAGCAAAACATTCCAAGTTGGATAACTAGTACTAAAGGAGAATCAGAAGAACATCCCAAATCCAAACAACAAAGGAAAATTTGAACGCAATTGGTTGGGACCATTTTTTATCACAACAACCTATAAGTCAGGGGCATATCAGTTATCATCACTTGAAGGGGAACCTCTGCAAGAGCCCATGAACAACTCTCACCTTAAAAAGTTTTATGCCTAATATTTCAAGGTATAGATCAAAAAAAATAAAAATTTAGAAAATGTCATGAAAAAATGGCTACCCTGATGAAAACTTGGCAAATAGGCATCTTGGTGACAACAAAAAATCAAAAATGAAAAAAAAAATCCAAAAAAAATTAGAAAAAGGTTAAAAAATAGTAAAGATAAAAATTTTCCTCTGGTGAAAACCACTTCGGTGGCACTTTGGACAAGTACCTTGGTGAAAACCTAACAAACAAGTGCCTTGTGTAAATAAGTACTTTATGTCCACCAAGATCTTTACGACTTGTTCTGCATCATCCATCCATTACGTTTTCATCATCCATTGCATTCAGATCTCCATATGGATCACCCGTCCATTTCACATTTGCATCATAGCTTGGTCTTGTGTTTGTAGCATGATCCCTCCTAGTATTACTTGGCCTATTCCCAAAGCCAATTTTTCCTTCCTTTATCGGTGTAGTCTATGGCATCCTATTGGGGGAATGTTCTCATCAGATCGTATTTGTGTATATTCTTGAAGTCCTAAAATCTTAGAAAATACAAAAACATCAGAAAATCAGAAAATCCAAAAACATTCAAAACATATCAAAATCCCAAAACAGGTCAAAAAGTCAAAAACAAAGTCATCTTGTCAAACTACAGGTCTCTAAACCTTGAACGTAGGCATGGTTGATCTTTGATCATCCCTCGAGACACTTAGGTCAGTTCTTTAAGAGCTTTTCATAGTAAACTGACATTGCATTATGTATATCTTCATATGTAAATCAATCAAGTCGTCAATCAAATATGTGGTCTCTGCATGTGTAACGTAGGCAAGGCTAATCTATTGATCAGCCCCTGAGGCCCCTAAGATAGGTCCTTAGGTTAGTCTCTTGGTCAAAATCTTAGAAAACCCCAAAAATAATAGAAAATCAAAAAAATCAAAACATTTGAAAATATTGAAAAATACCAAAAACAACCTCAAAACATTGTAAAACTCCAAAAACATCCAAATATTTGAAAAAATCCATACGTCTCATCTCACTTTCACCTGCAATAAACACCACTCATAGTAAATGATTGTCATCCTCAACCTTTGGTGAAACAATTAGAAACAAGTCTAGCAATGAAAAGTGAAAACTTAAAACATCAAGTCTCAGGTTTAAGTCAGTACGTAAACAAGTTGGTCAACAATTTGTGTCAATAGCCTATCATCCAATTAGTCCCATATCAATCATCCGATAACATCATGGCCTAGGATGTATCCTTCCTACAATGGGCATTTTTTATCAGAAAGAGAACTTTGGATAAACGAAATGATGTGTCGCCATCCACTAACATGTCCTAGGATGCATCCTTCCTACAATGGGCATTATCTTTTGGCAATATTTTTGGTTCTTATCCTTAGAAACACATTTCCTTCTGGTTAGCGGTATTGAATAACATCAACTTGTTTGTTTACTTTATCTTTTTCTTTTAACTTATCTCTTTGGACTCATTCCAATAACCTCTCGATGATGTCTAAACAAATGGATTTAGAGAGATAGGAATGGGGCAACGATCATTACCTTTTTTTTGCTATGCTTTTTGGATGTTCTTGTAATATGGATATGTGCAGGATCATGATGGGCCAAAAAGTGGCAATATGGTGGGTATGTGGCTGATGACTTTTTTTTTACCCAAAATTGATGAAATGAAAAGGGTTTTAAAGGAGATTCTCAGCTTTAGCAATATAAATTATTCTTTACTTTGAATTTAATAAGTAATTATTATTCATTTTCTATTCAAATTATGACTAAAGTCTTGATCGATAGACTGATTGAAAAACATCTATAGCTTTCAAATGGTATCACATTTTTTGAATCAAAACATGTGTCACATTCTATGCTTTGCATACTATAGGATTAAAAAAGAAAATTGAATTTCATGAAGTTTTGACCAAGTTAAGGTGGTCGACATCCGAGTTTTATATTTTTTAAAAGTTGTAATAAAAATTCATAATTAATCATTTACTTGGAAAAAATTATAAAAATAATGCATCACATCGGTACATGAGTCCTCTACTTATATCTAAAATATTAAAAAAAATTATCTTTTTATTGTGGTTAGGGTGGACAGACACCTACTTCTTATTTTTTCCTGAAATTTAAGTACTATTGCATTGAAATTTCAAATTTTGACCAAATAGATTTCTTTGTTTTTAAACAAACCTAATAGTTCAGAAACTACATTCAATTTCCTACAGATTCTATTCTTACATATTTTTGAAATAATATAGATAACGTATTCAAATGTTTAAGTCAAGTTGCCTAATTCTGATTTTTTAAATTTTTTTGCCACTTAAGGGCCTATTTTTTCCATGATGATCCTGCACATACCCATATAACTCAATGAATACTTGCTTTGTTAGATATGTATGGAGGGTGTTTTAGACAGCTTGTTGACTATTGCATTGATAGGTTATACCTTTCCGTGTTTTGGTCTGAGATGTTTGAAACTTCTAAAGTGCATCCTCGCAAGGTTTCCATATGTCAGGTGTGAACAAGAATACTCCTATCTATTTGTTGAGTCAAAGTCCATCACAGTAAGTACAACACCATCCTAGTTGTTTATACCTTGATGCATTATGCTTATGCATGTTATCAAACATAAGGTAAGTGGCCCTTTTAAAATCTTAATTCTTGATAAGCAAATCATCCATTTCTCATCATCATCTCTCATAAATTTGGCTTGTTGGATCCTCATTTCTCATTTCTTCGTCTCTGCACTAACATCACGTCATGAATAGTTAATCATCATTAGCAGTGCATTTATCTTGCATCCACAAACCATCAACATTCTGCACATCATCTCACATTCATTTTCATCATCATAATATATATCTATTAGTCTAAGCATCTCATATATCATACATTTGCATAAAACACCTATTGCATAATTATATAGGCATCATCACATCGCATTATCATTTAAGTTTTTTAGGATAATATAGATTGGTTATTCTAAGCATCTTAAAACCATCTCATTTGCATCATCATCATAACCATCCATTTTGAATCTCTTTATCATGAGATCGACCCTCAAATCAAATCTTTTCACTTGATCTCTTGAGGGGGAAATGTAATAGTGTACTTCTTTCTACTTGGGCACAAAAAAAAATTGAATTTTGATCACAAGTTTATTCTTCGAACCAATGAAGCAAGTACATTGGTTCAAAGAGGGAAAAAATGTAGACATACAAAATTAGCATCATTCACATTCATCCATTCATCAGGTAAATCAAGTTCATTAAATCCATTCATCAAATAAATCAGGTCTTTTTAATTCAATCTCTAAGGATTGTCCATTTAAATTGAATAAATTAACTTTATTCAATTTAAGCCTACCATTACCTTATCTGATTAAATAAATCAATTTTTAATCAAATTGTAACACTTCCATCTTTTTATTAAATTCAATCTCCCAAGGTCATTTATTTAAATTGAATAAATTAACTTTATTTAATTTAAGCCTATCATTATCCCTCTTTGATTAAATAAATCAAACCTTTATTTAGTTAAATCTGAAATCATCTTTCATCTCCCTTTGATTTAGTTTAAATCCCTAAATCTAAGTCAAATGGGTCAAAATCACATAATCCTTCACTAAATTAATCTAATCCTAATTAATCTAATCTAATCACCCATCACATCCTCTAGCTTTTCCCACTTGCACAAATAAAGCATCTTAATTCATTTATAAATTCCTCATTTTCCCTCAACAAGGCATCTTTGGAGAATATTCTTCAAGTTTTAATTTGAAAACAAGTTGACTTGTCCCTTCCAACATGGCAATAACTCCCCTCTTACATGTCCCCCACATGGCATTTAAGTCTCTTTTTCTCCCTCTAACAAGCCAAATTTGAATTTTAAAAGGCCAACTAATCCCATTTATTGGCACATTGACTAAAACTTGCACATACTCCATCCATTCACAAGGTGACAAGTGGCTCCTTCTTATTGGCTAAATCTTTATCCCACATTTCTCTCTTTTCGGAATTCTTTGAACTTGGTATTCTATAAATAGAAGGCTCATTCTTCAACAATCCATCGACAATCTTAAGCAAAGTTACTCTCTTCAATTGAGATCTAATTTTTCCCACTTCATTCCATCTTCAAGGAATTTTATCATTGAGCTTGTCAAGGATTGGGAAAGGGTTACTTTGCACAAGTGACACCAATCCACTATGGATTAGGTACATGTCATGCTTTTATGTCTTTTGATCATTCTTGTTATTTGTTGCATTTTGGAGCATGATATTTTATTCCAAAGAAGTATTCATAGATTTGCATGTGTATGAACTAACCCCACTAATGAGTGTTGGAGATTGATCAATTGGTTCATTCTATTTTTAGTTTCTACCCATATTTAGTTCCCAAATATATTTTGGGAACCCTATCTAACTAGTTATTGCTTCCAAAAAAATAAAAAATTCTAACAAGTGACAACAACTTGACATTTTAGTGTATATGCAGTGTTGGGAAGTGATGCATGAGTCTCATTGCCATGCACGGATGTTGACAAAAAATTCAAGACACCAAGAACTAATTGGTGATATTATATCAATTGAAAGTTTCATCTACATTCATCTTACCTATCTTTCACAACTAATTCCATTATGTTTCCTCATTCTCAAGAGTCGCCATATTGGAATGATGGGATACAAAAAAAAATAACCATTAAAGATTCAAGAATGGAAATGAAGGTAAATATAAGTTTTGTACATCAACTAAAGCTACTAAATTCTTTCACACCTATGATAGATTAAGAAAAATATTATCTATTTATCAACATGGTATCTTATAGAAGTTTAATGCATTCCCTAACACTCAAATCCATTTCCCTGGGGTCAGCCATAAATTATTTTCAAAATATTCCCTAGTCACTAATATTTATACTTCCAATTCCATTTATTAAATGAATTGTCTTCAATTCTAGTAATGGTTTAGAGAAAAATCAACAAACTCAAAATATTATAAGGGTTTAGGATTTTATTTATTTCAGTAACCCTATCTTTTGCTACAAAAAATAAAATCAATCACAACAAAAGGATGCATATTTGATTTACACTTTACCCATATACCCTTATACATGATTGGTGTCTTATTACAAGAAACCAGTTGCAATAGGCATTGATTACAAAATGTCGCATTTATCTTCTTTTATCTAATCCAAGATTGTGGACTTCAAGATATTGTTTCAAAAGAGGTTTCTAGGTAAAACCCATGTTATAAGGATTTGAAAACTAAAATTTTTTTGCAACCCATCATCGTGATGATTCACAAAGTAAATCTTGTGTGACCATTTTTTTTGGCACAAAAAGAAAATAGAAAAATATGCATTTAGGGTTACATTTTGTAATCCATCATCAAGATTACTGAAAAAGTATGATTTGGTTTGTTTCTTTTACAAAAAACCATTTATGTAGTTTCTATCCAAAAATCCCTTTTGCAACATCTACTCCAACTTAAAGCAGAAACCATTAATAGCAATTATGATTCCATTAATCCTGTTAAGTTATACATAGGAACTTTGGAAGGTAAAGTAAGATTATGCACAAAGAATATTGAGGCAATGACTATAGATGAGCTTTAATTGGAAAAGTGACACACACCTATGATGAGATCATGAATAATGGGAAGGAATTTTTCCCCTCCTACTTCTTTTGCTATGCCTGTGACTAAAAGGTGATGGTGATTTCTTGCTCTATCTGTGAATAACATGCGATAACAACTGCCTTCTCTTGTATTATGGAGACCTTGAAATCATCTGAGGCATATTTCCTCTCTCAAATATTAATCTTCCTTCCTATCATCATCCTACAAACCAACCACATCTCCACTGCATGTAAACAGTGCTACCATGTTAATGGCCAACTGTCAGGAAAAATTTGATAAGGTGGAGCTTGTAACTCATGTCTTCTTCCTAACAATCTTTCACCTACAAATCATTTTGTGCGCACTCTCTTACCTTGAAATGCTACACTAGCCTCTGAAAACCTTTAGATAGAAATGGAGCACCAACCACAAACTAACGAAAATGTTCCATAAATATTTTGACATAAAAAAACATACAACTTTGACTACTAAACTAAGAAACACATAACAAATCCTTAAAAATTTGAATTTGTCTTTAATTGTTAAAGCATAACGGAGAGGAACCAATGGTGGGTAGGGTAACTTTGAGTGAGGGGTCCATGTCATCAAAGTCCAAGTCAGATAAAAAAAAATATCCACGTCCCTTAACGGTCGAGTTGGCAGTTTATAAATTTTTTTGGGGGGAATTTTGAGCACGTTTTCTAAAGTTTTGGGGGCGATTTCCAAAAACTTCCAAAAATGTCTAAAAACATGGCATATACAAATCATGGACATCAGTATGATCGATGGTTGTTTTGCACCATGTGATTCCTTGCAAATATTAGTCCTAGTAAATATGCATTAACTGCTACACATTCCTTCACCGTCGGCCTTAATGCCTACCACCTAGGCATGCACACCATTTGCTTGGTCTTGCTTTTGATTCTCAAAACATCCATTCATGAAACTTTATTCATTTTGAGTGGTTGCATTCAAAACTAACTCTTGCTAAGATGGAGACCGATGGTGGTGAGGTGGTTGGTGAGTCGTGGTGATGAATTTTTTGACCTTTCTGTGATTATCAACACCATATTTAGTAAAAGGAAACTATTTAACTTCTTGTTGCATAAGTGAGGTTGTGTTCCAACCTCACTTAGGTTGTAACTATGCATTGCAAGATTTTTCTAGGTTTTTCTTGCAATATTATTTTGTTTAAATAGCTTTTGTCAAGTTGTAATGATTTCATTGTCTAATGAAGCTTTGTTCCAGCTTATTCATGGCTTCTTCTATGTATACATATCTCTATACCAATATATATATATATATATATATATATATATATATATATATATATATATATATATATGTATTTATACATATACATATTTGTATATAGATATATACACATAGGAACGATGAGAAAATTTTATTTTACAGCAATAATGCACCTATATTATGGCCAACTATGTGTATATGTGAGTATACAGATAATACATCCATATATATGCATATATATCTAGGTATTCACACATATACACATAGGAATAGCAAGAAAATGTAATTTTGCAGCAATAATGCACCTATATTATGGAAGAATATGTGTATATGTGAGTATACAGTTATATTTTTGCATATATATGGCCGACTATGATTATATGTGTGTATATAGGTATATTTATCCATATATAGGGCTGACTATGTGTATATGTGTGTATATATGTGTATATATCTATGTATAGACACATATACACACACTCCGCTATAATATAGACCTTTTTTTTGTTTTATACCTTTGTAATTTGTATATGCATATATCTGTGTATACACACATATACACAGTCCATCATAATATAGACCTTTGTTTTCATTTTATACCTCTGTATTTTACATATGTACATTGGAAGTATTAGAAGTTAATATACTCTTCAATATTAAGAGTTTCTTGCAAGAAAAATATGGCCGACTGTCTATATATTCTAAAAATTACACACACACAGATATATGTGTGTGTATGTGGGGTGGTTTGTCTGTGTGTTTGTGTGAATATATCTACACATAGCCAGTCATTTACATATACATACACATACTGTGTGTATACATATAGATAATGTGTGTTAATGGTTTCATGAACCTATATTTTTTGCCGACTGTGTGTATACATATACATACCATTCACGGGTTTCTACATCTAGACTTTCAAGGGTTTCATGCACCTAAGTTTTAGCCGATTGTTTCCACCATTTTCATGAACCCCTCTCTCAAAAATTCCCGACCCCCATCGTCCACTCTTCCCTGTTCATCATCTCTACCTGAATTATGGAGTTTTTTGGAATACAGTCATATCCATTTATAGAGTTTTCCTAGTAAATTTACTAATCATTTTCTTTTATTGACTAATCATTTATAGGATTTTCCTAGTTAATTTAGTAATCATTTTAATTTTTTAATTGATATAATATTGAACATCTTTATATTATAATAAACATTAAAATATTATGTATGTATGTATACACACATAAATACATACATACATAATTATTTATGTATGTATGTATGTGTGTATATGATACATACACATACATGTACTTAGGATTATGTCATTCTCATATGTATGAATAGTAGACACACATACATACATACTACCACAATATGTATGTATGTGTGTATACTATACATGCATACATGCATACATATATGTCACATAATATACACATACAAACATAGATATTTTATACACACATACACTGTACACACATGCATCTATTTCTATACACACATACATACATAATTTGGACAAAAGATAAGTGCATGCCACCCACAACTATGGAGTGTATGATAATGTTCTAAACTTGCCATTATATATATGCAAGTTGCAGGTTTATAATTACATATGGTAGATCTATAGAAATTGATTTTCATATACCCTTGTTCACTTGCATTTATATGAATTCCATGCATAATTTAATTTATATTGAATTACATTCACAAGTCTTACATGCAATTACAATTATCATATAATGTTCAATATGTATATGTATATATATATATGTATGTATGTACATATGTATATGCAAATGTATATGTATGTACATATGTATAGTTTTTTTAAGGGGAATGGGCCATTGGTGGGTAGGGAAATTTTGATAGTATAACATGCATTGCATGTTTCATTGCACACGTACCCTTGATCCTTTGCAATCAACTCTATTAGATGCATGGTTAGTTTGTTCTTCAATCACACTCACTCTTACATGTATGAATTTGTTGTTTCCATTTGTATCATTCAATTATTTCTAAGAGTATGAATTGGGCATGTCATACTATAACATGCAATTTTTCATTCATTGCAAACATAACCTTCATCACCTCAATGATATAAGACTTACAATTATGCATATACATTGGAGGAGCCCGATCTGTCCAAGATATACTAAATTTGTGTTGATGGTGGCATCAATGGTTCCTTTGTATATCTTATACAGATAAGACTTCTTCCAATGTATATCCCTCTTAATCTTATTACAAAATAAGGGGTCATTCCTATTAACCTATGACACCTCAATCTTTCATGTATATCATAATACCCTTGTTCATTTTCAATCAGCTCAATTAGATGCATCGTTACTTTGTTCATCAGTTACTCTCAATCTTACATGTATCATTTTGTTGTTACACTTTCTATCATTCTTTCATGTGTATATGATATGCATATTCTTATGCATATATGTATGCATATATGTATATACATATGCATATGCAAAGAAAAAAGTGTTGTTATTTTAGGTGGAGAGTGGAACAAAGGAAGGAATGATGCATAAGAATAAGCAAAAGAAACATTACACTCTCCATCAAATAATGCATTGTACCTTCTATTCGTTACACTCTCCATCGAAATTGCATTGCATATGCATAGATACATTTATATATACATATGCATATATGTATATGCATATGTAAATACATATATGCATATGTACATTCAACCTAATTAGATGTGCTTTGTTTTTTCTTCAATTAAAGTGACTCTAAATATCAGCCCCTCTCCCTTACATCTAACTATGATGGTTGAATCCTACTTTTTTTATAACCATTTCTCATACACTCAATTACATGCATGGCTAGTTTTTTCATCGATTGTAGAGTCAATCTTACATGTCTCAATTTTTGTTGTTACACATTGTATCACTGTTTGATTTGTGTGAATTATAATTGGGGATATGATAGTATAACATGCATTTTGTGTTTCCTTGCACAAAGACCCTTGTTCATATGCAATCAACTCAAATAGATGCATGGTTAGGTTTTTCATCAATTACACTCGATCTTATATGTCTTAATTTTTTTGTTACACATTGTATCATTGTTTGATTTTTGCCAATTACAGTTACATATGGCAAATATAAAGAATTACTATATATTGTTTGATTTTTGGTACACATTGTACCATTGTTTGATTTCTGTCAATTACAATTACAATTACTATTCACATGTCTTACATGCAATTGCAATTACAATTACAATTGGGGATGTGATAGTAAAACATGCAATTCTTGTTTCATTGCACAAATACCATAGTTCATTTGGAATTACCTCAATTACATGCATGGTTATTTTGTTCATCAATTACACTCAATCTTAGATGTATGAATTTTTTGTTACACTTTCTATCATTGTTTCATATCTATATGTATATGCATATGCATATATGCATATGCATATGTATGTGAATATGCATATGCATATGGGTATGTGCACGATCATGATGGGCAAAAAAGTGGTGATATGTAAGTGATATGATGGCCCATGTGGCTGACAACTATTTTTAATCCAAATTTGATGAAATTAAAAGGGTTTTTAAAGGAGATCCTCAACTTTCCACCAATAAAAATTATGCTTTACTTTGAATTTAATAAATAATTATTATTCATTTTCTATTTCAATTATGACTAGAGTCCCAATTGATAGATGATTGAAAAACATCTATAACTTTCAAATAGTATCACATTTTTTGAATCCAAAGCATGTGTCACATTCTATTCTTTGCATACTATAGGATTGAAAAAGAGAGAGTTGAATTTCATGAAGTTTTGACCAAGTTAAGGTGGTCAGACATACGGGTTTTTATA
Source organism: Sequoia sempervirens (assembly GCA_007258455.2). Classification (NCBI taxonomy): domain Eukaryota; kingdom Viridiplantae; phylum Streptophyta; class Pinopsida; order Cupressales; family Cupressaceae; genus Sequoia; species Sequoia sempervirens. The sequence goes on from VDFB02193867.1 coordinate 639,922,686, forward strand.
TTTTTTTAAAGTTGTAATAAAAATTCATAATTAATTATTTACTTGGAAAGAAATTACAAAAATATGCATCACATTGGTACATGAGTTCTCTAATTATATCTAAAATATTATAATTTTTTTTATCATTTTATTGTGGTTAGGGTGGTCAGACAGACACCTACTTCTTATTTTTTCCCTGAAATTTAAGTACTATTACATTGAAATTTCAAATTTTAACCAAATAGATTTTTATTTTTTAAAATAAACCTAGTAGTTTAGAAACTACATTCAATTTGATACCGATTCTCTTCTTACATATTTTTGAAATAATATAGATAACATATTCAAATTTTTACGTCTAGTTGCCTAACTCTATTTTTTTTGAATTTGTTGCCACTTAAGGGCCTGTTTTTTCCATGATGATCCTGCACATACCCATATGCATATATGTATATGCATATGTTGTATGAAGTTATATTTCAGCATAATGTTTGAGAAATTGTATTAACATAAGTAGGAGTCAACATATGCATTATATGCATATAAGTATATGCATATGCATATGCATATGCACATACATATGCATATACATTATATGCATGTGTATATGCATCATATGCATATGCACATGCATATATGTATATGTATATGAATTTTTATATGTATATGCTTACTCCTACTTATCTTAAGACCATTTCTCATACAACATACTAAATATAACTTCATACATCATAACACTTTCTGATACAACATTATCAAATTTATATATAACTTTAAGCATCACTATGGTATAAATATCTCCAACCCTTTCTGATATAACATACTAAAGCTACTAAATAACTTCAAACAACAATACAATACAACATTATGATACATACATATATATATACAACTAAATATTGTAGAGATAGATAGATACATAAGTTTCTTATAGATAGGATTGTTCATTTACATTCAACATAATTAGATGTATGCCTTGTTGGCTAATCAATTACAAAAACTAAAACAGTTAGTGATAATCTAAACCAGCTTAGGAATGGCCAGATGGATACCCTCCCTTGGGAGCAGAGAAGAATGTATGATAAGGAATGGGAATCTCATAGAGAGATGGAGAGTCAAGAAGATACTGATTGGGAAGAATTCCTCTCTCATTCGAAGAAAAAGGAGAAAAGAAAACATCAGAATACTCTTAGTGGATTTGTTACCAAGACAAGATCAAAGGTGTATTGTGGAGCTGCTAAGTGTAGCCAAGGCAGAAGATTGAGTAAATGGCAGAGAGAGCATGAAAGCTTTCAGGACATAGCAGATGGTGTTCAAAAGACCATTCCGGAGATTCTCTAATTCCTTGGTAAGATATGAAGATTATGTCTTGTAATATAAGAGGTCTCAGTAGCCTTCATAAGAGGGATGTTTTGCACAATTTTTTTAGGGTTCATAAACTTGATATTCTCCTCATCCAAGAAACTAAAATGTCCAAAGAAAAGGTGTAGAAGATCAAAATGTTTCAGAATTATGGGATCCAAGGAAATAGCTCAGATGGTGCCTCAGGAGGAATTGCAACCTTTTGGAACGAGAACCTCATTGAAGGGGAACCATTGCTAGAGAGCAATAATCATGTGGCTACTAAATTCACACATATCAGAGACAACTTTAGTTGGATTCAGTCGAATATTTATGCTCCCAATGGGAAAGGAGCTAGAAAATCTTTGTGGAATGAGCTCTCTGCTTTTGTAGGATTTTTAATAATGACCACTAGGTGGTAATGGGAAATTTTAATACTCCCCTTTTCAATGAGGAGAAATTTGGAGGCTCTCAGGTGAATCAGGAGAGTAAATATGATATTTTTGACTTCATCAACAATAAGGAGCTCATTAACATGGACTTGCAAGGGGCCTAGTATACATGGTCGAATATAAGAATTGGTAAAAATTATTCAAGAAAGGTTAGATAGAACTCTAATTTCTCATCAGTGGCTTATAAGCTATTTCTTCTCTCTTAAAGCTCTCTCTAGAGTACGGTCTGATCACTTTCCCATAATTTTTATGGCAGATCCTATAAAGGTGAAGAGAAACTCTCCCTTTAGATTTAAAAAAATGTGGTTGTCCCACCCCCTTATTTTTTATGAAATTACAAAATGGTGGAATATTGATGTTCTAGGAACTGCTATGTTCAGAATTGCTAAGAAACTGAGAGAAGTCAAACACAATTTAAGAAGCTAGAAAAAAGAATCCTTTGGAAACATTTTTGGTATTAAATTTGAACTTCAAATGGAGCTTGCAAAGATCTAGGATAAAATTCAGAATAAAGGATACATTGAAAATAATAAGGTTAAAGAAAATGAGTTGCTCATGAAATTGCATGACATAATAGCTAAAGAGGAGGGTCTCTAGAGGTAGAGATTGAGGGTGTTATGGCTTTCTGTTGGAGATAGAAATACTAGATACTTCCATTTATCTACTTCTAAACACATGGCTTCCAATAGAACCTCTTGCATAAAAGTTAATGGTATGAGATTTGAGGAAGAGGAAGACATCAAAAAGCAAGTTGTCCTCTTCTTTCACAACCTTCTTTCAGCGAATGGGGAAATCAATCAAAATTACCAATATTTTTTATTAGAGGATATCCCTAAGGTTGTTGAGAGGGAAGATAATGAAAATTTTGCGGCCATCCCCTCTAAGGAGGAAATAATGAAAGCTTTCTTTTCTTTTGAAGGAAATAAGGCCCCTGGCCTTGATGGATTTCCTATGTTCTTTTTTCAATGGTTTTGGGATATTGTTGAAAATGATGTCGTGAATGTTGTTAAGGAATTTTTTGGATCTAGAGAGCTCCTTAAGGAACTAAATGCTATTTTTGTGGTCCTTATTCCTAAGAAACTAGGGGCTATGGAGTTTGAGGCATTCAAAACCATTAGCCTTTACAACTCTTTCTATAAAATCATATCTAAGATTTTGACTTCAAGGATCCTTTCTATCCTTCCTGCATTGATTTCTCCTCAGCAAAATGGTTTTGTTCCTAGAAGGAAGATCTTAGATTCTATAGTCATAGTCCATGAGAATATACATTCGCTTGTGGAATCTAAAACTGAAGGGTTTCTTCTTAAGTTGGATATTTCCAAAGCTTATGACAACATTGATTGGGAGTTTTTATTTAAAATTCTAAGGGTGTTTGGTTTTAGTAGTAGTCATTTAGTTGGTGAATCAATTGGTTACTACGGTTTCCACATCTATTATTGTGAATGGTTTTCCTTCCAATTTATTTCAAAATTCAAGAGGTTTAAGATAGGGTGATCCTATCTCACCTATTCTTTTCACAATAATGGTTGAAAGCCTGGGAAGGAATCTTAAAAGATTGTTTGAACAGAGGTCTATGGCTAGTCTTAACCCTTCTTCAACCAATTTGATTTGTTCTCACCAACAGTTTGTTGATGACACTATGATGATGGGAAGATCTATGGTGAATGAGGCTAAGACTTTGAAAAAAAATTGGACATACATGTATGAGAAGGTGTCTAGGCAGATGGTCAACAAATAGAAGAGTTCCCTTTTTTTCTTCAATACACCTGAGCATAGACAGGTCAAGATTGCAAGAATCCTTGGTTGTAGAGTGGAATCGTTACCTTCTTCTTATCTTGGACTTTTGTTATGCCTTAAACCTCTAGATTCCTTTTGGTGTTTGTTGGTTGACAGGTTCAGAAAGAAGTTTGCTAGATGGAAAGGAGCTCTTTTGAGCCAAGCTGGAAAAAATCAACTTCTTAAAGCTTCTCTTCAAAACCTCCCAGTTTATGCTTTAAGCCTTTTCAAAATTCCTATTAAATATGTTGAGGCCATTGAAAATATCCAAAAAATATTCCTTTGGTCTATAGTGGAGGAAAGAAAGAGAATGCCTCTTATACGATGGGATTTGGTTTGTAGAATGAAAACCTTTAGGGGTTTAGGTCTCAAAAAAATCAAAATTATGAATAAGACTCTTCTAGACAAACAAATATGGAGATCCTTCTCATTTGGTGGAAAATGGAAAGACATTTTAAGAAGTAAATATATGGCCAACTGTATGTCCCTCAAATTTTTGTTGGACTCTCCTATCCTACCTCATGGCTCAACTTGCTGGAATGATATGATTGCTGGTAAAAAAAAAATAAAAATCAAGGATAGAATGGCACATTAGAAGTGGGAATCAAGCTAGATTTTGGGAGGATAGATGGCTTTTTAAGGAACCCCTCATCAAAATTGAAAGATACAATAGATGGGATGAGTTATGTAAATCTACTTTTGGGGAGTTTGTCAAAGACTATTGGTATGAAGGAGATTGGGTTAATTTATGTGTGATAAGTTAGGAGTTTTGTCTACTTCAATCTTCCTTAGAGGATGTTAGTTTGGGACAAAATCAATAAGATGATATTCTTGTTTGGATGGACAACCCTTCGGGTAACTACTCTGTCTCTTCAGCTATCTCTTTGTTGTCATTTTCTCAAGCTCCCCCTCCCTTCTGGTCAAAAGCATGGATAAAACACTTGACTCCTAAAGTCAATATCTTCTTCTGGATTATGTTTTAGAATAAGGTTCTTATGGTGGAAAATATTTGTAAATGGGGATTTCAAATACCCAACAGATGTTACCTTTGCAAGTGTGAGGTGAAGTCAACTAACCACTTGTTTCTCCACTGCCCGTTTGTTTCCATAATATGGGGAAAATTATTAGCCCTCTGGAATATCTCTTGGGTGTTTCCCCAGTCCATTGAAGATTTCTCTTTACAATGGAAAGCTCCCTCTCAAAATCCCTTCATTCGAAGGTTATGGGCTCTTATATTCCCTTTTGTTGCTTGGGGAGTGTGGAAAGACCATAATAATAGACTTTTTAGGGATAAGGAGATGTCAAAGAATAATGTCTAAAAAAAAAATTAGGCTTATAAAGGAAAAATTCAATGTGATTCCCCAAAAATATCTTAACCTTGAAGTAGTGGTGTGTACTCCCTATGATCTAATGATAGCAAAGGATTGTAATATTAAAGTGGATGTTTCTTTTGCATCTAATCCAACCAAGAAAAGTAGGGAGGGTGTGTGTTGAGCCTTTCCTCCAAATGGCTGGTCTAAGGCCAACTTTGATGGTACCGCGAAGGGCAATCTAGGAATGGCCAGAAGTGAAGGTGTGTTAAGGGACTCAAATGCTAATTTTATGGCAGCTATGGCCATCTCCCCAGGTCATCAAACCAACCATGTGGCAGAGGCTATAAGAGCTTTTCATGTTTTAAAGTTAGCTCATAATTTGAATATAAAAAAAAATTGGCTTGAAGGGGACTCTAAAAATATCATTGATTGTCTCTTAGGAAGGACTCCCCCCTCTTGGTCGATAAAGAATTGGATTGATGAAGCAAATTCTATTATAGACAAGTTCGATAAAGTAAAATTATCGCATGTCTACAAGGAAGATAACAGCGGGCAGATTACTTTGCGAATGAAGGGGTAAGAAAGCAAGGATTGAACACGTGGCAGAATTATAGGGACTTGAAAGCTGAAGTCAGGGCCTTACTAGCTTACAATGTTATGCATGGGAAAGAGGAAAATACATTTAATGATTAAAGGGAAAGGGGCTAAGTACATCGAAATCAAGAGATTTGATGGGTTTGTGTCATATTACTTAGCTGAGAAGAAAAAGTGGCATGCTTTGTGGGTACATTGGAATGGCTACGTAAATTTGCAACATGAGCTCGACACTACTAGAGACTACAGTAAGGTGTAAATGAAAATGGGAGGGGATAGGAAAAGAGTTGAGTCAAAAAGCTATGAGGTGCACAGGAGGAATGATAAGGTCTGGAAGGAGATTGTAAGAGGTGGGCTAGTTCCATTTCTTGAAAAACTTCATGGGATCGATACTATGGCGATGAACTATTTTGAGAAGAACTGGAACAATGGTGAAATAATCCTCTTTGGGAAAAAGGTGAAATTGGATGAGAAAAATATAGGGGAGGTGACTGGAATGTCCACTAAGGGTGCAAAGTTTTATCGTGATAGAAGGTTCTTTGATGAGGCAGTAATAAAATTCCCTAAGAAGGATAAGAAGAAATTGAAACTGGTTAAAATTTCCAACAACTATTTCAAAATTGACACCATGAAGGTGTTGTGGACAAAGGTGCTTTGTGTTATTATGGATTATATCACGCCGGATGGGAGATTCACCAGAGTTTATGGTCATCATTTTTCCATTCTTAACCACTTCTGCCATAAGGTATGGATTTCTCTACCTCACTATATGCTTTGTTCATTGAGTAATAGCCTTGAGGACCATAAGAAAAATGTGAGGAGATACCATATTCTTCATCTTGGTCTTATTAGGTTAATATATGAACTCTATCAAAGCATGTCAGCTTTATCCAAACCTATTTCCTCCACAGCATCTGAGGACTATGAAACTGACTGTGGGGGTTCAAAAAATTAGCCCTACTAGGAGAGAATTGTAGAAGCCCACCCATCCACTGAGCTGTCTGGTAAGAAAACCCTAGCTTGCTAAAGTTAACCCTAAGACCTACCTTGACTGCCCTGTCCCCTTAAAGAATCTCACTCTAAAGAGCTCCCCTACCAATAAGTTGGTTTCCTACTCTGTAGACTCTTTGGAGGACAAAGCTGAGAACCCTGAAGTTAGCAGAAACTTTGTGCCCTCCCCCCTGCCTCTTTCAAAGTTGATGGTACCAGATTTCCTTACTCCCCCAACCTAGATGATGTTAACCCCATCTTAGATTGGGTTCAGTTTGGAGATATTCTTGCCTCTACACGAAATGGTATTAATGATATTTTTAGGGTTTTGAAATGGGCCTATCAATAAAGTAATTATCTTAATGAAAGAAATAGGGCTCTATATAGCAAGCCAGAGGAACTAGAACTGAAGTTGGCTGCCCTCAACAATGAATGGAAATGGAAAAAGAACATAATTGGAATGGGAAAAGGAAACACTGAGGATAAGTACAAGATTCTAGAAGCTGAAATGGTCAAAATAAAAAATAATATGTTAATTGTTGTGGAACAAAACCATAAAATGGCTAGGAACAATGCCATCATCATCAATGCAATGTTTGAAAAGTTGGAAAAGATGCAATAGGGCTCGCTGGTCATTGACCTAGAAGAGGACAAGGATAAAAGAAAGAAAAGGGATGAAGGTATTTTGGAAAGGACCTATTCCAAGCTTAAAAGAAAAGAGCCTCCTACTACCTACATGGTTCAGATTTTAAAGAGGGGAGTTTAGGATATGAACGATTTGAAAGCTGAGACTGTGGATTTAATAAAGGCCCAAATTTAGTTATTGTTGGTGTTTTGTCTAGTTTTTTGGTTATGTGGCCTTCACTAGATTTTTTGGTGGCTGTGGACTTGTCTTATTATTTTTACATCCTTTCTTCTTTTAGTGTCTTTAACGATCTTATCTTTTGTTTGAAAATTTTGTGGTTTTGGGTCCCTTATAAACCCATTTTTTTCTCTTTCAAAAACATGATGGAATATATTGTTTGTATTCAATTCATAATATTGTTCCAAGTTACAAAAATTCAAAACAAAAACATTCAAAAATCGTTTCGATTCCATCAAAACCTATAGAAAAAAATAGTTGCAACCAAACATTAAAATCAATCAAAAAAGGTAGGAAAACTAAAATTTGATGCCATGCTATCATGTGACTTGGATGTGGCCTGTGATGGAGAAGGACTCCAAGATTGAATTTGTTGGATTATGCTTGTGGTAAGTGAGATTTGGTATGACTTTGAATGAGGAATCCAACTCTAAAATGGTTGGGAAATGCTTGGGCTAGGTGAAAGTGTATAGGACTATGAAAGTGGAGGACTCCAACTTTGAAATTTTTGGTTGCTAGCTTGGGTAGGTGATGGAAAATATTGGGGGAATTGAATAAACATGAAACCTTTGAAGATCCTATGGTGGTCAGGGAAGGGATTTCGAGGGTTGTGGAGTTGCCTCTCCTTTGCAACATTTGTTCGTGCCTTCTCCAAATCTTTATCCCTTTTGGAAGCTTCCTTTTCACTCCTTTTTTTGTAGCTCCTTTTCAGCCTCTATTGCTAGTCATTTATTTTCCTTTTTGATTCTCATAAGAGCCTTCACCTCCAATTCTGCAGTCTATTCTATCTTGCACTCTACAAGTTGTTGCTTCTTCCTCAATTTCAGTTCTTCAAGTTCCTTCTTCTTTTCCTCTTGCTCACTTAGCAAGGCCATGTAGTCATCAACAGTTAGTAGTTGGGATCCTCTTTGCAATTTGATCCTACAAAAAACTACCTTATTAGTCTTGTCTTTCACTACATGAACCGGTAGCTTCAAGAATTGTGAGATGCATGAATTTGGTTGGCCTCCCAAAGGCTCAATCAAATTACCATTACTAGTTTCTAGCACCTCACTATTTGTAGCATCCAATCCATTGCCTAACTACTCACCGTCAATGTCTCCCTAATCAACATAGAAATGTACTAACATATTTGGACCCATGTTGTATGGTGGATATGGCATTGTAAGACTTTGGTCTTCCTCCACATGCATTTCCATACCAAGATTAGCAGCAGCAAACTAGAAAGCCTCGCTAACCCTAATGTCCTCCAAAGCATTTTGACCAAAGGGCCAAATACCTATCTTCTTGAAGCTAGCTATTATGTTTGAAACAATCAATGACTTTTGAAAAGCTAGGCTACCAAGTGTGGCAAATTTTATCCTTCTTTTCTCTAGATTTGGATGTATAATACTCTAATCTATTCTTTCCTTTTTGAAGTTAGACTTGAAATATGATAAAACACTCACATCAAGAGGCTGCAACTTGTGTGATGTGTGGGTCGATAGGGTGAGCAAGTCAATACCAAGTTCCCTTGCTTCGGTAATGGTAGAGAAGGCTACAAGGCTACCATGGCCATCAAATATCAAGAGGTGTCTATGGTTGGGTGAGCAACCCCTGGGTACTTACATAGCAAATAACTTGAGCCATTTGATAAAAATCTCTTTTTGCATGCATGTGTGAGGTTGAACAACCATCAATGCTCCTGCCTCATAGTTGGCTATGTAGTTTTGCACATGATTTTTTCTCTTGAACAAATAAAACCCTAGAATTTTATGACCTACAACATTTACACATGCTAGAATAGTGATCCACTCCCAACTCGTTGAGATGATGTAAGAAACACTTTTAGTTCCTTTGGTGGCAAGCACCTCCATGTCACCGTTTCAGCCAACTTGCTACCTTGTCTCATCGCAGTTCCAAATCCTCTATGATCCATAATTCCCTCTTGCATAGGGTTTCTCCAAAGTGTTGTAGATAGAAATTACAACTGTAGGCCTAAGATTTATAGCATAGTCTTTATCTTATCCTTGGGATATTCTTAAGCTCAGATTAGGATGCCTTCTTTTGAATTTTGTACACCAAGACTTGTTGAGAAGCCCATTTCTGAAGGGATTATTCCTTGTTTCACATATTTGGGACACTTCTATTTTTAGATTGACAATCTCCAAACCATGGCCAACAACAAGCATCTCCTTACACCAATCAATGATAAATGACTATTTTTCCTTAGTTGGGACTATTGGGGGCCCTTTCCTTCTAGTAGTGGTCACACCACCCAACCAATTTGACAATGTGGTTGTAGGAATACCCCACTTTTTGGTTGCACCTCTAGTTGACCACCCATTGTCTTCGACATCTTCAAGGGCATGGTCCATGTCATCTTGTGTCCATTCCCAGCTTGGTGCAACCTTTTTGGTTGATACAACTAGGTAATATTGGAGTACATATTCGGTTGGCTACTCCACAACAATTTCTACATCCTCACTACTTGGTTCTTTAGTTGGCTAGTGAATAGGAAACACAATGCTCTTCTCATCGCTATGTGGAAAATGCACACCTCTCTTGTGTGCAGCCATAGATGTCTTCCTCTACTTTGGTATAGGTCTCCTTGTTATAGGTCACTTGGTATTTGTTGTCACTTTTTTTTTTCCTTTGCATTGAAACAACACAGTGATTAGTAAACAAAATACACTTATAACTGGTACAATGAAAATAATGATACCAATTGAAACAAAAAATTCATACATGTAATATTGAGTGTAATTGGAGAAAAAACTAACCATGCATCTAATTAAGTTGATTTCAAATGATGAAGGGTATGTGTGCAATAAAAAAAGCAATGCATGCTATTCTAGCATATCTACAACTCTATCTCTTATAAACATTTCGGTGATCATGTTAAACCCTTCAACATATAGCATTATGATACCATTATATATAAACTTAAAACAATAGTATAATACAAATGACATAGCATTATGATATAAATTTATATGAACTTGAAACTGTAGTATGATACAAATATGTATATCTTCAAATAGAGTTATGATACAAAAAAGGGTTTCAAATATTTTTATCATACTATTGTTTCAAGTTGTGTAAATGTTTCATAATGATGTTTGAAATTTTTTTACCGTATAGTCACTTTAATTGAAGAAAAAACAAAGCATAAATCTAATTAATTTGAATGTAAATGAAGAAGGGAAAGGGTTTCAAATATTTCTATCATATTGTTGTTTCATGTTGTGTAAATGTTTCATAATGCTGTTTGAGAAATTTTTACCATATAGTCACTTTAATTGAAGAACAAACAAAGCATACATATAATTAAGTTGAATGCAAATGAAGAAGAGTAGGGTAACTTTGAGCAAGGGTTCCACATCATCAATGTCCAAGTCGGATTTTTTTTTATGCCACATCCCTTGACCATCGAGTTAGTAGTATGTAACTTTTATTTTATCTATAGGACACTTATGAATTTATCTATCTATACAATATGTATATGTGTGTGTGTGTGTGTGTATACATACACACACATACACACATATATACATGTATGTATGTATGTATATCTATCTATCTATATCTATTTATCTTACTATTGTTTCAAGTTATTTATGCTCTTTCATAAATGGTTATAACATAAGTAGGAGTCATATGCTATCATAGTTGGCTATAAGGGAGAGGGGTCGTCATTTACAGTTAGTTAAATTGAAGAATAAACAAAAAAAACACACACATAAGAGAGAGAAGCTATGTGTGGGCATAGGAACTGATTATGGGTATAGATTTGGACATATGACATACGGTGGGTATGGTATGTGACAACTTTCTATAGTAAACATGTATATGCTGTCAATTTAATTGAAGAACACACAAAGAAATGGAGGAGATTTTTTTCCCTATAGAGAATGTAGTGAAGTGGTATAAAGTTAATGGCATTTTCCATGAAATTAAAATTCGTGGCATTTTCCAATAATTTATTAGTCATGGTATTTTCCATGGATTTTATACTAGTTCTAACTGCATGCGCTATAGGGAAAGAGTGTTTTGATGCAATGTATACATCAATGCGTGCATATACATGTATGCATATGTAAATTGAACCTAATTAGATGTATTCTTTGTTTGTTGTTCAATTAAAGTGACTGTAAATATCAGCCCCTCTCCCTTATAGGTAACTATGATGATGGTTGAATTGTACTTATGTTATAACCATTGCTCAAACAACATACTGAAATATAACTTCATACACCATATAAATGTGTGTTTGTGTGTGTGTGTCATTCCTTTTAATCTATTTTTGTAACATAAGTAGGAGTTAGCCATTATGATAGTTGGATGTAAGGGGTGGTGTCCAATATTCACAGTCACTTGAATTGAACAACAAACAAAGCATACATCTAATTAGTTTCAATTTACATGAAGAAGAATATGGCTGACATACATATCCATCTGTCCTTGCAATATATATTTTGTCATAGAAAAATGGTCCCTTGTCATTTTCATGGCCTTTTAGGTCTTGTTTCATGGTGTTGGAACTATGATGCTTTGATTTTATGTCATAAAATGGCTTGAACATGCTTATTTAGGTATTAAAATTTTAAAAATGATGTCTTGTGAAGGTGTTGTGAAGTGTTGTAAGACATTTTTACATTCTTCTAGACTCTATTTAATGCATTTCACCTAAAAATTGCATTTTCATCACTAAACAGGTCCTATTTTGAAGTGTTGTAAATTCTTGTAACAATCTTTCACATTTTTCTAGGAATATTTTCACTATTTACACGTTTCTCATGCTTTATTTGGTCTCTTTATGCTCCCATATGCTTAATTAAGTGTATTTTTGCTTATTATCCCAACAAACAACATTAAATACATATTTCTCAACACATTTTTTTAGGTCCTAGGCAAGATCCACTCGCCATGGGCGGTGAATGAGTCCCCCTTGGCCCCAAATTCAAAATATTTTAAATTGTCTTTTGGGATTTTATTCAAAGACACTTGATGTCATCCTGTGAAGAGGTATGAATAGATACTAAGGCACAAGAATTGTATAAACATGTGATTTTCACCTCATTTTACATCTCCTACAATCTCCTCATTCATTCTAGCATTTAATCTCACATTTTAAGCACTCAAGCATCTTACATAATCTTTTCAAGCACTATTCAAGCACTTTGAAGCAGCCATTGACATTAATTTAGACTTGCATTATCAAGGGTTTGGTGAGTATTTACATTTGCATGTTTTGTATTCATCATTCTCTTTCATTTCATTATCTTTTCAAGGGTTTAATTACCAAAAGTGGGGTTTGAGCACGGAAAAAACCTATTCACTAACCCTTAATCATTTTTCCCCTATTGCATGTTTGTTTGCAATTCTTTGGATGCAGATTTGATAGGTTAAAAGGTGTTGAAGATTTATTTAGAAGTCAACTAGGTGTTTCAAGTCAACTTAAGTCAATTTCAAGATTAGAGAGAGTTATTTGTCCATTTTTTGCAGAACTAACTTTGACAACCTGACAAGCAGATATTTCCAGATCTGGTGTTGCAAAGTTCTTTCTTGATTTTCTAGAATTTTGGGAGAGGAATGATTCACCATTAGTGGTGAATGAGTCCCACCTTAGGACTAAAAAATCTAAATTTTGTCAGATTTCATATCCCAACAGACAAAAAACAACTCCCAACACTTTTTCACTAGGAGGAGGACTAATTCACCACCTTGGGTGAATGAATCCCACTGTGAAAAATTAGTAAACATAACCAGCATTCAAGGCATTCGAAAATCATCCTACTTTTCCTAGGTGCACTTTGATTTGACCCATCTCTTTCTGTTCTGCACATTTCATTCATTTTCTTCATTGTTTGCATATCACAATTTTTTTTCAAACATAGTTGTAATTGCACGTTTACATTCATTTTCATTCATTTAGATTAGTCAATTGCATTTAGTTAAGTTCATTTACCTTAAAAAACATTGCATACATTCTAATTTGAGTGAATAATTATCATTTTTGGCCCTATCTCTCTCCTTTTAGGTGAAAAACCCTAGAAGTGCAGGAGTAGTATTAGGGTCCCAAAAATCTATGTTTCATTTTGGTGAACCTGACTTTTGAAAACTTTGAATTCTTGATTGCATTCATCTTGCATCTTAGTTTCCATTTGAATTAGCATTCAATTAGGACATTGATTTGTTATTGCATTCTTGGACTTTTCATTTTGTATTAGTGAAAACTTCATTTAGATTTCATTTTTGCATTACATCTCATTTAAAAAGTAAAAATCTGCATTCTGCATTTGTGCTTGCATTCTATAGAGCATTTAAATCATCCTTGAATTTCTGAAAAACACTAAAAACTTGCATACTGGGACTCATTCGCCACCTAGGGAGAATCAATCCCTTTGCACTTTTTTATCAACATTTTTGTAATCGTTCTAACACTTTTCTGCATTATAATTTCATGTCCTTGCATTTTGTTTTCATTTATAGATTTTCTATTTTTCCTCATTTATTTCATCATACTTTATTTGCATCATGGAATTTTCTTTCAACCAGTTTTGGAATTCCTTGCAATCCTTGGTCGACATGTCCAATTGTGCCTTTGGTTGTGACCCTAAAGACCTTGAACAACCTCATGCTCCTTTAACTCCTCATGATTGCCCTCCTTGTGATGTAGACATCATTGGACAAGATGATGTTATTATGAACAATTTCTACAATGACTACCTTGATAACCTAGAAGCAAATGCAGCCTTTTATCCCTCTGTGAGATCACAAGACCTTCCCATTGTTGCACCTCTTGATCATTTTGCATATTTACATCCTGAAATCAATGATGGACCTATGATTCCTCCCTCAAGATGATCTAGTTCCTTTAACCCAACACACTCAAACCCCTTTAATGATCACAAAGTCACCAACACTCCTATAAACCTTGAAGCAACATATGGTAATGGTTTCACTATCTTGAGTAAAGAAGGTTGTGACACCAAACATGAACATGACATTCATCAATTTATGGAGCAAAACCCAACCAAATAAAATACAACAAAATTAGGATATTAAGATCCTTCTCATCCTGAGAGACATCCTCTTCATCCTAGGAGACTTCGGGATGCTAGTACAATGATCTTGAATCCTCCTCCTAACTTGAACATTCTCCTTCCACGCGAACAACCATTCTCTCCTTCTAATGATAAAGATGTTAGGATCCCCATGGGTCCTTCTCCTCCTTCTATTCATGAAAAAGGAAAACTTAGTAAATGCAAATGACCTTACAAATTGAAGAAAATCAAGTTTCCTTCACATCCTCCACCTAAATGTGAAAGGATACTTCAACTCCTTTTAAAAAAAATTCTTATACTCTTGCCACCTTCCAATAGGTTGGTTATTCGCCCTAATGATTCCCACATACCATATTGAAAATATCATCGTATTATTGGACATCGAGTGGAAGCATGTCTCACATTGACTGAGATATTGGATAAGTATCACTTTGTTGATACTGAATACTTTCCTATCATCCCTTAAAGCATCATTTCCTTATCATGCCATAGTTGAAGGATTTTTTATTCTCACTATTGCATGATCCTCTCCATCATAACCTTTTTCTCATACTTGTTTTCCCCTTTGTGGACACAAGTACTTGTTAGCCTTGTCCTTGTAATGCACTTTTCTTTGTCTCTTAACTATGTTATCCATTTTCCGCTTATGATTGAGAAACCAATAACTTATTTAATGGTTGAATTACACTTGCATTACTTGTTTCTTTCCATGTGTGTATTGTTTTCTCCTATATTGTGTTTGATATTCTCTCTCTTTGTACACTTCTATTTGTATCTCTATTCTTCTATTTTTCTTTGTATTTTCTATTTGGGGATGATGCAAAGTGTAGGGACATCCTATGTCTCTTCCATGTTGACCCAAAAGGTCCTTGTCTTTTTCTCTTTTTTGTTTTGTGTTTTCCATTTGGGGATGACGCAAAGTGTAGGGATGTCCTATGTCTCTTCCATGTTGAACCAAAAGGGTCCTTTTCTTTTTCTCTTTTTTGTTTTGTGTTTTCCTTTTGGGGATGACACAAAGCATTGATATGCCCTATGTCTCTTCCATGTTGACCCAAGTCATTTTTCTTGTCCTTTTTACTGTGTCTTTTCTTGTGTTTTCCTTTTGGGGATGATGCAAGGAATTGAGACCAAAATGTATCCTTCATGTTGACCCAAAAGATTTTTTCTTTTCATTTCCTTTTCACTTGTGTTTTCCTTTTGGGGACAATGCAAAGCATTGAGACTACAATGTCTCTTCCATGTTGACTCAAAAGGGATTTTATTTTTCCTTTTTTTCGCTCTCTTTGTGTCATTTTTCCAATTCTATGTGTATTTGGGGGATGATGACAATTCTGAGCTCTTTCATAAAAACATTGTTGTAATGAACATACTGACCCCAAATCCATAGATCCCTTGTGTGTTTTCTTTTTGGGGGGAAACTCCCTTTCTTTTGCTTTCATTTTCCTTAACATGACGTAGCCTAACTTCAAAGCATATGACTTGGTATATGGCTTTCTAAGTTGACTCTCGTGTCTTGTTTTCCTTTTGCTTTTCTTCTCTACTTTCAAGTAATTTCTCATAGAACGATGTGTAGCAATTCCTTTAAAGTGGGGGGCATACATTACTATAATTTATTTGCATTCTTGGTTCCTAGTGTATCATTTTCATTTTTGTGATGTGTTAGTCACTTTGTGGATGACATTGGGCATGATGTCTTTCATAAGTTTGATGTATCTTAGCATATTACATTCCTCTTGGTGGCCTGATGCGATGCATTGCATCCCCTAAGTTGTGAATATACTATTCTTCGATTGGTCCTCTCTTGGAGACATTAGACACAATGTTCCCTAAGTGATTGACCTCGCATAAGTTGAACAAGACTCCTTTGAACATCTTTTATAGTTTTTTTGCATTTTTCCACCTTGCATAACACAACTTGCATGAATTTGGTACCTTTTTTCTTTTTGTTCATTTCTTTTGTTTTGTGGCACCTTGTTAAAGTTACTGAGTATAACTTTGGCATGGTTGAATGGGAAGCTCACCTAGTGGCATGACTTTTCCCCATAGCCACTTTTGTGCTTGTGAGTACATACCAACTAGCGTATGTATCTTACCTTTTGGGATTTCTCACCCTACAGACAACTAGTTCCATGGCCCCAGAGTGAGTATACGGTTAGGCCTTCTCACTCCATAGAAAACCTAAAGTTCTATGGCCCCAGAGTGAGTACACATTATCTTTTCCAAAACAACTAGCCTAGATCTTATCCATAACTAGTTGGATTGATGATTGAAGCTTCATCCAATTCTTTTCAACACTTGTGTGTTCCTTTGTTCTTATGTTTAGTTTTCAATGGGATCTTCATCCTAGGGGCTTGATAATCCCTCTTGATTGTTGTCATTCCATCCTACTAACATAAGTACATTTTAACCCTCCCCTTTGATGTTCATGGCTACTTCAGTGTGAGTTTGAAATAAGTTCATCCTCTCACTAAAGTGGTGGTTAAATGTGCCATAGAAAAATGGTCCCTTGTCATTTTCATGGCATTTTAGGTCTTGTTTCATGGTGTTGGAGCTGTGTTGCTCTTATTTTATGTTGTAACATGGCTTGAACATGCTTATTTAGGTATTAAAATTCAAAGAACGATGTCTTGTGAAGGTGTTGTGAAGTGTTGTAAGACATTTCTACATTCTTATAGACTCTATTTAATGCATTTGAACACCTAAAAATCACCTTTTCATCACTAAACAAGTCCTATTTTGAAGTGTTGTAAAGTCTTGTAACAAAATTTCACACTTTTCTAGGCATATTTTCACTATTTACACCTTTCTCATGCTTTATTTGGTCTCTTTATGCTCTCATATCTTTAATTAAGTGTATTTTTGCATATTATCCCAACAAACAATATTAAATACAACATATTTCCCAACACATTTTTTTAGGTCCTAGGTGGGACTCATTCACGATGGGTGGCGAATGAGTCCCCCTTGGCCCCAAATTCAAAATATTTTAAATTTTCTTTCTGAATTTTATTCATAGATAGTTGATGTCAACCTGTTATGAGGTATGAACGGATGCTAAGGTAGAATAATTGTATAAATATGTGATTTTCACCTCATTTTACAACTCCTACAATCTTCTCATTCATTCAAGCATTTCATCTCACATTTTAAGCACTCAAGCATCTTACATAATATTTTCAAGCACTTTGAAACAACCATTGACATTACTTCAAACTTGCATTATCAAGGGATTTGTGAGTATTCACATTTTCATGTTGTGTGTTCATCATTCTCTTTCATTTCATTATCTTTTCAAGTGTTTAATTACCAAAAGTGGGGTTTGACCAAGGAAAACCCCTATTCACTAACCCTTAATCATTTTTACCCTATTGCATGTTTGTTTACAACTCTTTGTATGCAGATTTGATAGGTTATTAGGTGTTGAAGATTGATTTCCAAGTCAACTAGGTTTTTTAAGAAAACTTAAGTCAATTTAAATATTGGAGATAGTTATTTGTTTCTTTTCTATAGAACTGACTTTGACAACCCTATAAGTAGATATTTTCAGATCTGGTATTGTAGAGTTGTTTCTTCATTTTACAAAATTTTGGGAGAGGAAAAATACACCATTAGTGGTGAATGAGTCCCACCTTAGGAATGAAAATATTATTTTTTTCAAATTCTAGATCTCGATAGATAGAAACTAGCTCCCGACACTTTTTCACCAGGAGGAGGACTGATTCGCCACCCTAGGCGAATGAGTCCCATTGTGAAAAATCAGTAAACATGGATAGCATTGAAGATATTTCAAAATCATCATACTTTGCCAAGGTACACTCTGATTTGACCCATCTCTTTCTATTCTGCACATTTCATTCATTTTCTTCATTGTCTGCATATCATAATGTGTTTTCAAACATAGTTGTAATTGCACTTTTACATTCATTTTCATTCATCTATATCAATCGATTGCATTTAGTTAAGTTCATTTACATTAAACAACATTGCATACATTCTAATTTGAGTGAATCATTAGCATTTTTGGCCCTATCTCTCTCCTTTTAAGTGAAAAACCCTAGAAGTGCAAAAGTAGCATTAGGGTCCCAAAAATCTATGTTTCATATATATATAATTTACAAAGATATATAGATATGTAAATTGAATGTAAATGAACAAGGCTTTAAGTAATTTACGTATCTTTGTATCTCTGTATATATATATATATGTATGACAATGTTGTATCAAAGAGAGTTGGATAAATTTGAACCATACTACTGATGAAGTATACAAATTTAAATTTGATTTGAGTATGTAGTATATATATATTGCATACATAGATAAATGTGTAAGTTTAATGAAAATCAATAGGGCTATATATAAATTTCAGTATATATATATATATATATATACAGAAAATAATTGGTTTAACATAGTGCAATGAAGAACCCAGTTCAAAGGAAGAACCTTGTTCAAGTGAAATGCACCCTATCCCTCACTTGAACTATGTTCAACAAAATAAATGTGAACATCACCATAGGCTATATATATAAATATATATATATATATATTGCAGATATACATAGATGCGTAAGTTTCTTGACTTTATATATAAACCTATATATATTGCAAAATATAGATAAATACTTAAGTTTCTTCATTATATATATATATATATATATATATATATATATATATATATATATATATTGCAGATATACATAAATGTGTAAGTTTCATGAAAATGGATAGGGCTATAGGAAGCATATGTAGAAAAAAATTTGTGCAGTATATATATGTGTAGATGCTAAAATATCCATATATCTTAAACTATAACACACACATTAGCATGGTTAGTTGTTAAAAAAAAGCAAACATTTAAACATCTCCATGAAAGAATACATCATGCTTCAAAATGCAATCAAATAATGAGATAAATAAAGCATATAGAAAAAAACATGAAGTATATTTATCTCATAGTGGATTGGTGCTTCTTCGATGTCGAAAGAAGCCCTTTCCCAATCCTTGCTAAGCTCCTAGATGATATGAAGATGCAATGTGATATGATGGACAAGATGCAAGATCATGTGTGTATCACAAAGATACTAGGATTGTGGAGTAATACAAAAGAGGAGGCCTCTATTTATAACCAAGAAGGATGGAAGAATGCCAAACATGGAGGATGTGGTACTAAAGATCCACCAATGACAATATGCCACTTGTCGACATGTGAGAGGTTGATGAATGAGCATATTTTGGTCAATGTGCCAAAGAAGGGGAGATTTGAAATTTGAATTTGATGAAAAGATGAGTTAAATGCTAAGTTTGACTTGTGCAAGAGACATGTAAGAGACATGTAAGAGATCATAAATGCTTTGTTGCATATACAAGTCATGTGGGAGGGAAAATTCCAATTGGGATAATATTCCCTCAAATATGCCATTTTGAGTGAAAATGATGAGTTAATAAATCATTTAAATTGATTTATGTGCACAAGTTGTAAAATCTAGAGAAAAGAGGATTAGGATTAGCATTAATCATAGTTAGATTCATTTAAGATGATGATTAGGTGATTTTGACTTTTGATTTAGATACTTGGATTTATTTAAATCAAAAGGGAGGAAATTGATGCATTAGCCATTTAATTAAATACATTTGATTTAATTAAATGAAGAAACTTTAGGAAATCAATCAAATAAACTTGATTTATTTAATTGATGGGTGAATATGATCTAATTAAATATGCATGATGTCAATTTTACGTGTCTACATTTTTCCCCTCTTTGAATAAATGTACTTGTTGCATTGGTTCAAAGAATAATCTTGCCACGATGAAAATTTAAAAAAATTCTAACTTTTTCTGATGCCCCAATGGAAAGTACATTGGTACATTGTGCCCTCAAGAGATCGAGTGAAAGGATTCAATTTGAGGTTTGATCTCATGACAAAGAGGTTCAAGATGGATGTATGGATGGTTATGATAATGATACGAATGAGATGGTTTCAAGGTTCTTAGAATAACCAATATATATTATCCTAAAGAACTTAAAATGATGATCCACTACATTTGAGATGGATGAGATGGATGATGTGATATGCTATGACTATGCAATGGGTGTTTTTATGCAGATGTATGGTTTATGAGATGCTTAGACTAACAGATCTATATTATCTAATGATGAAAATGTAATGTATGTGAATGATATGTAACATGTTGACGGTTTGCGAATGCAAGATGGATGCAAGATGGTTGCGTACATGATGTTATTTTAGGGCAGAGAGAAGAAATAAGAAACGAGATTCTGACAAGAGGATCCAACAAGTCCATGATCCAAGAAGACTTTATTAGAGATGATGATGAGAGATGGATGATGTGTTGCTTATCAAGGATTGGGATTTAAAAAGGGGATTACTTACCTTATGTTTGATAACACACATAGATATGGTACATCAAGGTATAAACAACTAGGATGGTATTGTACATAGTGAGATGGACTTTGAATCGAAAAATAGATAGGAGTATCCTTGTTCATACCTAACATACGGAAGCCTTGCTAGGATGAACTTTAGAAGTTTCAAACATCTCAGACCAAAACACAAAAAGGCATAACCTATCAATGCAATAGTCAACAAGCTACCCAGAACATCTTCCATACACCTAACAAAGCAAGTATTCGTGAAGGCTATATAACAAGAATGTCCAACAAGCACAACAAACAAAAGATAATGATCAATGCCCCATTCCTTTCCCTCTAGATCACTTTGATTAGACATCATTGAGAGGCCATTGGAATGAGTGCAATAAGATAAAAAGAATAGATCAAACACACAAACAATTCAATGTTCTTCATACCTCTAGCCAAAGGGATTTATGTTGTTTAGGATAAGAACTGAAATGATTACAAATAGATAATTCCCATTGTAGGAAGGATACATCCTAGGACATGTTAGTGGATGGTGGCACGTCGTTTTGTTTATCCAAAGTGTTTTTCCAAAAGATAATGCCCATTGTACTTCTTTGAAGAAATGTACTTGTTGCATTGGTTCAAAGAATAATCTTGTCGTGATAAATTTTTTTAAAAATTCTATTTTTTTTTGATCCCCTAGTGGAAAGAAGTACATTGGAACATTGTCCCCTCAAGAGATCGAGTGAAAGGATTTAATTTAAGGTTCGATCTCATGACAAAGAGGTTCAAGATGGATGTATAGATGGTTATGATATTGATGTGAATGAGATGGTTTCAATGTGCTTAGAATAACCAATCTATATTATCCAAAACAACTTAAAATGATGATGCACTGCATTTGAGATGGATGAGATGGATGATGTGATATGCTATGATTATGCAATGGGTGTTTTTATGCAGATGTATGGTTTATGAGATGCTTAGACTAACAGATCTATATTATGCAATGATGAAAATGTAATGTATGTAACATGTTGATGGTTTGTGAATGCAGGATGGATGCAAGATGGATGTGTATGTGATGTTATGTTAGTGTGGAGAGAAGAAAGAAGAAACAAGATGATGACAAGAGGATCCAGCAAGTCCATGATCCAAGAAGACTTTATTAGAGATGATGATGAGAGATGGATGATGTGTTGCTTATCAAGGATTGGGATTTAAAAAGGGTTTACTTTCCTTATGTTTGATAACACACATATATATGATGCATCAAGGTATAGACAACCAGGATAACATTGTACCTAGTGAGATGGACTTTGACTTGACAAATAGATAGGAGTATTCTTGTTCATACCTGACATACGGAAGCCTTGCTGGGATGCACTTTAGAAGTTTCAAACATCTTAGACCAAAACATAGAAAGGTATAACCTATTAATGCAATAGTCAACAAGCTACCCAAAACATCTTCCATACACCTAACAAAGCAAGTATTCGCCAAGGTTATATTACAAGAACATCCAATAATCACAATAGACAAAAGATAATGATGAATGCCCCATTCCTTTCTCTCTAGATCGCTTTGCTTAGACATCATTGAGAGGTCATTGGAATGAGCACAATAAGATAAATCAAAAAGAACAGATCAAACACACAAACAAGTCAATCTTCTTCATACCTCTAGCCAAAGGGATTTTTTTTGTTGAGGATAAGAACTGAAATGATTGTCGATAGATAGTGCTCATTGTAGGAAGGATACATTCTACGACATGTTAGTGGATGGTGGCACACCATTGTTTTATCCAAAGTGTTTTTCCAAAAGATAATTCCCATTGTAGGAAGGATACATCCTAGGACATGTTAGTGGATGGTGGCAAGTTGATAGGTTTTTCAAAAGGCTATTGATATAAGGTTTATTGACATGTTTGTGAATGATCAAGAGTTTTATTTTTCCTTTAAAGGTTTGAATTTTTCCTTTGATTTTGTGTTTGAAGCTTTCTTTTGCTTATTTTTGTGGTTGTTTCTATTTGTATTGCTAAAGTTTGAGGATGACGATTGATTTATTATGGGTGATGTTTATTGTGGGTGAAAGCAAGATGAGACGAATGGATTTTTTCAAATATTTGGATGTTTTTGATGTTTTGAAATGATCTGAGATTGTTTTTGGGTTTTTGGATTTTTCAAATGTTTTGATTTTCAGTTTTTCCAATGTTTTTGTGTTTTATGAGATTTTATGATTTTTTTTTTATTTTGGTGTCTTGGGGGCTGATCAAAGATTAGCCTTTCCTACATTTAAGCTCAGAGATGATGTAGTTCAAATAGCAAGTCTTTAATTATTTTTAGAATTTTATGAGTGTTTTTTGGATTTTGATATGTTTTGGATGTTTTTGGGTTTTTTGATTTTTTGAATGTTTTTGGATTTATTTGATCTTTTGATGTTTTGTGGTTTTTCGCATGATTTTGACGATTTGCATAAGGATTTTTTTATGATATTAGTGATTTGTTTGGGATTTTTTGAAAACCAAGCTCAGGTTGACTGATCGAATCGATGGATTGATGATGATAACATTGTTCAGGATACACAACAATGCAAGGATAGTGTTAAGCAACACAAGGATTGGGATGGATATCCCAAGATGATGATGGGATTGATGATGATAACATTGTTGAGGATGCAAAATAATGCAAGGATTTGATTGATCAGGATTGATGATGATAACATTGTTGAGGATGAAGAACAATGCAAGGATTTGATTGATCAAGATTTTGAAGATTGATTTGGACCAAAAGTTGTTTTGGATGATTTGATGTGACATTTGAAGTGTAGTTTAGATGAGACTAATAGTGATTGTTTGGAGTGTTGTTTGATGAAAGATGAAGCTTGAAAAGGAATATCTTCTCATCAAAATGTTCCATGGGCTAGTGACTTGTATTTTGGATTACAAATGCTTGACCAATTTGATTTTATGTTTGCCAACACTCAGATCACCACATAAGTTGGAAGTTATAGATCGAGATTAATTCCCAAAGCAATATGTAAATATTTTCCCCCAGTGTTTAGCAATGTACAGAATGCCATGGATGGAAACATGGATAGGTGTTTGGATGGAGAGATATGGATTTATCTTGCAATATGATAAGGTGTTCGGATAAAGAAAGTTCATTTGAATAGTGCTTCATGGCTCAGATAATGTTGCGTAGGATAGAATTAATGAAAATAGCTCGTGCCAAGATATTTACCATAAGCAAGTGTAAAGTGTGCACCAAACTTTGTCAAGATCAAGATAACTTGGACTATTTATGTAGATGGATGAAAATGGATAAATGGTTCATGGATGAATGGTTTTATCACAAACTAGATGGATGGAATGTTGGATTTATTATGGATGGGATGAGATACTTTTGTCTGAACTGGTGTACGTAGATGCTTGATTCTACTCATGATTCCTATTTTCTAGGTTTTCATCATGGTACCTTCCCAAAGCGCCACCATAGTGGTTTTCACTAAAGGACAATTTTTTTATCTTTACTGTTTTCACAATTTTTTTTTTTTTTGATTTTCACAGTTTTTTATTTTTTTTATTTTTTTTAAAGATTTTAAGCCCATGTTGAACCACCTTGTGGTGTTGATGTAGACACTTCTATCATAATTTTCCATCAATAGCCTACTTGAATAAGTTGCTTTGCCATGATATGTGCACTTGAATGCAACTTTTGAGATTCTTGATCTGCTTTGTTGATATTGGAGTTCACTTTGTCTTTGTGCACACATCACAATAGGATGCCTTCTAAATCCTTATGAGGAAGGGTTATTTCCAATGTGTGGTCAATGTGAGAATTGGATATCATGCGTGGAGGTGTGGATCGAGTGTGTTTAGGAATAAAAGATGGATTGGTTGATAGTTTGGAACCATTGACTCTCCAAACTTGGGAAGATGAGCAATGATGGGTGGATATGAAAGTGTGCATGGAATTAGGACCAACTGCTTGATACACTTTGTATATTTCTTGAGAAGCTTTTTTTTTCTTTTGTGGACATCTTTGATGGATACTTTTCCCTTTTTTATTTTTCCCCATAATTTCTTTGACTAATGGAGTTTAACAGCGATAGTCTTTCTTTGTAATTTTTGGTATCCACCTATATTTGATTTGTCCTTCATGCTTTTCTTTTTTTTCTTTGATAACATTCTTTATACTTTTATTTAACTCTTTCTTTTGATGTTGGTCCCAATTCATGGATGGGGTGATGGGTGGATGAAGATTCATGATGTGGCTGGTTGTAGTATTAGCATCAATTTCATCATAAGGATTCTTTGTGCTCCCTATGTTGATGTTTACTTGAGAAAAAGTTGCCCCCAGTATGGTGGTAGTAGCACCTTTATTCCCTGATTTTGCTTGTTTTGAGATGTCTTTTTTAGTAAGCATTCTCTAATAAATGACCACTGTAGATGACATTATTTCAATTTGTTGTTCTACTAACTTTGGACTATCCTATTCTATCTGACCTACTTCCTTGAGTGAATAATGTTGAATATTTTCATATATGATGTACTTAGTTGAATTTGGGATATATCTGATACTAATGTTAACAAATTTGTTTGACTGTAGGAATCAATAACTTTCTCTTTTTATGTAATAATATCAGGAGTAAAGGAATCATGTTCTGAATGTAGATCATCTATGTGTCCATCCAAAGAAAGCATCTCATGGGCAGATGGAGGAGTATGTGTTATGTGGATATGATCATCATTTCCAACATCTTGTATAGATAGGAGAGTGTCCATTAGATCATTATAGTATCTTGGAGATACAAATTTTTGATCTTGAATAATTTTGGAATTGCTTTTTACATGATTTGGATCAAGTTCTTGACATGGGTCAATTTCAAAAGATGGATTTCTTACAAAGGGTTCTTGGATATCATGATTAGTCATGGTAAGTGGTTCAATATCCTCTTGATCTTTTAGTGGACTTGGATGAATTTTTGAGTTGAGGATTCCTTTAGTATCTATAACCATGAGGTCAAAGTGGGTCAATATTTATTTGAAAGGGCCATTGCTAGACCTTGGTAAAATATTTTGATCTTGCTTTGGAGTAAATTCTTGAGATATGTCCTCTAACTCATAAGGTGATGTAGAGACATTTTCAATATGACCATTGGTCGATAGATCGTATATTATGTCAATGGGATCAAATAATTCTAACACTCCTTGAAATAGATCACTAAAAAGTGGCTCTTGATGTATGGTGAGTTGATCATCAGATGAGGTAGAAACATCTTCAATGTGCTCATTGGTGGATAGGTCTTGATCATTTTTTTCAACAATTGTGGCAGAGAGACTGTCAATGTCTTCAACCATAGGGTCAAGTGATGTTGACATTTCTTGAATTGCATCATTGTTGGGTATTGTTGATGGCTTTTGATCATGATCAAGAAGTGACTCTTGATATATGTTGATTTGATCTTCAGGTGAGATAAAAACATCTTCAATATTCTCTTTGATGGATAGATCTTGATCATTGTTTTCAACAATTGTGGTGGGGAGATTGTCAATGCTATTGTCAATGGTTGAATCTTCATCATTTTCCCCAATAGTGATTATGTTTTGATCAATAAGGTCTTGGATGATATTTTTGAGTCGAACACAACCGGATGTTGTCTGTCCCTTTATTTTGTGAAAATAACAAAGGCAATTCTCATTGTACCATGGTGGTTTCACTAGGGGCTCTTGATAGTTGTCATAGACTAGGACTTTTATGATATTTTCTTGTACCAATTGTTGTAGGATTGATTCAGTAGGTCTCCCAAGTGGTGTGTATTTTTGTTTGTTCCCTTGTGAGATTTTCACTTTGAATTGACCTTGTTGTGATTGATTTTAGAGATGGCGTGATTGATCTTCAAGATGGGGTAATTGGGTTTGTTGTTGATGTTGTTGATCTTGATACCCAACCTCTTGATATTGGAGAAATTGTTCTTGATATGGTTGTGGACACAACTCAATGCTTTGATGGGATGGCTCAACCAATGGAAGAGTGTATTGATTTTGGAATGAAGACGTGTCTTGGTGAAATGAGTCCATTATTTTGGCAAGTGAAGCAATTTGATCTAGAAAATTTTGGTCTTGATTTTTATCTTGACTCCCTTGATGTGGTTGACTCTTTTGTTCAATGAGATTTGGAATGTGTACTTGTGGTGTTTGTATGGGATCATGGACAATTTGATTTTGGACAATGTTTTTATTTGTGATGCCTTTTAGATTTGGCATGATAGGTTGGAATTGAACATTGTTATGATTGGGAATCACATTGCCTTGATTTAGGTAACTTTGATTTTTCATGGTGCTACCTTGACTTGGATCAATACACGGAGTTGTTAACATATTGCTTGGACTTTGAACAACATTGGTGTGATCCATAAATGTATCTATGCCAAAGTTTACCAAGTGTGTATTTAAAATGTTAATGTTTGGTAAACTTGGTGTATTCATATTTGGAATTTATGGATTTGGTGGGATGATGTTGTTTTGTGGAAGACTCATGCATTGAGGGTTTGGTCTTAGATTTAAATCTATCATTGGGAAAGGTGTTCCCAAATTTTGACTGGGCATACTCACCTTTGTTGTACCATCAAGGTTTGTAGGAGATAATGATCCCATGTATGGGTTGAATAAATGTGAGTGTTGATAATCAATTGGCATTGTAAGACTTTGATAGTTTGGTTGGTTTAGACTACTCATGATGTATGGATCAAGTTTATATTCCATGCCATTCTTGTGTTTTCACCTTGTTGCAAAAGTGAACCTCTAAGGTGTTCAAGACCAATGATAAGATGAAGGATGAAGGGGATGAATGATATGGGTGTTGAACTTTTAGAAAATTTAGATCAATGCTAGAATTTAGGATTTGATTTTGATTGGTTTGATTTGGATAATTAACTTGTAAACCCTAAGATGTTGGATGTGACCTTAGGATAAATTTGTTCAAAAGGGTGATAATTTAACTAAGTGTGTGAGGAAGGATTCACCCACACACCCTAACTAAACAGATGATCTTGATTTGGTTTAAGGATGTACACAAGCCTAGATAATGATGTTTCCAAAGCTCTAAATTTTCTCGTGGCATGGAGATGTTAAATTTTTGGGGTGGATAAAGTGTTTGATTTTGATCCTAAATGAGCCTAATAGGGACCTTGTTTACAAGGCCAAGATAGTGAAGAACGTTCTTTTCTCTAAGAGTAGTTCAAACCAAAAGACCAATGTTTGCATGAAAACCATATTCATACCAAAAGATAACAATCACATGTGTGGGGTCCAATTGATTTAACTTTTCTTAATGAGTTATTTTTATCACAAACAAACTCTTGATTAGTTTTTTTGAAACTAGATGTCTAATGTTTTAACTTCTTCTCATCCTACAAAGTGTATTATGTGGAAATCAGAGAAATCAAAGCAAGAGTTTCCTAATGTTGACCTTAGTAAGAGAAAATTGAGATGAAATCCAAATGTTTAGAAGCCTCTAAAGATGAGAATCCCAAGGGAAAGCAATAGCATGTGAACTCATTCAAGGATATTTGCTTCTCCTAAACGGTGTGAGATTTGATGCTCATGTTAAATTTTTGTTTCCCAATGTTTTCAAAAAAGAAATGTGTTTTGATTACAAGAAAAATCACAATCCTATGGATATGAAAGACTATATTTGTTGAGTCCCCACTTGCACAAGTCCAGCTACGCTTATTTTTAGTGAATGGTTAGATGCTTGACTCCACTGGCTCCCCTCCATGACACTCACTTCTCTGGGTAGCCAAACATCAGTACCCATGAAACTCCCATGGCATACTTTCCATTTCTACTAAAAACCGTAAAAGTGTGGGGCAGCTTCAGAGTGACCATTCTTGCACCAACAAATAGATGGGGATTTTGGCCTTCCTACAACAAGGGTTTTAATTTGGAAATTTTGTTCATAGGAGTTGACCCATCGAGGTGACAGACCATTGCTGCCCTTCTTGTTGGAGCCAATCATGTGATACTAGCCTTTGTTCCAATACCCACTTTTATATCCTAGCTAGAAATACTCTTGGCTTTAGAGTGTTACTGGTTGAGTCATTCCCTTGGGTGAGTACTTTTTTCCCAAGGCACGCCCTCTAAGATAAACAAAAGAAAGTAAAAATATTCATAGTTCAATCAACCTTCATTTAGAAACAGACGAAGAACACATGCAATAGGTTTACTCACATTCGTAAGATGTTTTATTCAACTTTAGTTCCAAAATGAAGGGTGGAGGAAATCACTTTATCCCAACCTAAGACCACCAAAAATCCTTTTGATTCTCAAGATCTCCAAGAGGTGCAAGAGAAGTGCGTACGTCTTTTCAATGGTGTTAGTTTGAGTAATCAATCACAAAAAAAAGTAGGACATGTTCATTTTAAGTCCAAAAAGCAATGATTTTGATTCATTTTAAAGCACCAAAATGAGATATGAAAGTTTCCTTGTTCAATTGTTTAAATCTGAAAACCAACTCTAGTAATTTTATCCTAAAGTTCTTTTTAAGTTCCTTGTAGTGAAAATTGAAAGCTTTTGTAATGTTCATTTTAGAGCCCAAAAAGGAGTTAGTCTAAAATAGAAAATTAAATCATAGAATGGAAGCCTTAAGCATTTAAAAATGCTTTGTTAACTTCAAGTGTTAATTCTCAATTTTCTTCAACTCTAAGATTCATCCAAGATTTCTTTTTATGCTCCAATGTTGCAAGTCCTTTGCACAAAAAAAATCACTCCTCCTTCATTTTCCTTTTCCTTTCCCTATCAAACAAAAGACTATCATGTGAGGATCAAAATATTAAATTCATTTTGATTATTAACTTCAAACAATAACATGATCTCAATTGGAAGGACATATGATTTGGATGATCATGATAATAAAAGGAGGATTTATAAGTGAATCATGCTTTGATATTGATTGCACTAGGAAGGCACCACACTTATTAGAGTCACTCTCCACCTTATCAAAGTCTCTCTACAGAATCCACATTACTAGAGGTATTGAGTCAACAAATCAACCACAAAGAAAAAGTCCCTCGAGAGCGTCATCACAAGCTCAAACATTAACTATCTCAAAATAAAAATCATCATTCAAAAGAAAGTATAACACTTTGTTAATGGGGTAACATCCCTATCCAACTAAATATGACTATCATTTAATAGACAACAACCTAACTATGAGCAGTTTTGTGACAATCTACGTAAAAATCATTCTAATCAACGATTAAAAAAAAAATCACCATCTTATAAGTGTGCACATATTTATTTAAGGAAATCATTATCACACACAAATTTGTAAACAGTTTAAATAACAACCATCGATTTCAATGAGCATTAGTTATTTAAAGAGAAAACATCTTCAAACAAAATTCATAAGTGCCTAGAAAGTTGATTAATTAGCTCATGATTTCAAAAAAACCTTTCATATTTGTGTGCCTAATTTTCATGTTTGACTTTTATGTGCCTAAATAAAATTGATGTGACTAAATCATATTTATGTACCCTTTCATTCAACTTGATATGCTACGCAACATCTTGGTTTAGGTGCTTCCAGGACCTTTCATTGTCATTAGGCGCGTGACTGGAATAATTACCATACTAGTAAAAGGATTTCACAGCTATATTAATGCAACATCAATTATCTCATGAGGAAGGTTTCTAATCAAGCAATAAATACCTCCATGGAGATAGCATATTATAGATGAAAATATTGGATACCTATTTCTTTGACCTTCACATTTGAGTCTTCTAGAGATTGACAGCTTATCGATATACAATGGAGATATAGTTGTAATAGAGCTTTGTATTTAATGTTATGTCATATTTAAGAGTAGGCATGACTTAGGGGAAAGAACGATCTTTTCATGGACAATAATATATGAAAGAAAGGAATCTTCAAAATTGTTAAACCATTAGAGAATGCACAGACTTATTTAAAAGAATGCCTGGAAGAAATGTGAAGAGAAGATAAGGCACATGAATTTTTTGACAAAGAGCTCATAGCAATGTGGTTGCAGGGAATGTAGTGGCTGTAGGTTATGCACAAAATTGATTTATTAAAAGACATTAGAAAGTTTCAAGCAAATGAAACCTATGAAAGCATAAACAAGGCACATGAACTGTTTGATAGAATCCCTTAAAGAACCACAGTCTCATCAACAAGGCACATGAACTATTTGACAAAATTCCTCAAAGAATAGTGTTTACAAAGACCTCAAGCTTATCTATGAAATAGAGATAGGCTCATTCACACAGTGCTGCTATTTGACTATGTCCAAAGATGCAACAACACATTCTTCCCAAGATATTTGGTGATAAACATTCAAAATATCCAAAGACTCTGAAAGTGGACAAGCATGACTAATGGGAATTTGGAAAGACCATGAATAATGTGAAGACACAATGCGCTTTTAGTGTAGGAGCCATACCTTCCAAACCAAACTGTTACTTTCTAAAACCTTCGTTGATAAGAATTCAAGCTTAATGATCCAAGGGAGGAATCGAGATAAGCATTCAAAAAGTTGAGCTTAGGAAGGTGAACCAAATAGATCTAGAAAAGGATATTGGAAAATAGTAAGTTAATAATCCACAAAATTGATCATCATTCAACTAATCCACATTTCAAGACACATTTAAGATAGAGACTTTTAGAGCCAGCGAATAAATGATTTTAAGAACTTTCAGGCTAATGCAAATAGCAGGTCTAAAGTTGAATTCCACCACTTTTCCCACGTCCTCTCATTCAATTCAAGATCCCATCAATCTATTTTTGGAGGAATAAATCTACAAACATAATCACAATCTGTAAATGAAAACAAAACCTACAAACAAACAACAATAGGCCCGCAACTCCAATTAGAAAAATGCAAAGTCAATCTAAAAAATGTGCACAATTCCAAGCAAAAACTTTAATGAAGATTTTTCATTCAATATCATAGGTCAGTGATTCACCTGCAAGAGTTATCTGCAAGAATTAAATATGCCAAGCAATATTATAGTTGCTCAAAATTAATGTCTACAGGAGTCCTCCCAAGATGAACGCATTCAATTAAACCATATCAACTTGATCAACTCAATTCAGCGAGAAAATGAAGCATAATGAATGTAGAGAGGAAAGTGAAGTATAATGACACGTTGTTAAAGAAGAATAGTTTAAGGCACAAAATTCCTAGGTTGTTTAAGAAATGGTATTTAGTTTGTCACTAGTTAGTTAATGAAAGTATTGGTAAGCTGGTGGTTTGGATGGGCAATTCACAAGCTTCAAATATGCACAATGAATGTTAAACAAGTATTGCCACTTCTATGTTGGTTAGTCCGAAGGAGCCTCCTCCCTTTTGGGCTAAGGCTTGGATTAATCACCTGACTCCTAAAATCAATATTTTCTACTGGATAATACTACAGAATAAGATTCTCACTTTGGACAATCTTGGAAAAAGAGGAATTCAATTACCAAACAGATGTTATATGTATAGGAATGAAGCTGAGACTGTTAATCATCTTTTTCTTCATTGCCCTTTTGTGTCGAATATTTGGGATAAATTTCTGGGGCTTCTTGATGTGGTGTGTATTTTCCCTACTTCTGTCGAAGATTTCTTCATTCAATGGAAAGCTCCTTCAAAAAATCCTTTTGTGAGAAAGCTATGGTCTTTTATTCTACCTTTTGTGTCTTGGAATATTTGGAAGGAAAGGAACAATAGAGTGTTTAGGGATAAAGAGATGTCGGAAGGGGACTTGTATGCTAAAATTGTAAGGGCAATAAAGGAAAACTTATCTTTAATTCCTGGAAAAATGTTTGAGAAAGCTTTCTAGTCTCCTTTTGATATTGCTATGGCCGAAAAATGGAATTCAAAATTAATTGGATCAAATGTCCTTAAACATGGTGTTTGTGGGAGAGAGAATGCTAATTGGTCTATGCCGCCTTTGGGCTGGTTGAAAGCCAATTTTGATGGTGCGGCTAAAAGTAACCCTGGGAAAGCTGGCAGTGGGTGTGTTTTAAGGGACAACTCGGGGGCTTTTATTGTGGCTTTTGCTATGGACATCAGAAATCAAACTAATCATGTTGCGGAAGCAGTTGGGGCTTTTCATGCGGTTAACCTAGCCCTCAAGATCAACACGAAATATCTTTGGTTGGAGGGTGATTCATTGAATATAATAAATTGTATTCTTGGGCTTACCCCCCCCTCGTGGACCATCAAAAAATGGATCGAAGACACGAAATCTTTATTCAGTAAATTTGATAAAGTGAAAGTGTCCCACACCTATAGAGAAGCCAATAAGGTGGCGAATTTCTTTGCCAATGAAGGGGTAAAGAAGGGTGGGGAAAACATGTGGAGGAAGAATGACAACCTCCATCCTGAAGTGAAAGCACTAATTTATTATGATTCAGTGCATGGAAGAGAAGGCAATCTTAGTCATGATGAAACAGATAAAGATCAGGTACATCAATTTCATTAGATTTGATGGGACCGATGTCATTTTATTTTTTAAGAAGAGTCTACGGCACGCTTTCTGGGTCTTCAACAAAAAATACCTAAACGGGACCCATAGCAACTGTTCAGTTTTGTTTTATAGTGAGCTAAATATGGGTAGAGAAAGAAAACGTGTGGAGCCGAGCAATTTCTAGGAGCACAGAAAGAATGCTAAAGCGTGGAAAAGAATTGAAAAGGGAGGTTTAATCCCATATCTGGAAAAGATCCATGGCACAGACGAGGGGATGCTGGACTATTTTGTTAAAAACTAGAAAAATGGTGAGATTGTGTTGTTTGGCAGGAATGTTAAGCTGAGTGAGGATTTAATTGGGGAGATAACAGGTCTTTCAACTGAGGGTGTTAAATTCTACCGTGACCGATGATTCTCTGATGAAGTGGTCATTAAATTTCCCAAAAAAGATAAGGAGAAAGCGAAGATGGTTAAGGTTGCTAATAGCTACTTTGATGTGGAGTCCATCAAATATATCTGGAGGAAAGTTTTAAGAGTTATCATGGAATATATCACGGTTGACGGGCGCTTTACCAAAGTTTATGGTTACCACTTTGCCATTTTGAACCATTTCTATATATCTGCCTTTTTATTTATTTTCTTCTTTGAAGAATTGCCTCGATGATGTGGAAAGAAACCCTAGGAGGAATGCTATTATTCACCCTAGTCTCTTTAGGCTCATTTTTGAGCATTTTCAAAATTTACTTGCTTTGCCTAAAACTGTTGAAATTGAAGAGTTGGATGATGAGGAGACAGAGAGTAGTAGGGAATCGAACCCCGGGCCCCCCCTACTTGTGTTCTTGTTGGTCATGATACCACTGCTCCCCAGTCCTTGTCTTGTCGGAAAACCCTTAAGGATTATGCCCCATTGTCTTGTCCTAAACTACTACCTCTACATGAGTGCCCTAGTCCGGGTTTTGCTTCATCGCCCTGTCTTAATCCCCAGTCATCTCCTGGTTTCCCTACTCCGGGTTTGTCCCCTGGTTTTAAAGGTAACCCTGTTATGAAACTTGTTTCATATTCTGGGAATTCTATGGAAATCCTCTCTGATAAGCCCATGGTCAGTAAGGAATCGGCCCCTAGTGCCCCTGCTTCTGGAAAATTTGGGAATGATCATTCTGAGTCCCCTATTCAGGATGAAATTAATTCGGCCTTGAATAAGCTTAAGCCTGAGTATTTGGTTAGTATAGCGGAAAAAAGTACGGATAGCTTGTTCACCATTCTCAAATGGACCCAAAAAGAAGTTTGTGATCTGAAAGGCCGTGTTACTGATCTGAACAACAATGTCATGGATTTGGAACAGAAGATCAGTTGGAATTGTAGAGATAATGATGAACAGGAAACTCCATTACCGAGGAAAAGAAAACAACTAAAGGAGGATAGATTGGATAGTATCGAGTGGAGCATGTCCAAGATTGGACAAAACATTAGGGCCACTGTTGCAAACAATCACAAAATTGCTAGGCATAATACCATCATCATTAATGCGATGGTGGAAAAGTTTGAAAAAAACAAAAAGGGTTCGCTGGTCATGGATTTGGATGCGGACAAGGGAGGTAGCAGATCGGCTGGTGAAGGGATTTCGACTTGTACCAGGGCTAACATCAAGAGGAAGACCCTGACTTTATCACATACGGCTCAAATTCTTAAGCAGGGGTTACAGGACATGAAGGATGTTGAAAAGGAAGTTGAGGAGCTACTGAACACCTTGGAGTAATGTGGTGTTTTTGGGCGGTCCTTTTTTTTTGGGCCATGTTGTCTCTTGGTGCTGTCTATTCCTTTTTGGGATAGCTGTCTGGTTGTTTGTACTTTTTCTATTTATCTTTTGGTGTTTAAACTCTGTGGTTTCAGGTCCCTGTAAAACCTGTTTTTTCCTTTTCAAAAACAATACCACCAATGGCAGTATGAAAGCATCCTATGAGGAAAGCTATTGATAGTGTTTGGGCATCCAAAGTAGTGTAGTGAAGAAGTTTTTTACCAAATAATATTCTTGCAGGGATGAAGTTATGTGTTCACACTATTTGAAGCTTTTCTCTTATTAACTTTGAGCTATAAACATAAATTGGCAATGATGCATTCACATCCCATGTAGAAATATAGGAAATCAATGTTGCATTTTATCATGAGGAGGTGTATTTAATATGGAATTTCTGACAACTATCTTTCATCCACCAAAATAATAAATAACACAATTCAAATATTTTCCATTTACTACCTAGAAGTGCACAAAGTTTGCATGTTTATATAAAAAAACAAGACATTTCATTTTGATCTGAATCATGAATAAAGCAGAGCTAGAAGTAAGTACCAACCATAAACAGAGATTTCGCCTCCCTATTTATTGCATGAGTTAATCTTTGTATAAACAAAGATATAGAAAATGAATGATAAGAAACAAATAATTTTTTTTATTGTTCTACAGTCGGATTCCTGAAATACAAAAACAAAGACTGACCCCTCCTTCTAGCACCATTATGTGGATGCTAAAATCTGCATATATCTCAAACTATAACTCACACATTAGCATGGTTAGTTGTTAAAACAAAGCAAACATTTAAACATCCCCATGAAATAATACATCATGCTTCAAAATGCAATCATCTAACGAGAAAACTAAAGCATATATAAAAAAACATGAAGTATATTTATCTCATAGTAGATTGGTGCTTCTTTTATGTGGAAATAATCCCCTTCCCAATCCTTTTTAAGCTCCTAGGTGATAAGAAGATTCTATGTGATATGATGGACAAGATGCAAGATCATGTGTGCATCACAAAGATACTAAGATTGTGGAGGAGTAATACAATAGAGGAGGCCTATATTTATAACCAAGAAGGATGGAAGAATGCCAAACATGGAGGATGTGAGACTAAAGATCCACCAATGACAAGATGCCACTTGTCGACATGTGAGAGGTTGAGGAATGAGCACATTTTGGTCAATGTGCCAAAGAGGGGGAGATTTGAAATTTGAATTTGATGAAAAGATGAGTTAAATGCTAAGTTTTACTTGTGCAAGAGACATGTAAGAGACATGTAAGAGCTCATAAATGCTTTGTTGGATGGACAAGTCATGTGGGAAGGAGAATTCAAATTGGGAGAATATTCCCTCAAAGATGCCATTTTGAATGAAAATGATGAATTAATAAATCAATTAAATTGATTTATGTGCACAAGTTGCAAAATCTAGAGAAAAGAGGGTTAGGATTAGCATTAATCATGGTTTCATTAATTTAAGATGATGATTAGGTGATTTT
Organism: Sequoia sempervirens; assembly: GCA_007258455.2. Lineage (NCBI taxonomy): Eukaryota > Viridiplantae > Streptophyta > Pinopsida > Cupressales > Cupressaceae > Sequoia > Sequoia sempervirens. The sequence goes on from VDFB02193867.1 coordinate 639,959,192, forward strand.
GACTTTCGAAATAGATACTTGGATTTATTTAAACCAAAAGGGAGGAAATTGATGCATTAGCCATTTAATTAAATACATTTGATTTAATTAAATTTAGAAACCTTAGGAGATCAATCAAATAAACTTGATTTATTTAATTGATGGTTGAATATGATTTAATTAAATATCCTTGATGTCAATTTTATGTGTCTACAATATGTATCATAATGTTGTATTCGAAAGGGTTGCAAATATTTCAACCATAACAGAGCTTAAAGAGAGACTTGTTGATGACAACATAAATGATGGCTATGAAAATTAACAAGGTGTCGATTCATTTAAATGTAAATGGAGGAGGAAATTTCAGATAGTATAAAATGGAATGCAGTTTGTATTATTGCAAAGGAAGGTATTGAAACTTATCGTAGAATCTGAAGGAGGAGACTACATCAATTTGGAGGAGGGCATCATCGGTCAAGAGTATGCAACAGAAAGTGAGAAATTTGAATTTATGTAGTTGTAACTTGCATTGCACAACTAAGGATTTGTTGCATAAATAGGTTGGTAAAATTTGAATTAGTAGCAACTGGATTAATTTGAATTATGGGAGGGAATATTATCTGCATTCAATGGATTAATGGTAGAAGTGATAGCTTCATGGGTAAGTAGGATTTATGGTTGGTGATTTGAAGTGATATTAAATTTTGTTTGAATTCTAACCAGTTTTATTTCTTTTTAATGATTATTGTATTTTATGTGGATTTGTAAATAATAATCTAATAACTATGTGTTTCAATGAATAATTGCAATACATAGTGAGCTAGAGAGTTCATTATTTTCAATTTTACAGGAAAATTCAGAAAAAGATTGGTTATTATGGACACCCAGGAACTAGTTGTTTGTAAAAAGAAGATGAGAAACGAAACATATTAAAATTTATTTTGTTCAAACATATTTGGTTTTAAACCAATTGAAATGTCTCCTATACATGTCAACTCACTCTGAGTGCATGTCAACTCATTTTTAATGCAATAAGACTCATATTTTGGATAATAAAATATCCCTTTACAACAAACTTTTATTGGGGAAGTGGAAAATATTATTTATATTTTGGAAATAAGATTATCATGATGCATTCACTTAATATTCTGAAGGTGTTAAATAAATTTCAACTTGCATTCAACTACCATTCAGAAGGTGGCAGCAAAAAGTCAACCTATGATAAGACATATTTTGAATTTAATATGAATCTACTATACCATATTTACAAGCATATTTGAAATTTTATTGGCATGAAAATTGCCCAACGGTGGGCCCCAGACTTTCCAAATATATACCCACAATCATTGCGCTACCCACGATCAGCTCCTCTACCTTAGGAAACATACATAGAAAAACATGTGTGCAATATATATATGTATCATAATGCTATATTCGAAAGGGTTGCAAATATTTCAAACATAACAAAGCTTAAAGGGAGACTAGCCAATGATAGCATAAAGGATGGCTATGAAAATTAACAAGGTGTCGATTCATTTAAATGTAAATGGAGAAGGAAATTTCAGACAGTATAAAATGGAATGTAGTTTGTAATATTGCAAAGGAAGGTATTGAGACTTTCCATAGAAGCTGAAGGAGGAGAGTCCATCGATTTGGAGGATGGAATCTTTGCTCAGGAGTATACAATAGAAAGTGTGAAATTTTAATTTATGCAGTTGTAACCTACATCACACAACTGAGGATTGGTTGCATAAATAGGTTGGTAGAATTTGAATTGGTAACAAGTGGATTAATTTGAATTATGGGAGGGACTTTGATTTTCATTCAATGGAGTAATGGTAGAAGTGATAGCTTTATGGGTACGTAGGATTTTTGGTTGGTGATTTGAAGTGTTATACAATTTTGTTTGAATTTTAACCAGTTTAACTTTTTTTATGATTATTATTTTTTATGTGGATTTGTAAATAATAGTCTAATAGTTATGTGTTTTAATGAATAATTACAATGCATAGTGAGCCTGAGAGTTCATTTTTTTCAATTTTGTAGCCAAATTCATAAAAAGATTGGTTATTATGGACACATGGGAACCAGTTGTTTGTAAAAAGATGACGAGAAATGGAACATGTTGAAATTTATTTTCGTCAAACATATTTGGAATTAAACCACTTGGAGATGTCTCCTATACATGTCAACTCACTTTGAGTGCATGTCACGTCACTTTGAATGCAATAAGACTTATATTTTGGATAATAAAATATCTCCTTACAACAACCTTTTATTGGGAAGGTGGAAAATATTATTTATATTGTGGAAATAAGATTATCATGATGCATTCACTTCATATTGTGAAGGTGGCAAATAAATGTCAACTTGCATTCACCTACTATTGAGAAGGTGGTAGTTAAAAAATCTACCTATGATAGGACATATTTTGAATTTAATATGAATCTGTCATATTATATTTAAAATCATATTTTGAAATTTTTATTGGCATAAAAATTTCCCAACGGTGGGCCCCAAGCTATCCAAATCTATACCCACAATTCGTGCCCAACCTACAATTGGCTCCTCTCCCATAGGAAACATACATAGAAAATCTTTTGTGCAATATATATATGTATCGTAATGTTGTATTCAAAAGGGTTGCAAATATTTCAACCATAATGGAACTTAAAGGGAGACTGGTTGATGATAGCATAAAGGATGGCTATGAAAATTAACAAGGTGTCGATTCATTTAAATATAAATGGAGAAGGCAATTTCAAATAGTATAAAATGGAATGCAGTTTGTATTATTGTAAAGGTAGGTATTGAGACATATTGTAGAAGCTGGAGGAGGGCATTGTCGCTCAGGAGTATGTAACAGAAAGTGAGAAATTTGAATTTATGTAGTTGTAACATACATTGCACAACTGGGGATTGGTTGCATAAATAGGTTGGTAGAATTTGAATTGGTAGCAAGTGGATTAATTTGAATTATGGAAGGGAATTTTATTTGCATTCAATGGATTAATGGTAGAAGTGATAGCTTCATGGGTATGTAGGATTTCTGGTTGGTGATTTTAAGTGATATTAAATCTTGATTGAATTCTAACCAGTTTTAATTTTATTTTATGATTATTGTTTTTGATGTGGATTTGTAAATAATAGTCTAATAATTATGTGTTTTAATGAATAATTGCAATGCATAGTGAGTCTGAGAGTTCATTTTTTTCAATTTTGTAGCCAAATTCATAAAAATATTGGTTATTATGGACACCAAGGAACCAGATGTTTGTAAAAATAAGATGAGAAATGAAACATGTTGAAATATATTTTGTTAAAACATATTTGGAATTAAACCACTTGGCAATGTCCCCTGTACATGTCAACTCACTTTTAATGCAATAAGACTTATATTTTGGATAATAAAATATCCCTTTACAACAACCTTTTATTGGGAAGGTGGAAAATATTATTTATATTGTGGAAATAAGATTATCATGATGCATTCACTCAATATTGTGAAGGTGGCAAATAAATGTCAACTTGCATTCACCTACTATTGAGAAGGTGGCAGTAAAAAAGTCTACCTATGATAGAACATATTTTGAATTTAATATGAATCTGTCATATCATATTTAAAAGTATATTTGAAATTTTTATTGGCACAAAAATTGCCCAATGATGGGCCCCAAGCTATCCAAATCTATACCCACGATCGATTCCCAACCCACAATCGGTTGCTCTCCCTTATTTTATTCATTGTTTAAACATCGATGCCTTTGCAATAGTTACCAAACTAACAAGGTACCTTCCAAAAGTAAAAATTCACGAGAATTGAGGCATCGAAAGTCCCTGTGGCTTGGATAAATTAACACTCACAAAGGATTGTGGAGAAGGGTCTTAATGCCACATTTAAAGAGTAATTTGTTGTGATTATCAAAAGATTAAAAAAAATGAAAATAAACCCTAATGCTACTTGTCCCAAACCTATTATCTTTCAGCTATTTGTTTTTCTTTTGAATAGTAAGATAAGGCACTGTAATCCCCAAGCGCTCCTACTACCAGGCAACACCACCATCAAGATCAAAAAACCTACTAATCGCTAGGCAAGAAAGACCTATGGAACCCACATTTTCCCAAAATTTCATGTCATTTACAAATGTTTATACAAGTTTTTTGTGTCATTCTGGAGTTTAAACAGTAAAAATGAAAACCTATGCATTTTGTTTTGTGTAACTTCCAACCTTACCATGTATGATTTGTTGTTCATAGGGAACTATCTAAAACATCATACAAAAAGCACATTTAGGGGTAGATTTGATTTCTTATATATAATTTTAATTTCCATTCTTTCAATTAATTCCCTATTTATAAGCTATGTTAATTGGTGGAGAATCAAGGGTTCAAACACCCTGTATGCTCAAGTAACATCCTGCGATGGTGAATTAGCCATCACAGAGTTGCATTCTCAGAAAAGGGGAGGCCAACATCTGTAATGCTTGGGTAGTGGCTACCCCAAATATTTTATTTTAATTTATTATTATTATTTGAACAAACCGTTGAAATCTAATCTTCCTATCTTCTTTTTTCTCCAACGCCCATTCATATTTTCTCCTGCAGCAAGGAATAGCAATGGAGGAAACGCAACCAAGATTGGAGTCTTACAGTTTTGTCTCTCATTTTTTATTTTTTCTATTTCTAATGTTTTACTACCCCAATTCCTTTTGATTCCTTTGTTTCACTGGAAAATTAGTTCCTTACAACCCATGTTACAAGCACCATGGAAACTAGAGGATCGAATTCTTAGAGTGGAGCTGCTATGTTTTGGTTTATGATACATGCTCCTGATCTACTGGGCACCTTAAGCCTAACCTCCAATTAACAATTTTTATTTATCCCCCCTTTTTTTTATATATATATATATATGGTTATTCAACAAAGGATTTGAGATTATTAATTATTTTTAGATTCATTCTATTGCAGATTTAATGAAAAAGGATTCTCATATTTATAACATTAGTTACAAGAACATGACAAATAAGCATTTCACTAAACATGTATTATCGTTTTGTGATCTACATTTTAAACATCCGTATGTAGTCTTGATAGGTTGAATGATTAACCCTAGAAAAGATTATAAGTTATGAAAATAGACTGTGTCAAACCGGTTCTATTCCAAGAAGCCTACTCTTATTCATAGGAGATATTAAACCCATAACATTAATATAATATTTTTCCTTGTCTTCCCTTTTTATCTGGAATGTATTAGGGTGTTAGGGTTTTTTTTCAACATATATATATATACTAGGGTATTTGAAATACAAAGAAACTAAATCCAGTTTCATTTTAATACAAATTACGCATAATCATATACAAAACTAAACACGTAAAATTGGTTTGGTAAATTTCCTTGTGAACCATATCAATTTAGGATGTTAGAGTTGTAATATATACCTACCTAAGTATTTTGTATATAATGCAGCTGGAACAATATATTTATTATTTATGCCAATCATGTTTTCACATGTATATTGAATGTTTCTTTTTTTTTTCAATTTATATCAACAAAAGAAATCAACCTAGTTCTCATATTTTATACAAAAATAAATGTCCACTTCTTAAATTTTATGGAAACAAGCTAGAAAGAATTATTATTTTAATCACTCTTCATCATGAAATAGTATTCCTTAACATAATTTTTAGAAATTTTATGGGTCCATAAAATATTTAAAATTATAAGAATGTACAAAAAATATTATGGAGGCATCAATCATAAATATGAATAATAACCAAAACATGGATTAATTAAAAACTCTAAACTGAGAGTACAATACTTGTAAATAACCTACCATTCTTCTAATATCATTATACATTAAAATTTTATAGATAGAAGCTAATGGTTTATACATTTTCTTTGCTACATCATTAAGATATTTTCATTTCACTATTGCATTAAAGTAATGAGATAATATTAATGATATTTGAGTTACTATTTCTATGATTGAATTATACTTAAAGCAATGATTAAATTCATAACACAGTTTATATTATACCAACATGAATCACACAATACACATTACATACAAAACTTATTGCATTAAACATCACAAGTTTTCAATAAAGATATGCTCATCTATTTCACATGTTGACTAGTCTCACAAACATTAATGGAAGCCACCAAGGAGCAATATGATAGTAATAGATATCTGTAAGGTTGGGCCTTACATTTCCCTACCCTTAGTTTAAAATTCCTCCTAGAATTTTTTGATGTTTAAGAGATAATTTTCAACTTGATAAAATGGATAAATTTATTGAACAATTATACTCATTTACTAATTTGAGGAAAATAGTCAATCATTAAACAAGTCCATGATAGAAAGTCTCATACATTAGGTGGACTGCCATACAAATGAAGCAAGATTCATACACAAGATACTCTAATCAATTATCTTCAATAGAAGAGTGTGAACACCAAATTAGATAGCTCATAGATTATCTATGGCATTCATTAAAATTGAATTGAACAATTATAATTGGAACTATATTAATACCTTTATTATTCATCATCACTCATTTTTATCCAAAAATAGATATGCGAACCTCCAAGCTCCATGCAAATTGGAATATACGAACCACTAACACCTACCAACATTCTCACAAATCCACAAAGCCAAATTCCAATCTATGGAGAAGTGTGGATTCACAAAAATATGTACATCGAACTCGAAACCACTGCTATTGCTAGACCAAACTTTTGTCAGTCATAGCTTCTTCACCAAAATCCAAAATAATATGAAAAATTTGATATAAGCTTCTCTAACAACCAAGAAAATCATATCAAAAGCACACAAAAAGATCTTAAATAGTGGACCAATGCAAACCCAATAACCCGATGATCTATACACAAAATTACCTATATTGACACTTAGTCAATTTACATATCAACTACCTTCACTAGATCAAACCTTCTTGCAAATTCCCACCGGATTACCATCTTCAAACATGTTCAAGCTATACAAACTAATCTTCACAATGCTCTTAATATCAGACTACAATTTTGAAATTAAAGAAAACATTGTAATGTAACACACTTATCCCTCATGCTCCTATTTTCAACAAATGTATTAATAAAAAACTCCTTATTCTTCCAATAATAGAGTGAATGTGCGGATTATGAAGGCATTTAATTGCAATACTAGTGGTCATTTTATAGTCATAAATTGGTAATAGATTAACCTCTTTTTAAGGTTTCATGCTCCTTCTCACACTGGAATTATGTTCATCTTAAAATCATCACTATGAAGGTTTTTGTGGTTGGCATTAATTTAGAGGTTTTGAATGATCATCCTTATGTTATTGAGGTATTGGTTCCTAATCATAGTATACTAGTTGTAATGTAGGAAAATGTATCCCTTTACATTTTCACACTTGTTTGGGCCCTCACTATTAAAATTTGGCTTCATTAATGCCTTATTTAGTGCATTTTTCTAAGGATAATCTCGATAGTTAGTAAATGAAAAATCATAATTTAATGTTTGAGATTATGTGTTCTAGATCTAGTGATCTAGGACTCATACACCACCTTGGGCATATGGGTGCCACCTAGGTCTTGGGACTTGATTTTAAATGTTACATTGAACTTAACACTTCTAGAAATTTGTGTCCCAAGTTTAAGCCAATGGGACTCATATGCTCAAACCGGCACATGATTCCTGCTTTAACTTGGACCTATTTTAAATCAAATTCTTGGTAGGATTTTACTATCCTATATTTTATATCAGATTTTAGTGTTGTAATTTCAATAAATTAGGCATAAACAAGTATAAATACAAGGTTATTTCACATAATTTCTCCTAGCAATCAATCTAGAAATCTAAGCAATTTTCATGAGATAAAGTTTATGAGATCAAGAAAATTAAAGAGAAAATCTTCAAGCATTTGAAGTAGCATTCAAAATTCAAGTATCATGTCAAATTCATCATGCATCATGTGTGTTTTTGAGCTAACATTTGTGATGTAGGGTTTCATGATTCAAGCAAACATTCAAGACAAAGCTTTATGCATTCAATCAAGAGTCAAGATCCACATCTATTGGAGCCATTTCACACAGGTTTATAGCCTATATCTCAAGGGTTTGGTGAGTTGCAACATTGCATATTTTTCATTCATCATTCCTTCATTCTATTTCGTTTCATTTCAATGTTTAATTACCAAAATAGGGTTTGACCAAGGAAAACTCATATTCTCTAAGACAACCAAATTTTTCCCTCTTGATGTGTGTTTGTAGATCTAGGTGAATTGGAGCTTGAAGATCCTTTAAAGACAAAGTTTCAAAAGTTGTCAAAGTTGTAAAGAAGTTGTCATCTTCATGGAAACTCACCTACAGACTGAAATTCATACCTTTTAGACTTGGAGATCAGATAAGACGAAAGCTACAAAAGATCACTACACACTACAAAAATATTAGTCAAACCCTAAGACTATGACAAAATCACCCCTCTAGGCATAAGAGTCCTAGTACAACCCTTTTTGGCATCTTGTTGTAGATCTTCAACATTCACTAGAAAATTCTAGATTCTACACATATTTCTATAGCAAGACTAAATCACCCTACCTAGTGTACGAGTCCTAGTACACTTCGGTAGTAATGGAAAATGTATCCCTTTTCCTTACCTAATTTGGAATAATCAACAATAAATGAGCCTAATTTTTCCTTAATTTAGTGTTGTAATTTGTTTTACACATTCATGGTAGGTCTAGGACCCTTTTTAATAAAATGGACTTAATGATACCTTATTTAGGGTATTATAAAGTGTATGTTTACACTTTCACACTAACCTAGGGCCTTTAATTAATTGAAGTTAACTGAGCTTATTTGGCCCCTTAAATTCAAATCCAAGCCTAATTAATTGAGTTTTATGAGGGATAAAGCCCAACACTCATTAATAATATTTCACAACACTTAGTTTGGAAAGGTTTGAGTCTTAGGCTAGTGACTTAGGACCCATTCACGACCTGGCGAATGGGTCCTTCCTAGGTCCTAGGACCCCATTTTTACATGTTATTTCATATCTCCAAGAATTTTCTTAGTTGAGTGTGTTAGGATTCCTGTGCCCTATGGTGAATGGGTTCTCGTTAACCTATGATACTACTTTTTGAACTTATTCTTGGTAGGATTTTAGTGATTTCAAATCCTATATCTAATGTCAACTTGTGTTATCTGAATTTTGGGATTAAATCTTAAGATAAGTATACATATAAGGTTAATTCAAATAGTTTCATCTAATCAATTCTAGATCTTCATAACAAATTATGAGTACTTTCACAAGAGCATTATAGAGCATTCAAGAGCATTCAAGAAGACATTCAAGGGAAGATTATTGAAGTTTAATTGCAGCAATCAAAGTTCATATCATCTGTAAAAGGAATAGCGCATCATGCATGTTGTTGAGCTAATATGTTGATGTAGCATTGAAGATCCAATTCAAGCATTGTTTCACATCCAAATTCAAGATCAAGATCTACATACATTGAATCCACTTCATCATAGGTTGTTGATTTGTACTCCAAGGTTCAATTGAGGATTGGTGAGTTGTTACATATTGTTGTTCATTCATATTTCCTTTATATGCATTATTTCATTACATGGTTGAATTGCCAAAATGGGGTTTGACCAAGGCAAACCCATATTCCCTAAAAATCAGCATTTTCTTCTCTCTTGATGTGTGTTTGAAGTTTTTATATTGAAGATCAAGTGGAGAAAAAAATGCAAAATTTGTCAAGATTGTAAAGTTGCAAAAGCTTTCAAGATTGCAAAGTTGTAAAATTCGTAATCTTTATTGCAAGATCATGGAAACTAAGCTACAAAATTTATTTCTGAATTTCAGGAGTTGAACACTTAGGATCTCATACTAGATAAATTGAAGAAAAAAACCCAAAAATGACCTTTCCAGAACCCTAGTAGGAACCCATTCACCACTGGCCAAATGAGTCCTCAATGAGGCCCGAAATAACACTTTTTCAACAAGGTACACACCGTTTTAGCATCTTAAAACCCTCCAATTTTCTATTATAATAGTTAGGTTTGACTTTTGATTGTTATTTATACATTTTACCTCTCATTATTGAGTGAAACATCAACTCAAAATTTAGGTGAACCCATTTGATCAATTCACATTTGGGTTTTCCCCCATTTTCTATATTTTATTTTGGTGAACCTAACTTCTTGAGCATTATAGTTTTCTGATTTTAGGAGTCTCTTTTCATCATAGATTATATCTTGCATTAATTTTCATTGAATTGATCTCATGTAAGGTGTCTTAGTTTCCATTGAAATTTGCATTTCATCTAGGGTTTTAGAATTGCATTGTTTGCATTCTTTAAATCTTAAAATACAAAAAAAATTCAATCATATTACATATCATTTAGATCACATAAAATTGCATTTTAAAATAGAAACAAAATTGAATATCAAACTAGGTCTTGTAATTCATCATTTTCTCACATTTTCATTTTGCATTTCACATTGCATTCACAAAATTCTAACTTGAAACTTACTGTAGTAGACCTAAATATTAAAATCACTAGAAAGGGCTTAAAAATTTGTAAAAATCGATTTCAAAACCCTAATATAGGACCCATTCTCCAAGGTAAAATGAGTCCTTGATCAAACCTAAATATGCATTTCTAGAATTTGAAAACTTATGTTTTGTGCTTTTGTTTGTTGTTGTTAGCTCTCTGTTATAGTTGAATTTTTGTTTCATTCATTTCATTACATATAGCTCGGTTTGCTTCATTTAGTGCATTGTCTAAATTCAAAACTGCATTTACAACATTTTATTTTCAGATTCTTGTATAGTTTAATAAAAAAATCACCTTGTTTAAGTCTGAAAATCTGAAAATGGACAAGTGTTTTATCAATGTGTGGAAGTCCTTGTTCTCTTTGGTGATTGTTTCTTGTTTTTTTGGTAATGATCCTAATACAATTACTCATGCTCACCCAAATCCTAATGAATTTCCTTCTAAAGTTGACATCATTGGAAAAGATGATGGTAGCATGAATGAACTCATAAATTATTTCCTTAACAGTCTTGAGAATAATGCATCCTTCTATCCTTGCATGAAAAAACTAACACAACTTGAATTTTTTTTTCTTCTACATCTTGAGATTGAGTCACAAACCAATCCTAAACTTCAAACTATGAGTGAACCTAGTTCCTCTAGTCAAGTGCATAGTCATTCACCTTATGTCAACAAAGTGACCAAGACTCCCATCAACCTAGAAGAGACATATATAGCAAAGGCTTTAAAATATTAACCAGCCAAGGATGTGACACAACTAATGAACATGAAATACATAAAATTTTATAGAAAATTCCTATTGAACAAAAAAAATGGATAGGATTTCAAGATCCCCCTCTCAACATAATTGTCCTCCTCCATAAAGAACAATCAATGAATAACAAGAAGGATAGGATCATCTCAAGGCCTCCTTCTCTACATCCACCTCGAGAAGTCAGTGAATCAAGCGAGAAATAGAATCCTTACAAATGAAAGAAACTAGAATTTCCATTTCCCATGTCTGAAACTAAAATAACCTTACACATACTTCTAATCCAAGGAATTATAACATTAACAAGCATGAAAGAAAATCCAAAACTATTTCCTAAGAACACAAACATGTCACATTGTCGATATCATATAGTTCTTGGTCATAGTATTGATGAGTGTTGTGCTTTAAAATGAGTATTTAAGAAGCCCGATATCATAAAAGCAATCCCTTAAAGCATGCATCTTGCTCCTTTCCATGTAATAGTTTTCGGATCTTAGTATGCTCCCTATTACATGTTTAAAATTAATTGAAAATAATTCTTTCACAACAATATCATTTTCATCACCTTTCTTAGCTCATCCTTGTCCCACACTTAGTGGGGGAAAGGGGTTACATATCCTTGTTCTAGTTTTGGGATGTGTTATTTTTTGTTCGGCTAGTTGTCTACCTTTCATTTATACTGGTCGAGATTGGCATGTTGACAACCCACTATAGGTTTACTAGCATGTTCCTTACTAGTTCTTTACATTATTTTCTTTTTCATGTCTCTTTAGGTGATTGCATGTGTGTAATGTGATCCCCCAAGAGGTTTTGTTTGATGTATCTCTCTATCTTTTTGTGCATTTCTTTATTTGTACCTACATTCTTCTCTATGTCATAAAATATTTATCTTTGTCATTTTTATTTTATTTTTCTTTTCAGGATGACATAAGGAATTGAGACACTTGGGTCTCTTCCATGTTGACTTGAAGTATATTTATTTTTTTTCTCTCTTTCTGTCATTCTTCTATTTCTATGAGTATTTGGGGAATGATGACAATTTTGAGCTCTATGACAACATTGTAAGAAAAGACATACTAACCCTAAATCCATAGATCCCCTTATGTATTATTGGGGGCAACCCCTCCCTCCATTTTCATGGTGTAGCTTTATTTCAAAAACATATGACTTGGCATAGGGTTTTTTGAGGAAATATCTCATGTCTTAGGATAAATCATTGTATACTTTAAAGTAGTTGTTGATAGAAATGGTATTACCAATTTCTTTAAAGTGGGGGCATACATCGATGACATCTTTTGACATTTTGTATATTTCATGGTGCAATTTTACTTCTTGTGATGCATCCATTTCTTAGTGGTGTCATCAGGTTTGATGTCTTCCAAGAGTATGATATGTCTAAGCATATGACTTTCCCTTAGTGGCATGATGTGAAACGAGGCATCCCATAAGTGGTAATTTGATATTCTTGACTTGTCCTCTCTTGGAGACATTAGGCATGATGTTCCCTAAGAAGAAGACCTTACACGAAACAAGATCCCCTTGAAAAAAAACCTATACACATAATATTTATAAACATTTAGCATTGTGGTGCCTTATCAATTTTTTTAGGAGGATAACTTTGATATGGTATCGGAAGCTAATATGATTATTGCATTTTCCACATTTTCAAGATACTCACCTATTGGATGGCCTAGGGTTCCACTACCTCAGTGAGCATGTGTGTGTGTCGTTTACATAGTGGACATCATGTTTTTCTTGTAAACATTTTTTTTTAACAAGCAACCTAGACCTGGTCCACATCACATTGGACAGACTATGGAAGCTTGATATTTTTTCTTGGATAAACAATTGCATTCCACATCGCATTACACTGGTCAAATCTTGATCCTTTATTTTCCTTTGTTTTTCTTGGTCTTTGATAGGGTATGATTGTGTATATTTGTCATTGTTGCATACATAAGTGTCTTCAATGTGTACTTTAGTGTGAGTTTTTCATGGGGGAAAACTCTCAATAAAGTGGGGGAAAAAAATAGTAACAGAAAAAGTATTCAGGCTTTTACTTACCCAATTCAAAATAATTAACAACAAATGAGCCTATTGTTGCCCTGATTTAGTGGTGTAACATGTTTTACACATTCACATTAAGTCTAGGACCCCTTTTAATAAAATGGATGTAATGATGCCCTATTTAGGGTGTTGTAAAGTGTCTCTTTACACTTTCACTAATCTAGGGTCTTTAGTTAATTAATTGAGGTTAATTGAGCTTAATTTTCCCCTTAAATTCAAATACAAGGCTAATTTATTTCATTTTTTTAGGGATAAATCCTGACACTCATTAATAATATTTCACAACACTTGATTTGGAAAATTTTGAGTGCTAGGCTAGTGGCCTAAGACCCATTCACCACATGGTGAATGGGTCCTTCCTAGGTCCTAGGACCATATTTATACATGTTATTTCATATCCCAAAAACCTTTCTTAGTGAGTGTGCTAGGACCCATTCTCCCCATGGGGAATGGATTGTCCTTAACCTAGGAAACACTTTTTTGAACTTATTCTTGGTGGGATTTTAGTGATTTCAAATCCTAGATATGATGTCAACTTTTTCTATTTGATTCTCAAGATTAAATCTTAAGATAAGTATAAATATAAAGTTAATTCACATAGTTTCATCTAAGCAATCCTAGATCTTCATAAGCAATGAAGATTACTTTCACAAGAGCATTATAGAGAATTCTAGAGCATTCAAGAGGGCATTCAAGGGAATATTATTGAAGTTTTATTGTAGAAATCAAAGGTCATATCATCATGTCAAAGGCATAGTGCATCATGCATGTTGTTGAGCTAATATGTTGATGTAGCATTGAAGATCCAATTCAAGTATTATTTCACATCCAAATTCAAGATCAATATGTACATACATTGAAGCCACATCATGCTAGGTTGTTGATTTGAGGATAGGTGAGTTGTTACACATTATTGTTCGTTCATCTTTCCCTTAGGCATTATTTCATTACAAGGTTTAATTATCAAAATGGGTTTTGACCAAGGAAAACCCCTATTCCCTAACAATCAGAATTTTTCTTCTCTCTTGATGTGTGATTGCAGGTTTTAGATTGAAGATCAAGGGGAGAACAAAAGTTGCAAAAGTTGCAAAAATTTTCAAGATTGCAAAATTGTAAAAAAATTCATCTTTATTGCAAGATCACAGAAACTAAGCTACAAAATTTATTTCAAAATTTTGAGAGCTAAACACCTAGGATCTAGGAGTGCAAACATTAAAGAAAAAAAAAAAAGTCACTTTTTCATAACCCTAGTAGGGACCCATTCTCCACTGGGTGAATGAGTCCTTAGTGAGGTTCAAAATGACTCTTTTTGAACAAGGTACACATCATTTCAACATCTTAAAACCTTCCTAATTTCTATTATAATGGTTATGTTTTATTTGAGATTGTTACTTATGAATTTGATATCTCATAATTGAGTGAAACATCAAGTCAAAA
>VDFB02193867.1:639974091-639984236 GCA_007258455.2 Sequoia sempervirens
TAGAAGCCACAAAATTTCAGATTACTTGAAGACAGCAGTAGACCTAAAGGCAGAGAGTTCAACTCGCCTCAAAAAAACAAAACTGTCCTCCTAAAGTAAATGCAGGTCCGTATATCAAAGCGACGAAGCGCCAGTCAGCATCGGTAATTAGTTATATAAAATAAAACTCTTGCAATCTGCTTAGTCCTGGAAAATATAAGTGTCAGCTCCACCAACGCTTACAGTCATACACGGAACAAAAACCCTGTAAGCAAGTCAGAATCAGAAATATCCCCGTGGCCAAAACAGTGAGGAGCTGCCATGAACCAAATATGTATTTGTTTCCGTACTCCTTCGCAGCAACGTTCCATCTGTTGTTATAATGCTTGTTGACGTCCGCTATCACTTGGTCGAAATATTTAACTCGCGTCAATTTGACGCATTTACCCAAGCCGTTCCACAGGCTTGCCACTTTCCCGTCGTCTGCAAGGTGATTGTAGATAATCCCGCTCTTTCTCAGCAGCCGAACATCTTCGTCCGAGTCGATGATGCCGTTCATGAAATCACTGTAGCGAGTGAAGATCAAAGCACCGGGAGCCGCCGAAGCTTCGAACGCCACCAGATTTCTGAGAACTACTTCGGTGTTGGAATCCAACCTCAATTTGGGAAGATAAAGGGTTGCAGTGGTCTGGTCGAAGCGAATTGTGGTAACGTCTCCCTCCGTTGGAAGAAATTTTACTCCCGCCGAGTATAAATCGGAGACGGAGGGAATCGCTAGTTCGTCGCGTGTAGGAGGAGTTTCAGTAGAGGAATACCCGCTCTCCTCATCTTTTTCCTCATCCTTTTCATCTCTGCGCTTAATAGAAAGAGTTTCAAAAGCGGAAACAAGATGCGTGGACAACTGTGTCACCAACTGGACAGGCCTTCCTTGCAAGAAACGCTCAGGGAGTGCCGAGATAAGTTGAACAAGGCCAATTTTTAACGAGGAGAGAGCCTTCCATAAAGCTTCCAGAGCGCGCGTTAAGTATGTTGGTTTCGGCAACGGGACATTCCCGTCCTCATTCTTCTTAGAATTGGTATCTTCCATGGCTGCTGCAGGGACAATACAGTAGTAGAGCACCTCCAGTATGTGACCCCTCTCTTTTATATGCATCCTTGAACTATCCGGCATCTTCAACATAAATGGTGACCATTCTTGACAGGCGAGAGTCACCAGATTGCAGAGAATTTCTTCGGCCTTATCTTGAGAACCCAACTGCATTTCCAGCAGCTTTTGCAAGAGGAACAAAGGTAACTGATTCTCGAGCATCATCAGATCTCTCATAATTGCATTGTGGGTTGCACTTCTGCGAGTGGGGTCTAAAACTCTGCCCAGTCGCTTCACCTGGTATGACGCTTGCGCAATAGCCTGATCCGGCCATTCGGCGCTGAACTGCAAGCACTCGAGCAGGAACGATGTGTCCAGGGCCATAAGCCATGCAAGGGCTTCCTCGTTGTAGTAAAGATATTTGTGGTAGCAGTTCCTGATCTCCCAGTCGTACTTCTTCACCTCTTCCACTACAGATTCGAACTTGCTATCACCGGTTAGCGTCTTCTGAAATCTTCGCGCAGCAGCCACTTTGTATCTCTCCATTTCGTACAGTTGGGATCTCCAGTGGTGATATGGACCAATGGAAACGCACTGTGGAATATATGCTTCTGGCTTCACTGCCAACAGCTCCTTGGGCACACCAAAAATGGATACACAAATCTCTTTTTCGTCTTCTTGCTCGCCATGTCTTTGCAGGCCTTCCTTGATTTGAATAACCCAAAGATCTTGATCGATGACTACTTCATCTCCACTCATCAGTTCCATGAGTCCAAGTCGGACACAGATGAAAGATCACAGAAAATAACCAGCCAAGCAAGGGATGGAAATAAGATAATCAACAGGTCAACTATGAGAAACAAGTGGCAGGGGGTCGTTATATATAGCTTCATCCTCGGCTCTATCGAAAAATCAACTTGAATTTCACAGAAATTTCCATGCTTCTCGCGAGAAATTTGAAAGCATTTCTATGCCCAGAGCTTCACATGATAAATGCTTAACCGAAATGATTCCATTCAAAGTGCGAAGGATCCTCGTTACTCTCAGGTGGTACTTCCAGACGGTGGGAGAGGGCCCTCGGATAAGGCCCATCTAATCTAAAATATGTAAACGTAAATTGTAAGTTTCAGACGATCGCAAGATGAAACATGTAACTTCAAGTTTTAGAATTTGAAGTTTATTCTTCATCTTACCAAATACGTTCGTTAAGCAGCAGTCTTTGTCTAAGAAATCTTGTCAATGGCTTATATGGGCGAGGGCCCACAAGAATACCCTGCCAAGTTGAACACAACTGCCCCATGTTTACATTTATCGGCTTTTTAAGACATTTGAGAGTGATAATGTTTTCACGTGTCATTGTTTTTTCCGTTTTATTTTTAGCTTGCTTATTTTTAATTAATGTCATCAACATATTCGTTCTATACAAGTTTTAATTTTTTTTCCAAATTTATATATTTAGTAGATATATTTTATAATATAAAGGATGTAGATTTATATATTAAAAAATATAATTAATATATTTTCAGTATTAACAATATAAAATAATATTTAAATAAATACTATAAAATAACTTTTAGATATATAATATAAAATAACTTTTAAATATTTCATTAATAAATAACATAATTTTTAAATAATATTCTACAACAAAAAAATTAATTTATAAGTTAAAAAAAATTAAAATTAATATTTTAAGATGTTTATAAGATAAATGTATTTAAGATATTTACATTAATTATTATGTTTTCATATTACAAATATTTATATATATTAGGTTTAGAATAAGAAAGAACATATTATAATTAGTTTATGTTGATAATTTATATTGAAAATTGATAATTCTTTAAAATTATATGAGATGACAATAATAAAATACAAAAGTAGAATGTAATTTATATTAATTTGAACTTCTTAATGATGAGATGTTTGCATATTGTATTCAACAATTAGGTTCAACTATTTAGTATTTTATTATTTTTCTTAAGTTTTTTTTTTTTGTCTTTTTAAATTGAGATTGTTCATAATTAAATATTTGTTTTATAAAAATTAATATAAAGGTCTCCTAAATAAACTACCCCTTATCATTTTGTGTTGGTTAACTTCTAGTTTCAATAATGATATGTAGCTACACCATCCCTCTCATATCATCATTTTTATTAGAAAATTAATTTACCCTACATTATCTAAAGTTCAAAAATTAAAATTAATCTTATTGATCTCCTTTTTATTTGGGTTTAAATTTCTCCACAACCACGCCAATAAAATTATTCAAACTAATATATTGATCTATTTCAAAATTTTAATTAGATGTTTACTCATCTCACATTGACGTACCCATCAAATTAATTTTTAATAAGCATATAATAACATCTTTATTACAATGATTTTCTCTAATCTCAAAAAATATGATAGTGAATGATTGGAATGGAAATTGGACAAATGTTATCTAGAAAAATCTAAATGATCTATTTAGAAGTAGAGAAAGGTTTTAAGAGTTGGGTGGGAATTGTCTTTCTTGGTGAGATTCTCAGATAACATTATTTCTGGTAGAATATTACATGCAAGCTATTACTAAAAAATAAAAATAAATAAATTAGCTTTAATTAAAACTACAACAATATTAAACAAATTAAGAGAATGATCTAGTGATGTGAGAAATTGAGATATCAATATAGGATTCATTACGATAGATATTGCTCTCCCTATAGGATAGTAATTTTATTTATTTTTAAATAAAAAATAAATCAAAATATTTAAAAAGAAATAAAGATATGATTGTAATATTTACAAGTTATAGTCTATCAACAACTCTTCATGATCTCTAACTCAATAAGCTTTCTCCATCTCTCTATAATTTGATTTATTTATATTCAAAATATTAAAAAAAATAGATATGATTGCTACTTTAAATTATAGTTTAGTAGCAACTCTTATTGATCTTGCTATGATTAACAACTTTTTTTTATCTTAATATAATTTACCAACTCTACTTTATCTCTTAATAGATGTAAATTTATACTACATGTATATGAAAAAAAAAATTAAAAATATAAATTTAACAAATAACAACCATTATCTTTAATGTTCACTCACAAATAAAATGTTTTTAAGTAAATATTAAATCAAATATATGCTTATTAATGATATTAATAAAAAATTCAATGTAATCCTACTTGTACAGTTGAAAACATTTCAAAAAGAAAATATGATTTGCATTCTACCTTTTAAAAATATTCTAAATTAATATGTATTTATATAATAAATATTATAAAATAGATATATTACAAATTTGAATATTAAATAATATTTTTAGTAGTTTCCTAATAATTAAAATGTCATATATATTATTATATAAAAATATAGTAAGTGAAATTATAAAAACTAATTGATTTGAATATTACAATTCTGCTATAAACTTCAAAGTCAACCCACAGACCATCAAACTCAATCAAATCACACCTACTCCTCACATAGTAACTTTTGAATTTATTGTATATAGAAAAAGAATTAAACATTTTTTTTTATAGTAAGTCAAGCCAATTTATTGACCTTGTAATAGACACGACAAAATAATACATTTAAAATAAACGTTACTGATATCGATTTAGGTTCCGTTTCGATTTCGATTTGGCATTTCTAAGCTTCAAAAAAAGCAGAAATTTGATTTGTGTGATATTAATCGGGGACAACATGAGTTAAAAATGGGAAAGTTAATTGATTGTTTTGTTTCTCACATGCCGGGTCAAAATTGCTTCCGTAATCGAAAGAGAATTCCTCAGTTTTTGCCGTCCAAGCTTTACTCCCTCCAACAAATATGTACTTTACACGTCCGGAAATTTGACCTGCTTTAATGAACAGCTCGAGAATTTAGCGCTCATTTTAGGGGCAACGTCTATCCAGCCATTTTGAATTTAATTTTTAATTAAATGAAAATAAATAATTATATTGTATTCTACTTTTTAACAAATTAATAAATACAGTCAAATGTGTTGTTGATGGCTGCATAGACACTGGCCATTTGAGTAGTTGATAATAGTCTTTCACCACTGAACAATATGTTGACTTTCAATTATTTTAAGTTTTATTAATTCACCACGAGGAAAAATTATGTATTATTTAAAGGTTTATTAATTCCAGTAGAGAAAAATGATATTTTTAATGGTTGTCAATATTGATTTATTTTAGAATTTAATTTGTAATGTTTTGTTTTAATTAGTATAATTTTATATTTTATATGATTATATGTAAAAAAATTAATTTCAAAATGTTTTTAATTTTTTATTTATTTTAGATTAGATTATATTTGTTTTCAGTTGAAAATTAAACTATTTATTAAAGATTGATAATTCAAAAAAAAAAAACTTTATTTATTGACATGGATGTCAAAAGCGTCAAATTTTATTGGAAGGGTGTCAGTTTTAAGACATCATTTTAAATCTATCAACAATAAAAAAGATGGAAGAAAAAACAAAAAATATTCTAAATATTAGAGAAAAAATCTCATTCAACGCTAGTCATAGTTCAAGTAGAATTGACAACAAATAGAGAGAATTTGTAGAGTACTACACATTGGATTCAATGTTTTTTCACTTGGATGAGTAGAGAGGATTTTGTTCATATTTGATCACTTGTTGGATCCTACTATTTGGGGTGGGATTATGTGAGTATGCGGATGGATTGGAAGGGAAAAGAACTTGTGTGAGAATATGTTATTATGAGACCTATATGATGGTAGAACAAGTTATTGGAATTGGTATTTCTTGATACAAGTACATATGTTGTCTGCCTGTTTGATGGCATGGTTGATATGCATGAGAGACTTGGAGTCTTTGTTCAATGAGAGTTGATTAAAATTATAGTGATGATGCTATGCCTATATTTGAACATGTGGACATAAACACATTTTCTTTTTTTTTTGTGTGGAATGAATTGAAACATTATCTCTACATACCTTCCATCACAAAAAAAAAAAACCATTCAAGCATCACACCAATTGACTGAAGCCAACAAAAAAAAAATTCTATGCTCTTTTATCATTAAATAATGAATGCCCATTTACTACCTTAGTGTAGAACTTATGGATTTTAAACTTCACCAATGAAAAGCTACTTAGCCTCTAAAAGTAGGATTGTCGAGAACCTAAGGGACAATGTTATCCTTGTATATGTATTAGTTTGACTTATAGCATAATGTATCATGAAGAGAAAAAAATAGTTCATGAGCATGTTGGAAGAATATTAAATAATAATTTCAATTGATCTTGTAAGACAACCTCTAGGATTGTAGATAGACATTATGCTATGCAAATGATATTGAGTTTTGTATAATGCAGGGTGACAAAAATTGTTGAAATGTTGGTTTGGTTGTTTTGTTAAATTATCTCACTACCACTATTTAGATGTCCAAATAGGAAAGTGTATCTCTCAAACTATTTGTTTCCTACTACAATATCAAAACATCATAAAAATTAAATGACAATTTATATTTTATATTTTAAACAAATACAATTTTAATGATACTAGAGTTGGTATATTGTTTGTGTGTATTCTTCTTAATAAAAAGATAAAAGAATTTAATTCCTATAAAATGTTGAATTAATTTTTTTTAACCTACTTCCCAAAGCAATATCTTTATACATTCTTCCAACCTAAATTTTTTGTATAAATTTGCTATTATCTTATATAATCTATATTCTAAATTTAAAAAATTATTATTGTAATTTAAAAAGAGATTAAATTATAATATAGTGAATAATATATGGCAGATTTAAATTGGAATTACATTATGAGGGGTCCATCATTAGAATTAAGGGAATATATTGTGTGTCAAAAGTTTTCTTTTATTTATTCTAACTAGAAAAGAGCTAGTATTTATGCTATTGATTATATAATACTTCAACATAAGCCCCTTAGAATATAGAAGAAGGGAAATGATGTAAGAAGAAATTAATTCATTTGAAGGCAGCCCCCAACCCTAAAATAAAGCACAGTGTTGAAGAAATTTTTTGGTGGTGGACTATAACAGGTTTCATTCCTACAATGGTTCTAGTGCCAAATCCCTGTCTTGCTGGATGTAAGGGCTTCTATATTTTGTTTAATCTCTTGCTATTTGCTACAAACGTTGATGGTTTTTAACCCTGTTATGCTAGGTGACAACCTCCATCATTACAATCATTTCTACTGTACATGATAATCGCCCTTATTTTATTTTATTTTTGTTTAAGAACACCTTTATTTATCATTATTTGTTTTCAATCTATGATTCACCTTTTGCAGGAGCATGAGGGTTTAAATTACCCTACAAAATTTTTTGCTGCACAACAGTATATCTATTTGTGTTCTTGTCTGCACAACAAACTAGAATTTGCTGGCTGTAACAAATGAGACGGGAACTCCCCTTTTCCAACTTTCTAGTGAGTAGTTGTCCCTTGAGTGGGAGCCAGGGACTCTAGCAAGCTGTAATCCACGCCTCTACCAAAGGGCCAGCACACCTGACAAGGCCCAAGGAAATTCCCAATAAGCTATTTTGTGGATAAAATTGGGACTCTAATGAGGTCATAATACTAAAGGGTATTTGTATTATTTAAAGCATGAAATCAACCTGGGGATTGAAGGCTTTGGTAGTCTACGCATGGAGTAGAAGTTGCAAGTAAGGATCCACTGGGAGGGAGAAAAGAAAAAAGAAAATATAGAGGCATACACACTTATTCTTCCTTCCTCATATATAGCCTTAAGAATCCAAATCCAAGAGCTAACACCAAGTAATGAACTCAGGAAAACACTGGGCAAGTAGTGCTCTTGAGTGTATCATGGGAGAATCACTGGTTTAAAATAATAGTCAGACAGTTATGCTGTTTAAAGAATACAGAAATGGTGGTAGTGGTAAAAATCTAATAACGAATTTTTCATTACCAGGCAATGTAATTTTCTTCGAGAATGTTGCATATGCATAAATGAATAGCAACTAGGATATATGACTGCATAGTCTTAGATATACACAAGCATATAGAAGCATTTATTTAATTCTAACAAGATATAAAATCTAATGCAATGATTTGTAACTACCATTGTTTATTTTGTACCTACATTTCCAGGTTTTGCCAATACGAATCATTAAATAATGTCACTATCTCGAGATAATATTTTTAGTACTGATTTAGGCAGATCTTTATCCTTTTTAGAATATAATCAAAGAAGAAGAATGAAGAGGAGGGAAGAAGCATAGCAACATTTAGAGAGTAGTTACATTGAATGTGCATCTATACTTCTTAGCGTAGCCATTTTTCCATCTTATTTTTCTACCAACCATAGTAAAGAGACATTTCCTTTATAAGCAACACCATCACTCATGAGATCTAAATTTGTTATAGTTTGAAGGAAGACATGTTTTCTTATATTAAAAGTAGGGAAGGTCTTTTGAACCCATAATTTTAAGCTAAATGAGTAGAGAACAAAAGGCCATCAAGAATGAACAACCAAAAACAAGTAATATGAGGTATGAAAACTTCATATAGTATCCAAAACAGTAAAGAAGGCATATAGGAAAAAACTAGAAGGAAACAATAGAGACAAAAATACAACACCATACTTATAACAGTAAAAATAAAAAGCAAAACCATCACTTTTTAGAGAAGATGATGATCTCCCAGTTATCCTTCAGCACTTCCATGGCCATCCACTAATCCTTAGCACTGATGCAATCAACAAGCAAGGTCCTCTGGATCATCTCCACCATCTCTTGCCCAATTTCCCCTTTATTTTCTTTTTATTTTAGACATCCTAGACATTGTTCCAAAGATGGCATGTTGCATGATCCCATCCACCACTGTAGTAATTTTTCCAACTACTTCTTCAAGGACCTCAACCCTATTTTTGATTTCCTCACCGTAACCTTCAAGTTCATCCTTCAAGGGGTTGCTAGCCTTTTTCTTCTCTTTATCTTCCACATTTTAGTCGAGGTCTATGTAGGTGACCTTGGAATTTTCCATTTCCTCAATCACAACATTAAGGTTATCATTTTCATCCTCCTCCTCCCACTCTAGTTCTTCTGACTCATCTTTATTCCTTTCTCTTGAGAAATCCTCATAATTGCTAATCTCCCTTTCCTCTTCAACACTGAAAACCTCATCTTCATCCTCTAGCTCGGTGTTATCCTGATTATCTTCCTCACACTCAAGAAGGAATTCATCACCTAATTTAGCCAGACCTACGTCATCAAGCTCTAATCTTTTCCCTTTATTGTATTTCCCTATATTCTTCTTGTTTAAAGTAGCCAGTATGGAAGAGCATCTTTCATCGAACCCACTACTACTCAGACCCACACAACAAGGCTCTAGGTCACTCCTAATTTGAATAGATATAGATCTAGGAGGCTCCACCTTCAACCTTTTCACAACCTTAAGGGGCAGGGAGGCAAGTCATTTTTATTTGGTTGTAGTCTCCATGACCACTAGGGAAGGGGGATTTGGGGAAGCAAGGGCAGGGGGTGCCTTTATTTGGATTTATGTTTAAAAATTGAAGAGAGGTCTTTATGGGAAGACTACAAGTGATTTTCAATGTGTTGTAATGCAATAGAAGAAATAATGGGGGTAGAATCACACAAAAATTTGTAGAGGGCATAGATTAAGGCTTGATGTGGGGAAGGAGATACACCTTAAAAAAATGGAGGCCATAAGGAAAGAAAGTGGAAAAAGGCACATTTATCCATTCTTTGTGAGGAACATGGTTTAATAATGAAAAATCATAACCATGAATAGTAGCATATCTACCCTCAAGAGTGAAATAACAAAATAGGTGACTACTTATCAAGCTATAGAAGGAGGTATTTTCTCCCTATTGTTCCTATTTTATGGATGGACATCTAGAAGAAAGGCATGTTAAACTATGTGTTGGTTGGAACTAGGTTCACGACACTAATTTCACATGAAGAACCATGTCTATTTCCTTTAATTTTTGTACTTATTAAATTATCATTTAATGCAATAGTCTTTGTATAATTCAACAAATGTTCCCATACATGAATAAGGTTCTTCCAAGGATCCTATATTGGAGATCTTAAACTCATTTTCATCTAGCAAAAA
>VDFB02193867.1:639984336-640247487 GCA_007258455.2 Sequoia sempervirens
TCTCCTCTACCTATCTCCCTCTCTTTCTCTCCCTCCCTCTCTTCATATTTCTATTTATCCCTCTCTCTCCTCTCCATACCCCTCTCCATCTCCATCCCCATATCTATCTTCCTCTTTACCTCTCTCTCACTCTTCCCCCCTTTATATCTCCCTCTTTCTATCCATATCTCTCCCTCTATCTCCCTCTCTCCCTATGAAAAACATAACATGAGCCTACTACTAATGAAGCCTGATTATCTTCTTGATTCAAAGGTTTTGTTTCTTTCATGTTTGGATACTTGTAAGTGGATGCATATTTCATTTGAAGCTATCACCTCTCCATTGAGACCTTTGTTGCACAAACAAAATCATTTCCAAAATGGCCTACCAATCGATCTCTTGCATTGCATAGATGTATGCAAAATATAGACATAAAATTTTCGTAATGGATATTCTAGACCTCTTTACCTATTGCACACCAAGGTGCAATTGCTAGTTAAGTTTTATTTTTTACTTTACATTGTCTCAAATTAAAATAGAAAAAATACCTACCTTTTCCAAAAAATATATTAATTATTTCCCACATATGGCTTTTCCCTCAAACAAAACTGCTGTTTTCGCAGCTTTTTGATGGCTCTATGAGTTGGCTCTCCCGTTTGCTGCTACGGCGTCGGACTCGGATGGAGTTTCTTCAGGCGGGAAGGCTTACAATGGGTGTGGCGGGAAGGAAGCTTATAAGAATGCAGGGTGTGGCGGGAAGTGATGATTGCAGTATTGGGTTTTTGCCGGATTTGCAGAAAATATTATGCCCTAGCTGCCATTTTCTTCATCCCGTGGGCTGCCGTTTTCTTCAACCTGTGGGTCGTCTCCAAGCAAATAGGTAAAATTTTAAAAAACCCCAGATCTTGTCAAAATTCCTTACAATATTATCGCAGGGTATTGTATTATGTACCCTGCGATAATAGCAAGCCAGGAAACGTTAAATATCATAGACTTGTCAGGGCCATCAGATTCAATACAAATGTGTTTCTAACGTATTTGAAAGAGTTTTCCTATTGTCAAAACTCAAAAACCTGTGTTGTAATTCATTGACGAGCATATATTTCTTGATTATCAAAATGGAAACGATCATCCTATAGGGGAAGGAATGAATGAAATGTCTAACATCTCCTTAAATCAATTAGCCTCGTAAAAAACATGTTTCAAGATATTTGAAGGTGGTTTTTCACATTTTCCATGTTAAGAAGAAATTGATTAAAGTATTTATTTAGTAAACAATAAGAAATCAAATAACATTGAGGGAATTAGAACTTGTTACCAGGTTATAACAGCTGTTGCTGGAGACTGTCTTCTTAATGGAGTACTGTTGCTTATCCACCTGGCCACCCTCACAATGGGTGCAGGGTTCCATAAGCCTTTCCTTCTTTTATAATTCATCCCACTAATATGCATTCTTTCTATTTTGTTCATTGTCCCAAAGTTCAATCACACGCATCCAAACCATAATCCTCCCTTTGTCATTCTGTTATAGGGTCTCAGCCTTTCAGGGAAAGAGGGTGAGCAAACAAACACAGGGATAATAGATTTTCACATAGCTATCATACAAGAATGGCTTTCAATGCAAACAAGATAAGATTTCACAAATGAAGAACTGATAATTTTTTTTCAATAATATATCAAAAGAAGCATTTCAATGAATCCATTACACCAGCGTTCTACCCTTTCTTATACTCTTCATCTTAACATTACTTATAAATATTGAAACAGGGTGATCAGTATGGTTATCTCTCTTCTCTATGCCTTGTGCCCAATGGGTCTGATAAAAGCTTATACGCACTCAGTTTCCAGTCAGAGCCATGTTTACAAAAGGGAAAATTAACACCCAAAACACTCACTTTACTTTTTGCCCCTCATTAGATGTACGATGGAGACCTCTATCCAAAACAGACTTTTAACGTAAATTTGACACTGCAACTAGTGCAACTGTGATAACCTATTTTCATAATTATTTGTTTTCACTTAAATGTTCACACAATAATGGCATTAAGCAAGCAAGGGATAGGATAACTAAACAATAAATTCATGGATGCAACAATTAGATAAACATCAACATTTGACATCAATTACATTGTAATACAAGCTTCTGTAAAATACCTTAAGATCACTTTCCAAATAAGGAATTGGGCTTTCGTTTCTAACCTTAGATTTACATCAACCTTGCACTCACAAGAACATCACCTAGCTAATCTACACTTTCTTCCTCAACCAGTCTCTATCCATAAATTTTCTCAAACTCTGAGCATCTAAAACCTTTGAGTGCTATCTACCTTCTCAGTGGATTTCTTTTCCTTTTATAATTTTTTGTTCTTCACTTCTATTGAGAGAAATCTGAGCCTGTGATAAATTTGGGAACGGTTCCTAGCTACCTCCATATTTTTACATATCATTTGTTGTTACAGTCTCTTTTTTCTTTTCTGTTAAGTTTCTTCTTTTGAATTTCAATGGTGATTTGACAAAGGGATCTAGATTTGCAGCTCTTCATTTATGATTTTATCAACTCCATTTCTGTTTTCTTTTCCCAACTTGAATAAGTTATATTCTACTACAATGAGTTTTTCTAAAGATAAAACATTGAAAGATTTTGTTATGTTGCTTATATAAAATCTTTCTCTCTAAATCCTTTTCCTTTTTAACATGAAACTAACTTCTGGCAATATATTCGTTGAATTGGTTTGCAATAGCATACTTCTGAGGTTTTCTTTCAAGCATACTTCTGAGGTTTTCTTTCACTTTCCTATGGATGAGCCGCCTCACTGCTAGGCTGAATCAATTATCCTCGTAGGGAACTGAGCATGCCCCTTCAACTCTTCTTAGTTATACAGTGTCTGAGATTCATATAACCTAGACAGTATCACATCATCTCATATATAACACGTCATATCCTTCAATTCTGCTTAGTTATCATACAGCCTGTGTGATTCACACATAACCTGGACAGGATCACAACATCTCATATATAACATGTCATATAATTATCAACATTCATATACCAATTAAAATAGATGTACCTGTCATATATCATAAATCATGTTTTGCTAAATTAGTAATGACCCATCAAAATCATTATCACACCCGGAATAACTAGATTTAAGGGATTTTGATAAATTTGTTCAAGTCTTGGACAATATGTTGCCATCTTCCCAAGTCACAAAAGCAAAATTATACAACCAAAACTAAATGAAATTATGCAAGTCTTAATAAAACATGGGGAACATGATAAGAACATCATTCAGAGATACTCTAGATAGGTCCACAAAAGGGTGTTATGTTTTGGGGTACTTAGTCAGCAAGAAAACATGATAAATATAAATTTTATCACTTGATTTTTTTCTAGGCTTCTTTTTTATGTTGCGATGACGAGTTTTCCAGTGCAACCTGTTAGCAAACACATTTCAAATAAGCAAGCAATATCAAATTAATAGTTTGTGGAGCAAAACTCTTCAAAACTTGCTTGGAAATTCTATGGACTGCAGAAGCATTGGTCTATTAAATATAAAGATGCTAGTGCTAGTTGTTGTTTCACTTTGAGCTTATGACACGATTTTCACTATTTGAAATCTGTTACTATCTAAACTTATATGTTTCTGAGTTTTGAATGCTTTTACAATCTGTGTCCATAAAACAATTTTACATTTTGGTAGTGCTTATGTTGATGACATTATCTTATAGCATTTCCTATTAACATGTAGTTTGTAGTCTGACTGAAATGCCTCTGAAAATGCTAGGCAGCAATGCTTTTCTAATGCAGACACTCGGCGTCCTGCTGATTTATCTTCTTCATTCACTACAATTAAGACGGTTATGAATCAGATGTATGAAGGCCTTCATTTTGTCCTTTATGCTCTTCTGAAGAATTCCAATACGCGTGAAAAAGTTCTTGAGTACTTGGCAGAAGTTATCAAGAAAAATGCTGCAAGGGAAAAAATGAATGTAGGTTTTTGGCAACCTTTTGGAATATATTAGCATGGTGTTGGCTTTTCCTAGCATTTCATTTTCTTTCTCTGTTTTGTATGTGACGCAGGTGAACCCCTTTAAATGTGCAAGTTCTGGCATGTTTGTCAGTCTCAGTGCAGTCATGCTAAAGCTTTGCTCACCATTTCTAGGCAATTCGACAAAAATGAACTTAATTGATGCAAATTACATACTTTATAATGGCCGAATTGATTGTCGGTGAGATATAATTGCTTTTATTTTTTTTCTTTTCAGCATCTTTCTTTCTCTGTAGAAAATTGGTATTACATCTTTGTTTCTTCATAATGTGGGTATGAAGTTTTTCTATGAATGCCTTATTGGCTGATGCATTACTCTGTAGAGGATTGACAGCAATTCATGCTTCATCAGAAGAGATTGCAACATGGGTGGATAGAAGGAACTATGCACGAACTGAAGGATATAGGCAGCTTCAACATCAGAAGGAATAGGAAGAACGCTGTGTACTACAGACACAAGGGGCCACAAGCTCTGGCAGTCTCCTTGCTTCTAATTCTATTGGTACCAGTGCCATACTTAGATCTCCAAGTGATGGAAGGCTGACCAAATATTCTTTTGTTACCGAATGCTTTTTCATGACAGCAAGGATAATGAACTTGGGCCTTTTGAAAGCGGTGTCTGACTTCCAAAGTCTAATACAAGTAAGTATAGAAATTCTACCCATTTCACATCTATATACATCATACATTGTTTGTGGCATCTATAAATTGGTAACCTAAAATGACTTGGGTATTTAAGATGTGTGCAGCCCTTGTTCATCTGTTGTAAATCCACAGGCTTTTAATTTTTGCATTAATGTGAAAGGATATAATCCTAGAGACATTTGTTGAAAGTCTATGTGGTGTACAAAAGGAATTTGGAATCTTTAAGTCTTCTTGCTTCTGCCAAAAGAAGTCAGAATTGTAGTGTCACATAATATAAAACACTATTATCGAGCTCTTTTGGACTTTAAGACCGCCCCCTTAGGTGATTGTCATGTGCATTTGACTAAACAATGTACCATAAAACCCTATGTTGCGTAGTTATAGACTCATATGCACTATATTCAGTCACATTTAACCCTGCACAAGCTGCACACATTACAAAGGCTTTAAACAGGGTTTGTAACTATGCATCAAATTCATTCATGAGATTACTATCCTTGCCACTACATAGGTGTACTAGATAACAAGTCAGTGTCTCTGAAAGAATGCCGCCCCTATCTCACACATATGCATTTCAATAATGGCTACCGTCTCTTGGTGACCCTTGCATCCAAACTTTCATTTGGAATGCTCCTTGAAACCTTTTAGACTGTGACTCTCAAATGTTGTTTAGGGTTTTAGCTTGAACTTTGCCCACATGTGAGACTGCTGCTTTTTTTAAACCCTTGTCAAGTATCAATAAGATGTTCCAAGGATCATACTTTCAATGTGGAATCAAATTCATACACCTTATCATGCTTTGATTCAATTCATTTGGTTATCATATGAATCTTCTTCGATGTATATGCTAATAGGGCAATAGGTGGATTGTGACTATGATGAAAAAGTGAAATCTGCCCTGCAACACCTTATTGACTGTCCATGCCAACATCAGCTCCATTATACATTGCATGATAGGAATTCCACCTCCATTTATAAGTCACATTTTCCCCACTAACTGAAATAGAGCCATAAAGATGTGACTCTGCAATCAAAACGTGATCTTGTTGCTTTATGGCTTCATGATCTAGGGGTTAAAAACTTCTGCCCAAAGGATGTACAATATTGATTGTTCGCTGACAACTTAAAATAACACACTTACTTTTACATCATCTAACCTCTCTGCACAATGTGTACATCAATTAAAATAAAGCACACTACTGAAATAAATCAATGAAGATCAGAACACATCCATGGCTAAGATCAAATCTAACACTGAAATAATTTTCAGCTCAAAGCTTGACATTGACAGGGACGTGGAGATTCCTTGGCTTTTATATCATGTAGTTGTATTTAATTTTTCTTTGCCTTCTGCATGTATGATTGATATTGCTTGTCAGTTGACATTTGTATTCTATTTTGGCTGATTCTATGCTCTACTTATATTACATTTGTATTATGTTTTGGCTGATTTTGCATGTATGGTTGATATTACTCTTTCTAATGAATTTGTGGCAGAAACTCTTCTGTTTCTTCTCTTTGCAGGCCATGAAACTATCTCCCTCTCCATGGCAATGAGTATCATGTTTCTTACAGAGTGTCATTGGGCAATGAAACAACTCCAAGTGAGTACTATTAGTAAGTATTTTTGGAACTTATTATATTTTGTTTACTTCCTTCCCTTGGGATTTAATGAATCATGTGCAGTAGGTATTGACGCAAAAAGGACTCCCCTCCCTCTACTCAAGAACCGTTCAAAAATTCAAAACCAAACAGATAATTACTGTCTTAATTCACTAAGATAAAGATTGTAAACAAATTTGATTTTATTTGATTCAATTTCAATTACAATCACAAGGCTTTTCATGGCCTCATCATTCCACACTCTATTTTCTACTTTTATATTTGGCAATCATTCTACAACCTCTTCTCTTCCTTACAACTTTGTCTGTCACCACATATCCAATGTCTTTTTTTCTTTCAAATTTTAGGTTTTTATTGTTTCCATTGGTAGGCCTGGTGATTGCTAGCCTGAATAGTCACTTGTAGATGAACTGCTAAGAGGTTTCTTGAAGCTAATCAATCTTTTCATGATAATTCCTCGTCATACTACTTCATTGCAGAATTAATTTTTTCACTCCCATTCATCCTTGAGAACTAAAATATAAGCTAACACCTTGGTTGAAGAGATATATATGTTTCTTCATTTGGCTGCTTTTACCAGTCCTTTAAAGTTAGGAACTCCAACTTTGCACCTCAACTCTTGGACATGGGCTTGTGAAGACCCAAGGCAAGAGCGAGGATGATGTCATTGGTTGGCCCCCCTCATCTCAAGTTCATGCTCTGGGGGTGAATGACCTATGGTGAGGTTTGAGGTCTGACTTTGACTACCAACGAGAGGTCTCATATGTAAGTTTATCAATTAAGGGGTGTTTCTTATATTTTGAAGTATTTGTTTTGAATAAATGGGATATGGGTATAATTAAATATGGGATTGCTTGTCTGCAAATTGAAATTTTTGGATTCCCAAGGATACAGGGCCAGGAATCTGGTTATCTAACTGAATATGGGATTGTCTGCCTATAAATTGAATCTTTTGGATAAGCTAGGATAAAGATCAAGACACATGTTGATTTCTCTCTTTTAAACATTTGATTTTGTATTTTTGCACAATACTTGCACCTGCACAACCCACACACTTGCCCATTTCACCTTTTTTCAAAAATGCAAACCTAGGACACAAACTAGGAAGCTGGGTATGTAACTAACTATGGAATATTTGTCTACAAATTGATTTTTTTTGAAAAGCTAGGATACAGACCAGGACACTTGCTTGTTTCTTTTTCCCTTTTTAAATTTGATTTTCTAATTTCGCCCAGCATTTGCACCTGTCCTCTGGGGTACGCTGCACCTGCAGCAGCAGCAGCACCATCACCACCGAGATAGTTGCCCATTTCATTTATTTATTTTTCACTGCACTTGCATCACCTACAGGCTGACCAGTTTCTTTTTTTCATTTGATTTTGTAAGTTCGCACAGCACTGGCTTCTGCCTCCTGGTGTACACAGCATCAAGTATGTTGGATTGCAGTATTTTACCCAGGGGTTTGAACTTGGGTTTCTTCTTTGAAAGCCCATATGCTTCACCACATGAGGTCATTCCATTTGATGAGCTACTTACTTATTATAGTGGGGCTTTTAGGTTCTTGTTATTTCCAGAAACATAAAGTACCCTGACTTCTAATAAAGAAACAGAAATACATGCTATTTTGTATTATTAATCGTGCATGAAGAATACAAAAGTAGCATTATTTTACCTTCAAATATTTGTTAGTTTATTAATAGCCCATGCGTTCACCACTAGCAGTCAGAACATGAAAGGAATCATTCTAGAGAGTTATTTGAGAAGGTGGTATGGATGGGAGTTGGGACTACCAGTGCATAATGAGATACCTCCTGTAATGTAGAAGTTAGTTCAGAAGAAGTGTCAATTGATTTTGTTGGAAATGATGATCCCTGTAGAGTCGAAATTGTTGTGTCTAAGATGAAGCCCTATGCTGCCACAGAAATTGAGAACAATACTGGGAAAGGATAAGATTAAATTAGGGCCTAAGATGTTGAAACATCTTAAGCTAAAAACATTTCCCTCAAATTTCTAGCAACAGTTGTGTCCAAACTTCTGCCCATCTGTTTGTTCCACCTATAGCCTGGCAGTGCCAATGGGAAGCAATAAGTGTTTCAGGCTTATAGCAACCTCTGAATTAGGTTGTCTCTCCTAATCTAATGCTATCTACTAATGCTTGGGGTGAAAAGGGTTTGGGAAAAATACAATAAATGCAAATGGACAATTGAATGAATGGAACTCCTCTTGACTGGAAATAAATTTGTTACACTATAAAATTGAAATTTGATCATTTCATCCTATAGAAAGGCCTTTATGCTTTCAGGCATTGGGGACAAAAGGAGTTCTTAGTATTAAGTCTGAGATACCTTGCATTTTCTCATTGCATGTTTTACTTGTTGATTCCTGCAGGTAATTCATGGTCTGGTGGACAGAATTATGGAAGTTGTCGGTGTACCGTTTGTTTCAGTTGGAGATAACTCAGGCTATTATATAAGGCCATCTCATGTAAGATTCAAATGGTTTTGTTTAATTAGTATAGGGGAAAAAGGATAATGAACTTTCTTTGAATATTCTAGTAGTCATATCTAGCATAAACACTTTACTGAAATTTATAAATAACATTGCTATGATGTTTTCTGATTGCAGGAGCCAGAGTTTTTCCTTAGTAGACAAGCAAATATTATGTTTAAAGGGAACAACATTGGGGCATTTGGAATTGTGCATCTTGAGGTAGTACAATATGCTGGCATTTTTTAATGTTAGAATGTTAATCTGTTGATTGTTAATAATTATAGTATAAATTATCTAAAGGTTGTCTTACATTTGCTTTCAAGTTGAAGAGCAAGAAGAATGTGTTATTAGCATGCAAATTTTATCTGGAATCAATTCCAGCATTTGAACTCTAATCTAGGTAAGGGTGCTTAAGTTTGAACTTGTTTGAACCATTAGAGATTAATGTAGTCTAATCTACTCATTTTCTGAAGAATCTATCTTTACGATTACTCCAAGTGGACCAATGGTGATTTTAACTATTTATACAAATCTAGTGAATGAGTCAAAAACACCCAAAGAATTATGGGCTAAGATCTAGAAGCATCAAATTTAACTCAAGACAAGTGTGAGTTGTTACTCCAACGTATGTCAAAAGAGTATTCAACCATGTTAAAGTTTCCCTTGAGAACCCAATCTATAATGGTGAGTTATACCTCATCCATTTCCAAACTTAGGTCATATTAAGAGGTGATTGGGGTCATAGATAGAGCAAAGACCAAACAGTCCTCCTTGAATTTGAATGGTGACCCAAAGATAGTAGTTTCTAAGGTCAACACTAGTTTTGGCACTACTATGGCTGTCCTCTCTTTCCAGTCCATTATTTTGTGTCTTTTTCTTAAAGTGGGAGATGGTTGTAACTTCCAGTTCTTGGTACTTCTTCTCACAGTTGTTTCTTGTATTGTACTCCTTGTTATGCTAAAACTATCACAGCTTCTAAACTGTTCTTCATTACACTAAATTTCATAGAGATTTTCCTTGTCCGTTTAGTTTTTTTTCTGTGATTGATTTACCTTAGCATCATAATTGAAATTGGCTTACCTGAGAGTTTTGGTTGTTCTGTGTGTTGGTTGTGTCTAAGCAGAATTTTATTGTTTATAATTTATAAAGTTAGAATTTCATGTATCTATCAGATCTATTGGTTTCTAGAGTTTTATACTTCAATTGGGATATTGGAGGTCATCAACCAGATTTTGATTTGGAAATTTAGAAGTCAATTTCCATAATTTAGATTTCCAATGTACTTCAAAATATTGTTTTCTACAGGAATTCGGTGAAATATATGAAGCTGAAGAAACTTTGGAACTGGCTTTGGAATAGTTTGAGCGAGTTGCAGGGCTCTATCAAGGTGAAGAAGTTACTAGTACGGCTAACCAGTGCCAACTTAAAATTGCACAGTTTGCAGCCCAGCTTGAGCAGTAAGTTATATGAAAGAAAATATTTGTGAAAGTTTTTTGGGATCACATATTTTCACTTTTGGGCTATCAAATGACTAGTGTAGTGGTTGCTTATAATTGGATTTTTTTTGGGGTTTGATTTGCAGATTTATTATTTTCAGTTAATGTGTAGAGACTTGTGGATTTGTGGTTCTTTAAATGAATAATGCAAATGGATTTACTTGTTAAATCTAATATTGTTTGCTTGCAGGAAAATTTTGCTTTCACCGTATTGATTATCTTAAAGGAAGAATTCAACTCTCTCCAAAATCATATCAAAATCTTGAAAGGTTGTGTTATGCTCAAAGACGATTTGGAAATCTTGTCGTTCATCAATAACAAAGTACATGATTTAGTGGATTGTTACAATGAAAAGTTATCAGCCTTTGAGAGGACCATACATAAGCATGCAAGAAGAAAGTTCCCGTTCTGAAGCAAAATTGTCCAGTCCAGACAATTGAGTCAACTCTTTGTCAAGCTACCTTGCCATGCTCGAAAGAGTTATGCTGGTAGTTGGGTATATTCCAATGGCTTTTAGGAAAATATTAACATTTTCTCTTTCCTAGAAATGAATCGTTTGTGTATGTCATGTTATGACGTACGTGTTGCTTATGATTGTATGAACAAGTTTATAAACTATAAATAAAAAAATACTTATTGGCATTTACTTTATGAATTTGGATTATGATGCATTATTTTCTTTGTTTTTTATGAACATTATGCTTTGTGTATTCGACAACTATTCATTGTTCCAACTTCAAAATCGTTGATAATTTCTATTATAATTTTCCATCGCATTTGAAAAATAAAAAATAAAAACTCCAACAAATAGGAGGACGACGAGAATTTGAAAACATTGAATTGTTTATTTTTTTAATACATTTTTACATATTGTCTCTAAAGAAATAATTTTTACATATTGTCTCTGTAGAGACAATGTCTTTAATCCCAACTATTGTCTTTCAAGAGGCAAAAGTGAAATTGTCTCTAAAGAGACAAACGTGAAATTGTCTCTAAAGAGACAAAAATACTTCTATGTCATATTGTTTTTATAGAGACAATTTCATATTGTCTTTAAAGAGACAAAAATACTTCTATGTCATATTGTCTTTATAGAGACAATTTTATATTGTCTTTATAGAGACACCCCCTTAAAGACAATACTTGAGACAATAAAAAACTTTTTTTCTGTCTCAATTTAAGACAATATACTCAAATATTGTCTTAAAAACTGTCTTAAATACCCCCTTGATGTAGTAGTGAACCCACAATGCAATTATGAGAGATCTGATGATGCTCGAGAATCAGTTACCTTTGTTCCTCTTGTAAAAGCTGCTGGAAATGCAGTTGGGTTCTCAAGATAAGGCTGAAGAAACTCTCTACAATCTGGTGACTCTCGCCTGTCAAGAATGGTCGCCATTTATGTTGAAGATGCCGGATAGTTCAAGGATGCGTATAAAAGAGAGGGTTCACCTACTGGAGGTGCTCTACTACTGTATTGTCCCTGCAACAGCCATGGAAGATACCAATTCTAAGAAGAATGAGGACGGGAATGTCCTGCTGCCGAAACCAACATACTTAACGCGTGCTCTGGAAGCTTTATGGAAGGCTCTCTCCTTGTTAAAAATTGGCCTTGTTCAACTTATCTCGGCACTCCCTCAGCATTTCTTGCAAGGAAGGCCTGTCCAGTTGGTGACACAGTTGTCCACGAATCTTGTTTCCGCTTGTGAAACTCTTTCTATTAAGCGCAGAGATGAAAAGGATGAGGAAAAAGATGAGGAGAGTGGGTATTACTCTACTGAAACTCCTCCTACACATGACGAACTAGCGATTCCCTCCGTCTCTGATTTATACTCGGCGGGAGTAAAATTTCTTCCAACGGAGGGAGACGTTACCACAATTCGCTTCGACCAGACCACTGCAACCCTTTATCTTCCCAAATTGAGGTTGGATTCCAACACCGAAGTAGTTCTCAGAAATCTGGTGTCGTTCGAAGCTTCGGCGGCTCCCGGTGCTTTGATGTTCACTCGCTACACTGATTTCATGAACGGCATCATCGACTCGGACGAAGATGTTCGGCTGCTGAGAAAGAGAGAGATTATCTACAATCACCTGGCAGACGATGAGAAAGTGGCAAGCCTGTGGAACGGCTTGGGTAAATGCGTGAAATTGACGCGAGCTAAATATTTAGACCAAGTGATAGCGGACGTCAACAAGCATTATAACAACAGATGGAGCGTTGCTGCGAAGGAGTACGAAAACAAATACATATTTGGTTCATGGCAGCCCCTCACTGTTTTGGCCACGGGGATACTTCTAATTCTGACTTGCTTACAGGCTTTTTGTTCCATGTATGACTGTAAGCGTTGGTGGAGCTGACACTTATATTTTCCAGGACTAAGCAGATTGCAAGAGTTCTATTTTATATAACTAATTACCGATGCTGATTGTCGTTTCGTCCCTTTGATATACGGACCTGCATTTACTTTAGGAGGATAGTTATGTTTTTTGAGGTGGTTTGATCTCTCTGCCTTTAGGTCTACTGCTGTCCTTAAGTAATCTAAAATTTTGTGGTGTCTATTGAGTCCAATACAATAGAACCATTCATA
The DNA here is from genome assembly GCA_007258455.2 of Sequoia sempervirens. Taxonomy (NCBI): domain Eukaryota; kingdom Viridiplantae; phylum Streptophyta; class Pinopsida; order Cupressales; family Cupressaceae; genus Sequoia; species Sequoia sempervirens. The sequence goes on from VDFB02193867.1 coordinate 639,997,207, forward strand.
AAATATCAGAAATTTTGTGGTGTCTATTGAGAATACAATAGAATCATTCATAAACTATCTGAAATTTTGTGGTGTCTATTGAGTCCAATACAATAGAACCATTCATAAAATATCTAAAATTTTGTGGTGTCTATTGAGTCCAATACAATAGAACCATTCATAAAATATCTGAATTTTATATATTAATCTTACAAAACATTTCTTAAAGTTTGTGATGTCTATTGAGTCCAATACAATAGACTCATAATAAATATCTATTACTTTTTATTCTCTTTGAAGTTTCTTGCTTCAAGATTTTAATTATGGAATGGAAAGAAATATGTCAATGGTGAAAGTTTCTTCTTTAGTTTTATTTTATTCAGTTGTTTTCCAATTGTATAGCCAAACATGTTCTTTGGAGAACTTACAAGAGTTCTTTGAAAAACCAAGTTATTATAACATGTCGGTTATAAATTAATTCGGTTACATGTTTTCAATAATTGTATTTTACTTATTAAATTATAATTTTAGAAAATTAGGAAATTTAAATATATATTATCATAATCATAATGTAGAGAGGAAGAGAAGAGAAGGAAAATTATAAATTACAAACCTCACCTATTAAATAGGAGATGGGAGGGAGGCAACAAGAGAATCAAGTGAGCACAAGGATTACAAGAGAAACCAACCATTTTAATGCTTCAAGATTATCACAATCATAGAACCAATAATTGTTGGTAGTATCCACTTATACTTCCATCACTTTGGTTAAGAGGGAAAGGAGTGGAGATAGTTTCTTTAAAATGGTCCATGTAAAGGTTAGCCATTATCGAGGAAAAAGCAGATCAAATGGTAACTCCATCAAACTATTCATAGACTACTCACTGAGGGGTGAAAACATGTAGATCTTAGGAATAAGTCTATTAATGAGACAAACTTTTTTATTTCTATTTTCTATAACTTTTTTAGTAAAAGTATAATTTTTTTTTTCTAATTTTGCAATGGTTAAATTTGAATACCTATACTTATTTAGAGTTAGTTTTGGATTAATTTTAGTAAGAACCATAATTTCTTATTTTAACAAAGATTAATAAATTCTGATGACTTCATGAGCTAGTTATGTAAATGTTGTGACCTGTATTAGTCTTGTTTTACAAGTCAATACATTAGTAGCTTTATTTTAAATGTGGTATATTATATTTATTAAGGAAACAAATTTTAATATATTTTGTAGGTTATTAACTATATAGCATTTTTCAATGATATTCTAATTATAAGTTTTTTCTTAAAAATTTATTAGCTGCAACAAGTTTATTAACAGGGACACAACCAACAATATAGAAGTGGGAGTGTACATTTTCATAAGATGGTCTATTTGTGTCTAGTGAGAATGCAATGGTAAACCTAAGTAGAGGGACCAACTATTTGTAGTCATGACAATATGGCCAATCAATTTGTAGGATAAATGTGGTAAGACTGAACTTGAGGATAATGTACATTACTTCAATAAGGCTAAATTATATAGAAATTCCATAATGACATTTGAAATTTTTTATTTATTTCTCAAGTTTTGTGAGAAGAGGAATTTTCTAAGATTTTAATTTATTTGTACAAGTCTTGAAGTTGTTGAGTTGTGAGTTGAGTAAAAGAAGAAAATAAGACTAAATTATAGGAAGAAGCTAGAGAAAGAGTGGTATATATAGCTATACAAAGCTTCTTCAATTTTTGAAACTAGTTTAAGGTAGACTTCTTGCATCATTTGCTTCAAGCCATTTAAAAACTATTTGTCTATATGTGTTTTGTTACATTTCTATGTCGTGCTTTAGTTATTATTGAAATTTAATGCTCTGGTATTTGTGTTCACGTTGTTGTGAATTTTTAACTTTTGAGTAGTTGGAGTAGGCTTTGCCAAAGTAATGAGAGCACTCCATATTCAAGTGAGTAAGAGGCCCTTGTGGGAAAAAAATTTGATGGGTAAGATTACCCTTGTGACTTATTTGGAGAGTTATGGGTGTAAATGTGTTTGATAGAAGTGGGGACTTGTCATTTTGGGTGGTGATGATTAAAATGTTGAAATTAAGGAAATATGATTGTTGTTGTATATCATGTATACCGTTCCTCTTATTTCTCCACAAGTGATTTTCCTAACAATCCCTTTATGTGGTTCTTGAAGGAACTCTTGTGTAGGAACTTTTTTAGCTTGTATTGATGTGTGATTGTTGTGTGTTTATTTCTAAATGTTATGTGTTTTGTTTTATAAAATTTGGGGTTAGTTTGCTACCTAGTCACCATAGTTTACTCCCCAAGCTTGAGGTTGGAGTACATTACACTCCTATGGATGGTATGTGAGCTCTTACTTGCCCTTGGCAAGTCTTCTACTTACTGATTTTTGTCCAAGTTTTTATATTTTGGTGGAGAAGTCCAACTCTAATTTATAATTCATAACCATTTATTCTTGTAAATTCTTATTCCTAAGAACTTAGACTGCTATGATATTTTTATAAGAACATTTTTTCCTAGATGAAAATGAGTTTAAAAACTCCAATATAGGATCCTTGGAAGAACCTTATTCATGTATGGGAACATTTGTTGAATTATACAAAGACTACTGCATTATATGATAATTTAATAAGTACAAAAATTAAAGGAAATAGACATGGTTCTTCATGTGAAATTAGTGTCGTGAACTTAGTTCCAACCAACACATAGTTTAACATGCCTTTCTTCTAGATGTCCATCTATAAAATAGGCACGATAGGGAGAAAATGCCTCCCTCTATAGCTTGATAAGTAGTCACCTATTTTGTTATTTCACTCTCAAGGGTAGATATGCTACTATTCATGGTTATGATTTTTCATTATTAAACCATGTTCCTCAAAAAGAATGGATAAATGTTCCTTTTTCCACTTTCTTTCCTTATGGCCTCCATTTTTTGAAGGTGTATCTCCTTCCCTACATCAAGGCTTAATCTATGCCCTCTACAAATTTTTGTGTGATGCTACCCCACAACAAATTGCTACCCCCCATTATTTCTTCTAATGCATTACAACTCATTGAAAATAACTTGTAGTGTTCCCATAAAGACCTCTCTTAAATTTTCAAACATAAATCCAAATAAAGGCACCCCCTGCCCCTGCTTCCCCAAATCCCCCTTCCCTAGTGGTCATGGAGACTACAACCAAATAAAAATGACTTGCCTCCCTGCCCCTTAAGGTTGTGAAAAGGTTGAAGGTGGAGCCTCCTAGATCTATATCTATTCAAATTAGGAGTGACCTAGAGCCTTGTTGTGTGGGTCTGAGTAGTAGTGGGTTCGATGAAAGATGCTCTTCCATACTGGCTACTTTAAACAAGAAGAATATAGGGAAATACAATAAAGGGAAAAGATTAGAGCTTGATGACGTAGGTCTGGCTAAATTAGGTGATGAATTCCTTCTTGAGTGTGAGGAAGATAATCAGGATAACACCGAGCTAGAGGATGAAGATGAGGTTTTCAGTGTTGAAGAGGAAAGGGAGATTAGCAATTATGAGGATTTCTCAAGAGAAAGGAATAAAGATGAGTCAGAAGAACTAGAGTGGGAGGAGGAGGATGAAAATGATAACCTTAATGTTGTGATTGAGGAAATGGAAAATTCCAAGGTCACCTACATAGACCTCGACTAAAATGTGGAAGATAAAGAGAAGAAAAAGGCTAGCAACCCCTTGAAGGATGAACTTGAAGGTTACGGTGAGGAAATCAAAAATAGGGTTGAGGTCCTTGAAGAAGTAGTTGGAAAAATTACTACAGTGGTGGATGGGATCATGCAACATGCCATCTTTGGAACAATGTCTAGGATGTCTAAAATAAAAAGAAAATAAAGGGGAAATTGGGCAAGAGATGGTGGAGATGATCCAGAGGACCTTGCTTGTTGATTGCATCAGTGCTAAGGATTAGTGGATGGCCATGGAAGTGCTGAAGGATAACTGGGAGATCATCATCTTCTCTAAAAAGTGATGGTTTTGCTTTTTATTTTTACTGTTATAAGTATGGTGTTGTATTTTTGTCTCTATTGTTTCCTTCTAGTTTTTTCCTATATGCCTTCTTTACTGTTTTGGATACTATATGAAGTTTTCATACCTCATATTACTTGTTTTTGGTTGTTCATTCTTGATGGCCTTTTGTTCTCTACTCATTTAGCTTAAAATTATGGGTTCAAAAGACCTTCCCTACTTTTAATATAAGAAAACATGTCTTCCTTCAAACTATAACAAATTTAGATCTCATGAGTGATGGTGTTGCTTATAAAGGAAATGTCTCTTTACTATGGTTGGTAGAAAAATAAGATGGAAAAATGGCTACGCTAAGAAGTATAGATGCACATTCAATGTAACTACTCTCTAAATGTTGCTATGCTTCTTCCCTCCTCTTCATTCTTCTTCTTTGATTATATTCTAAAAAGGATAAAGATCTGCCTAAATCAATGCTAGTATTATCTCGAATGACTGACATTATTTAATGATTACGTATTGTTATAATGCAAATATGGGTACAAAATAAACAATGGTAGTTACAAATCGTTGCATTAAATTTTACATCTTGCTAGAATTAAATAAATGTTTCTATATGCTTGTGTATGTCTAAGACTATGCAGTCATCTATCCTAGTTGCTATTCATTTATGCAAATGCAACATTCTCGAAGAAAATGCATTGTGTTAATAATTAAATTGTAGATTTTACCTACCATTTACTGTATTCTTTCTGACAACATAACTAGTACAGCTATTATTTAAACAAGCCCATTCATAAATACACTAAAACACTACTTGTGACATTTTCTAGGTTCATTAACAGTGGTAGCTCACTGGTTGGATTCTTAGACTGCACTATATATAACCAAAGGAAAGGAAGAATAAGTGTGTATGCCTCTATATTTTCTTTTTTTTTTCTCCCTCCCAATGGATCCTTACTTGCAGGTTCTACTCTATGCTTAGACTACCGAATCCTTCAATCCCTAGGTTGAGTTCATGCCTTAAATAATACCAATACCCTTTACTATTATGACCTCAGTAGAGTCCCAATTTTATCCACAAAATAGCTTATTGAAAATTTCACTTGGACGCATGACCAAAAGGTATTGCGGCCGCTATTGGGCGTGGAGTTACAACATAGAGCCACAAGCTCCCTCAAGGGACAACTACTCACTAGAAAGTTGGAAAAGGGGAGTTCCCGTCTCATTTGTTACAGCCAGCAAATTCTAGTTTGTTGTGCAGACAAGAACACAAATAGATATACTGTTGTGCAGCAAAAAATTTTGTAGGGTAATTTAAACCCTCATGCTCCTGCAAAAGGTGAATCATAGATTGAAAACAAATAATGATAAATAAAGGTGTTCTTAAACAAAAATAAAATAAAATAAGGGCGATTATCATGTACAGTAGAAATGATTGTAATGATGGAGGTTGTCACCTAGCATAACAGGGTTAAAAACCATCAACGTTTGTAGCAAATAGCAAGAGATTAAACAAAATATAGAAGCCCTTACATCCAGCAAGACAGGGATTTGGCACTAGAACCATTGTAGGAATGAAACCTGTTATAGTCCACCACCAAAAAATTTCTTCAACACTGTGCTTTATTTTAGGGTTGGGGGCTGCCTTCAAATGAATTAATTTCTTCTTACATCATTTCCCTTCTTCTATATTCTAAGGGGCTTATGTTGAAGTATTATATAATCAATAGCATAAATACTAGCTCTTTTCTAGTTAGAATAAATAAAAGAAAACTTTTGACACACAATATATTCCCTTAATTCTAATGATGGACCCCTCATAATGTAATTCCAATTTAAATCTGCCATATATTATTCACTATATTATAATTTAATCTCTTTTTAAATTACAATAATAATTTTTTAAATTTAGAATATAGATTATATAAGATAATAGCAAATTTATACAAAAATTTTAGGTTGGAAGAATGTATAAAGATATTGCTTTGGGAAGTAGGTTAAAAAAAATTAATTCAACATTTTATAGGAATTAAATTCTTTTATCTTTTTATTAAGAAGAATACACACAAACAATATACCAACTCTAGTATCATTAAAATTGTATTTGTTTAAAATATAAAATATAAATTGTCATTTAATTTTTATGATGTTTTGATATTGTAGTAGGAAACAAATAGTTTGAGAGATACACTTTCCTATTTGGACATCTAAATAGTGGTAGTGAGATAATTTAACAAAACAACCAAACCAACATTTCAACAATTTTTGTCACCCTGCATTATACAAAACTCAATATCATTTGCATAGCATAATGTCTATCTACAATCCTAGAGGTTGTCTTACAAGATCAATTGAAATTATTATTTAATATTCTTCCAACATGCTCATGAACTATTTTTTTCTCTTCATGATACATTATGCTATAAGTCAAACTAATACATATACAAGGATAACATTGTCCCTTAGGTTCTCGACAATCCTACTTTTAGAGGCTAAGTAGCTTTTCATTGGTGAAGTTTAAAATCCATAAGTTCTACACTAAGGTAGTAAATGGGCATTCATTATTTAATGATAAAAGAGCATAGAATTTTTTTTTTGTTGGCTTCAGTCAATTGGTGTGATGCTTGAATGGTTTTTTTTTTTTGCGATGGAAGGTATGTAGAGATAATGTTTCAATTCATTCCACAAAAAAAAAAGAAAATGTGTTTATGTCCACATGTTCAAATATAGGCATAGCATCATCACTATAATTTTAATCAACTCTCATTGAACAAAGACTCCAAGTCTCTCATGCATATCAACCATGCCATCAAACAGGCAGACAACATATGTACTTGTATCAAGAAATACCAATTCCAATAACTTGTTCTACCATCATATAGGTCTCATAATAACATATTCTCACACAAGTTCTTTTCCCTTCCAATCCATCCGCATACTCACATAATCCCACCCCAAATAGTAGGATCCAACAAGTGATCAAATATGAACAAAATCCTCTCTACTCATCCAAGTGAAAGAACATTGAATCCAATGTGTAGTACTCTACAAATTGAATCCAATGTGTAGTACTCTACAAATTCTCTCTATTTGTTGTCAATTCTACTTGAACTATGACTAGCGTTGAATGAGATTTTTTCTCTAATATTTAGAATATTTTTTGTTTTTACTCCCATCTTTTTTATTGTTGATAGATTTAAAATGATGTCTTAAAATTGTTAAATTTATGTGGACAGATTAAATGCACAGGAAATAATTCAAAATCAGAGACAATAACACAACAGCTACCCTGGGAAAACCCTCCTCTTGAGGGAGAAAAAACCCAGCAACAAAGATCTCTCTTATATATATAAACAATGACAATAGATCACTTTACAATTAGGTCTAACTCAAGACCAATATTCAGCACCTGTACAAGATGCAATAGCAAATATCAAACTAGCACTTCAAATTCTGGCAGTATGAGAGTTCACAACCTATTCTTAAAACAATTCACAATCTGATATTGAGGTGCAGAGAAGAACTCACTCTTGACAGAGCATAGACCTACAGAAATTCGCACCTAGCAGAGACAAAATACGGATCTACAGAAATTCGCACCTGCATGAACTTTACTTTGTGAGATGTTCGCTCTGTGATATGTTTGCACTGAATGTAGTTCGCACTATACTATAACTTCACCCTTGATGCGTACTTGACAGAATTCGCTCTTAACAGAGCTAAGATATTTGCACTTTCTTGATGTTCGTCTAGGCAGTATGTTCGCACTTGATCAGATTGAACTTATGTGAATAACCAAACTGAATCGAGATAAATTACAATGGACGAATCAATGTCAATATATACTAATGAATTGGAGAGACACATCCCTCATGTCAGCCTCTTAAGAAATCACGTATCTTCTTAAATGAAAGTCGGCCTTAACAAATAACATATGTCAGCTTGAATGAATGTTCACACCTCTTCACAAGAGGTTGGCCACCTTTAAGAAATCATATCCAAGGAGAATGAAGTTGGCTCCAAATAATAAACACATATTAAATGTCTTCTAATAATAGATCAAGATGAATTTTTATCTTCTCATGTCGGCCATACAATGCAATGAAGATAATGAATATAAATTAAATAGCCAACGGCTATCATTTAATTTATGTTCTCTCAATAAGGCTAAGCTGGAAGGAACGATTGAAGCTGCTATATCATTAACACTCCCTCTCAGCTAGGGAGAGAACTTCTAGCTGCACAATACGATTCATCTCAATATGAGGTTTGTCAGCCATTATTGCCTGCAATCAGATATAAGGAGAAGGATATCACCTCAGCGTGATGACGAACATCATGGCTACATCCATGGTAAGGAAAGAAGCTTATCACCTCATCGTGAAAGCATATCACCTCATTGTGATATCAACCATCATGGCTACACCCATGTATGGTATGTACAAGTGTTCATCACTTGTGTGATGTCACCTCAATGTGACTTTCACCATGGCTCTCCTAGAGGGTGAAACACAAGTACAAGAAGATCATCACGGACTCTCTCACGTGATGCTGTCATGGAGTCACACACATGACATCCACCATGACTCAGCTCAGAGGGTGGAAACAAGGGCTTTCACCTCAAATTCTTCCATCTCAGAAGAAAGTGCATTAATAAGGGCTTGCACCTCAAATTCTTCCGTCTCAGAAGAAAATGAATTAATAAGGCTCACTGATGCTGAGACTCATACTCAGTCAAGGTTGGATTCTCCACGATACCAAGCTTATCTCGAAAGTACACTAAATTTATCCTGGCGAGAGGCTTGATGAGAATATCTATCGTCTGCTCATCAGTGCTAATGTACCTCAACTGTACAACCTTCTATAGTACCATATCTCTAATAAAGAGGTACTTGATCTCAACATGCTTGGATCTGTCATGAAACACAGGATTGACAGATAGCTTCACACAACTCTGATTATCACAATGAATAGTAGTAGGCTCCATTGATTGTCTAGACAATCCTTCAAGGAGCTTATAAATCCACACTACTTCTCGAGCTGCTACACAACCTGCAATAAACTTGGCCTCTGTTGTACTTAGTGATACTGAAGACTACTTCCTGCTACACCAGCGAGTCATAGCGAAACTCAAACTGAAGCAACCACTAGAGGTGCCCTATTGATCTGCAGCACAACCATCTTCTATAGGTTCAGTAGGCTCCCTCTGAATCTTTAAGTACTTGGCCTTGCAACATTGCAACCTTCACTTCTTCTTAGTAAAAAAACTCCCTCTTGATCCCTGCTTTAGTACTCGCAAAGAAGTCTTCTGGAAGTGAACTTCCTCTAGCAACCAACTCAGTCTCATGGCTACAAATTGTGACTTCATGCTTGATCATTTCTTTGGTTGGCATGACTTCCTCGTAAGATGCCTCAATATTTTCATTGCTTAAGCAATCTCTCATCACTTTCCTGCTTCTAGCTGTTCACAAAGCATTTAGGGAGAGATTACTAACAGTTTATAACTATCCAAAGAAATATCAAGACTAGAATCATACAAGGTTTACTATCTCAGGTTATAGCATGAACACATAAGAATTTATGCATATGTTAGAACATGAATAAGTAAATCATCAAAAGATCAAACTAAAGGGATAAAGAAACTTATCTTTATATAATTTTGATATAACTCTTTCGTTCATCTTTTACTCCTCTCGAGAGTGCCAAACTCAGCAGAACAAGAAAATAATCTGCACAACTACAAATTTCTTGAATGCATTAAGCGGTTAGCATGTAGAACCAACTCTCTCCAAGAGTTCAAGGTTCTATCACAAAGCATGCATTAGAGAATGATATCGATGTGATCAACCTATCACAACAAAAATGAAAATCTCTTCTTTTTTTTCATCTCAAATTCATACTTCAAGGATCTACATGATTAGTATGAATCAACTCACAATAGATAATTTCAAATCTTCAAAGGATCTGTATCCTAGAGATCACAATTCAAGAGAAATAACAATCTCTTTATACTAATCACACAAGATCCAAAAAATAAAAGATATAACTTAACAAACAAAGAATACTTATCTATTCTGCAAGATATGCTGATTTTAAGCACAGATCAACACACAACTTTTACGGCTTGAACACAGGCCCATGACTTAAAATAGAAATTCCCTAGAGTCCTTCTGAGGAGAGGACTTATTCATATCCGCAAATGAAGCATGCTGATTAGGCCTAGTTGGGCAATCCTTGGCAAAGTGCCCAAACTCATCACACCTAAAACATTGAATCTTGGACATATCCCTCTTCTTCTTAGATGGAGGTGCATTATCATTTCCCTTGTCCCGATTCCTCTTGAAGAATCCTTTCCTTCCATCTTTTCCTTTCTTCTTTGAAACATGAGAGGTGAGAACATGAATGTCTTCATTCTTTGAATTTTGACCAATGCCTCTTGCCACCAACCTTGATTCTTCTTGAATGCAATTAGATCTTAGGCGATCAAACTTAGGCAGTTTCGATCTTGCACTGATTCCTTGAATGAAGGATTCCCATGACAAAGGCAGCCCATTGAGGGCGAGCATGGTTAAATCCTTATCATCAACTATATTCCCAATTGTTGAGAGCTGGTCTCTCAAATTTGAAATCCTCATGAAGTATGCAGTAACAAACTCTCCCTTTGACATCTTCACATGATGCAATTGATGCTTTAGTACAAGGGCTCGACTATTATTGTTGACTTTGTACATCTCTTCCAAGGTCTTGAGCATATCTCTCGCTGTCTTCAACTTAGAAATGATAGGAACAATATGATCCTTGATAGAGTCAACTAGAATCTTCATTGCTTTGATGTCTTTCTTCAGCCACTCCTTTTCTTCTGCCTCCTTAGGTTTAGAAATGCTAGGCTCCACGAAGTCACCCAAATCATTTTCACGCAAGGTGAGCATGATCCTAAATCTCCATGAAGTGAAATTAGATGCACCTTCGAGTCTATCTTCAACCTTCAAGCCATTCACCATCTTGACTGGAAGTATTTAAGTGAGCAACAAAAGGTATGCTGATTAGCAGAAATCTGATCATGATCCTCAAACCCGCTCTGATACCATGTTAAATTTATGTGAATAGATTAAATGCACAGAAAATAATTCAAAATCAGAGATAATAACATAGCAGTTATCCTGGGAAAACCCTCCTCTTGAGGGAGAAAAAACCCAGCAACAAAGATCTCTCTTATATATATAAACAATGACAACAGATCACTTTACAATTAGGTCTAACTCAAGACCAATATTCAGTACCTGTACAAGATGCAATAGCAAATATGAAACTGGCACTTCAAATTCTGGCAGTATGAGAGTTCACAACCTGTTCTTAAAACAATTCGCAATTTGATATTGAGGTGCAGAGAAGAACTCACTCTTGACAAAGCATAGACCTACAAAAATTCGCACCTAGCAGAGACAGAATATGGATCTACAGAAATTTGCACCTACATGAACTTTACTCTATGAGATGTTCACTTTGTGATATGTTTGCACTGAATGTAGTTCACACTATACTGTAACTTCGCCCTTGATGCGCACTTGATAGAATTCGCTCTTAACAGAGCTAAGATATTCGCACTTTCTTGATGTTCGTCTAGGCAGTATATTCACACTTGATCAGATTGAACTTATGTGAATAACCGAACTGAATCGAGATAAATTACAATGGACGAATCAATGTCAATATATACTAATGAATGGGAGAGACACATCCCTCATGTCAGCCTCTTAAAAAATCACGTATCTTCTTAAATGAAAGTCGGCCTTAACAAATAACATATGTCGGCCTGAATGAATGTTCACACCTCTTCACAAGAGGTCAGCTCCAAATAATAAACACATATTAAATGTCTTCTAATAACAGATCAAGATGAATTTGTATCTTCTCATGTCGGCCATACAATGCAATGAAGATAATGAATATAAATTAAATAGCCAACGACTATCATTTAATTTATGTTCTCTCAATAAGGCTGAGCTGGAAGGAACGACTAAAGTTGCTATATCATTAACAAAAATTGACACCCTTCCAATAAAATTTGACGCTTTTGACATCCATGTCAATAAATAAAGTTTTTTTTTTTGAATTATCAATCTTTAATAAATAGTTTAATTTTCAACTGAAAACAAATATAATCTAATCTAAAATAAATAAAAAATTAAAAACATTTTGAAATTAATTTTTTTACATATAATCATATAAAATATAAAATTATACTAATTAAAACAAAAAAATACAAATTAAATTCTAAAATAAATCAATATTGACAACCATTAAAAAAATCATTTTTCTCTACTGGGATTAATAAACCTTTAAATAATACATAATTTTTCCTTATGGTGAATTAATAAAAGTTAAAATAATTGAAAGTCAACATATTGTTCAGTCATGCTACCCAAATGCCCAGTGTCTATGCAGCCATCGGATGACACATTTGACTGTATTTAGATGGGCCTTATCCGAGGGCCCTCTCCCACCATCTGGAAGTACCACCTGAGAGTAACGAGGATCCTTCACACTTTGAATGGAATCATTTTGGTTAAGCATTTATCATGTGAAGCTCTGGGCACATAAATGCTTTCAAGTTTCTCGCGAGTAGCATGGAAATTTTTGTGAAATTCAAGTTGATTTTTCGGTAGAGCCCAGGATGAAGCTATATATAACGACCCCCTGCCACTTGTTTCTCATAGTTGACCTGTTGATTATCTTATTTCCATCCCTTGCTTGGTTGGTTTTTTCTGTGATCTTTCATCTGTGTTCGACTTGGACTCATGGAACTAATGAGTGGAGATGAAGTAGTCATTGATCAAGATCTTTGGGTTATTCAAATCAAGGAAGGCCTATAAAGACATGGTGAGCAAGAAGACAAAAAAGAGATTTGTGTATCCATTTTTGGTGTGCCCAAGGAGCTAATGGCAGTGAAGCCAAAAGCATATATTCCACAGTTCATTTCCATTGGTCCATATCACCACTGAGATTCCAACTGTACGAAATGGAGAGATACAAAGTGGCTGCTGCCCGAAGATTTCAGAAGATGCTAACCGGTGATAGCAAGTTTGGATCTGTAGTGGAAGAGGTGAAGAAGTACGACTGGGAGTGTAGACACACAAAATTAGCATTATGCATAGTCATCTGCTCATTGAATTGATCAAATGCAACAAATCCATTCATCAGGTAAATCAGGTCAATCCAAAGGTTTAATCAAATAATACCATTTCATCTCTCATAAATCATTCAACCTTCATCTTGCATCATCCATTTAATTAAATAAATCAAGACTTTATTTAAATCAAATCCTAAATCATATTCCATCATTTTCTAATTCAAATAAATCAAATATCAAAGTCCTAAAAGTCAATTCACCTAATCATCATTAAACTAACATAATTATCATTTATTTAATCTAACCATGATTAAATACTAATCTCACCCACTTGCATTCTCTAGATATCTCCAGTTGCACAAATAAATCAATTTTATTGATTTATTTAAAAAACCCTCATTTTCCTTCAACATGACAAGTCCAACATTGCATTTATTGTTGTTTTTCTTGTCCCCCTCTCAAAATTTATTGTAAATTTTGAATTCAAATTCTCCCTCTCATGGGCACTCTTCCATAATCTTGCACATACATCAACCAATCAACACTTGACAAGTGGCCTTCTTTCATTTGTCTAATCTTAGTCCCACATTGGTCTCTCTTCAACACTTAGCATTTTGAAAATCTTTAAATAAAGGCTTCATCCTCAAGCAAATCCTCCATAATTTCATCCAAAAAGCATATGCAAAGTTACTCTCCTTGAGAACTAATTTTGCTCATCATTTCCATTGCATTTACATCATCTTAAGCTTTGATCAAGGATTGGGAAAGGGTCACTAGCACATGTGACACCAATCTAATATGAGATATTATTCTCTTCATGTTTTGTTGTATGCTTTCAACTTGTTTATCTAATCTTTTGTTGTTTTGATTGTATCATAAAACATGTTGATTTATTTCATATGGATGTTGAAGGTTTGCTTTGCTTGAATACTAATCATACATGTCTATGTTAGTTTTTAACCAAAATGCAGATTTTGACATCCACATAATGGCGCTAGAAGGAGGGCAACATATAATCTGTCTTTTATTTTCACCTAATTGAAATTTTGTAGGATTATTACATCTCGTTGTAGACAGTAAGAATAACGGTAGAGTCTTTAATCTACACGAAAAGGCAATTAGAATACCCTCACTGCTAGTCTTTTGTTTATATTCCACACTTTGCAGCAATGTTGAACTTCTTTGATGTGAATGGTAATAAAGAATATAGATTATGAGTGGCTGCTTTGCTTAATTAAGCAAGTTTTCTTTTTTTTAGTTCACATTTACTTCAATTCTTTCATGTTGTCCCTTCATGTACTCTATTATTAAATCCATTTCGCATTCTTCAAATACCAAATGGCCACTTATTACACCATTCTGCCTTTATTCTATAAATATCACCCTTATAGGTGATATAAACTGCATTTGTTCCTGGTTTAATAGGTGAAGCTCTTTCTATCCACATCATCTCCCTCTCTTCCACACTCTTTCCTTCACCATTCTGCATTCTTTATTTAACGTGATCCCATCCTCTTCTACACGGTTGTTTCACAGGAGTCAATGTTTCTTCCACGAAGTGTTAGACACAAGTCATATGTACTCATGCTTAGCGCTTTCCCTGGGTCAATACCGAGCCTTCTTCCAACCTGTTTTCATTGATTGCTTCTTTGTGTTCAAATACATAAATGCCATGCTTCAAGTCGATGGTGTACCATTCTCCCCAATCTTCAAATTTATCTCAAATGCTAATAAGAATGCAATGGTTTTGATCTTTCCCCAAAGATACACCATATAGATGTGCTCCAAAAACACCATAGGAACCCAAACCACATTAGGGCTAGAAATCAATATTTCATGATTCCCTAATTAAGACGTGGTCATTCATTCGAGCAACAGTCTACACTAAATGAGTGTATTTTGAATTAGAAGTATTTTGTTAAATATGTTGCCCAAAGTGTCCATAAAATTGGAGTATTCAGGTAAATACATCGCCCAAAGTGTCCATAATGTATTCTGATAAATACATTATATGATTTCATTATGTGTAGATGGGTTATTTCGATTGGATGCTTGGCCTCTTTACTCTTTACGTTGGTCAAAGGGGGGTGAATGCAACACTAGATAGATCATGTGCTGGCTAATAGCATTCGTTTGAAAAAAATTTAAATTCTTTTAAGTCCACAAATAGTGCCCAAACTGCAGTCATTTCATTTCAGGCGACCACATTTCTGTGAAGCATCTTGTCAATAGCATTTGCTTGAAAGCTTTAAAGTCCATTGATTGCTATCTCTCAATGCACCCTGTCTTGGTCAATTTTTGCTATTCTGACAGAAAACTAAGATATTGCTTTGTTGAACAACCTGAGGCCATTCAGACTAACTATTTATTTTTATGTGTTGTGTGACATTAATGATCATAGATTATTATAAGTTGGTAGGGAAGATCAATTCTCTTCACTCTCAGATTCTGCAATGAATGACCAATAAAAAAAAAAAGTTTCATCACCAGTCAACTCACGCAGAAGGATGATGGGAATAAAGGTGGTCTTTGCAATGCTTAAGAGTGCACATTGATTTGAGAAGATCTTCTAGCACTTTCTCATAAATGTCTCTATTAAATGAAGATTTGAAAATCCACTTTCTTTTGATAAAGATTTTGGGATTTCCATCATAAATATAAAAATTTGTTTGTCTTTGATCTTTATGTGGTGTGCAGGTCAACTTTGGAATGGCAGTGGGCGCCATTATTATTTTTTGAATGTTCAAATCTCAAAGCTGATTTCTAATATTATTTATTTCAATTTGACTGCTTACATTAAACAAATGCTTTGGTGCTACATTTTGATCGTATTTGCATCCCTGTTATCATGAATATCAAATGTCAAATGCTTTTTTAATTATTTTGCAATATGAATATCAAGTGTAAAACTTTCTTCTTTTCTAACATTAAAGTGAATCTCATTTTTATTTTTATTTTTTTGATAGGAAAAGGAGGAGTGATTTTGTTCGCACAAAAGACTTGCAATGTTGAAACATGGGAAATGATCTTTGAACTAATCTTGGAGATAAAGAAAATCAGACTTGGAATCAAGAAAGCATTTTTTTATCAACCAAGCATTTTTTAATGCTTAAGGCTTCTATTTTATGCTCTAGTTTTCTGTTTTAGATCAACTTACATCTTTTTGGACTCTTAAAAAGAACATTTCATTTTTTTGCAAACAAAGAGGCTTAAAAAGAACATAGTCAAACTCACTAAATTTTGTTTGGGATTAACAAATTGAACAAAAAAAACTCACACTTCATTTTGGTGCTTAAAACAAACTCACCATTGCTTTGAAGGATAAAATGAATGTGTGCTTTTATTGTTTTGTAATTATTTACACAAAGTAATATCATCAAAAGACGTATGTGCTTCTCTTGCGCCTCATGGTGATCTTTAGAATCAAAAGGCTTTTGGTGACATTAAATTGTGTAAATAATTGCCCATACACACTTCAATTTGGGTTTAAAATTGAACATCTTGTGCGAGTGTGAGTAGGGGCACTTTTGCGTGCATTCTCTTTCTTTGTGCCATCAAAGATTGATCAAGTTATGGATTGTGTTTTTGCTTGCTTTTGTTTATCCTAGAGGGCCTGCCTTGGGGAAAAAGTACTCACCCAAGGGAATGACTCAATCGGTAACACTCTAAAGCCAAGAGTATTTCCAGCTGGGATATAAATGTGGGTATTGGTTAAATGCCATTATCACACGGTTGGCTCTAACAAGATGGATCTGAAAGGGGACTCTTGTCGTATGGGTCAATCTCCATGAACGAAAAGTCCTTACTAGAACCCATGTGCTAGAATTGGCCAAAATCCTTAATCTATTTGTTGGTGCAAGAATGGTCATTCTGAAGCCGCCCCACACTTTTATGGTCTTTAGTAGAAATGGAAAACATGCCATGGGAGTTTCATGGGTGTTGATGCTTGGCTGCCCCGTATAAGTGAGTGTTGTGGAGGGGAGCCAGTGGGGTCAAGCATCTAACCATTTGCTAAAGATAAGCATAGCTGGACTTGTCCAAGTGGGGATTCAACAAATATTGTCTTACACATCCATAGGGCTTGTACTTGTTCTTCATTCGAAAACACAGTGTGATTATCGAAAACATTGCAAAACCAACATTCAACATCATCATCAAAATTTCAAACCCCTTAGCTAGAGCAAATACCTTTGACAAAACCCAAAAACTATTGCTTACCCTGGGGATTAAGTCCTTAGAGGTTTCTAAGTAATTGGGTTTACATCTTAATTTGCTCTTACAGAGGTCAACATTAGGCAACCCTTGTCCTAATTTCTTGGAACTTCCACATAGCACTTTGTGGGACAAAAATAAGTTGTGACATTGGACATCCAGTTTGAAACCTAATCAAGAAGTGTGTTTGTGGTAAAAAGAACTCATTAAGCAAAGATAACAAATTGGACCCCACACATGTGCTTGATATCTTTTGGTCATATGATTTTCATGCAAAACATTGGTCTTTTGGGTTTGAATTACTCTTAAAGAAAAGTGTGTTCTTCAATATCTTGGCCTAGTAAACGAAGTCTCTCTAAGTCTCTTAGGATCATCAAAACTTTTATCATCCATCCAAACATTTGTCATCTTCATCCATCCAAACAACTTTAGAGCTTTTTGAAAACATCATTATCTAGACTTGGGTACATCCTTAAATCAAAATCAAAATCGCCTTGTTTAGTTAGGTGTATGGGAATGCATCCTTTCTGATACATCTAATTGAATTAGCAAACCTTTTGAACAAGTTCATCCTAAAGATCACATCCAACATCTTAGGGTTTACAATTTCATCATCCAAATCAAAACAATCAAAATCAAACCCTAAGTCTAGCATTGATCCAAAATCCCTAAACGTTCAACACTCATATCATCCACCCTTTTTCATCCTTCATCTCATCATTTGTCCTAAACACCTTAGAGGTCACTTTAGCAACAAGGTCAAAACACAAGGAGAACATGGAATACAAACTTGATCCATATATCTTGAGTAATCAAAATAAATTGAATCTTCAAAGCCTTACAATGCTGATTGATCATCAAAACTCACACTTATACAATCCATACATGGGACCATTACCTTCGACAAATGTCAATAGAACAACAAGTGTGAGTATGCCCAAATCAGAGTTTGGAACACCTTTTTCGATGGTAGATCTAAATCCAAACCTACAAGTCTGTCAACTGAACAATCAAAGAATGAGCCTTCAAATGAACAACATCATCCCATCAAATCCCTACAAGCCAAATGAGAATTTACCAAGCACAAGTATTCCAAACATGAGCAATGGTCAATTTCAACCCATCATCACAAATCATAATATTGTCCAAAATCAAACACAACTACACATCCCAAATCTGCTTAAACAAAAGCCAAATCAAGGGAGTCAAATTCAAAATCAAGATCAAATTTCATTAAAGCAACTTGCTTCACATGCCAAAGTAATTGAACTATTGGGCCAAGAGATATCTTCACTCCAAAATCAATACAATCTTCCATTGGTTAATCCATGTCATCAAAGCATTGAGTTGTGTCCACAACCACAACAATATCTCCAAGGTCAAGAAGTTAGATATCAAAGTCAACCACATCAACAAATCCAATCCCCATGTGTCAAAGATCAATCACCACATCTCCAAAATCAATCACCACAAGGTCAATTTAAAGTGCAAATCTCACAAAGAAATAAGCGACAATACACACCACTTGGAAGACCAATCGAATTAGTCTTGCAACAATTGGTACAATAAAATCTCATCAAGCTCCCCATCTATGGGAACTATCAAGAACCCCTAGTTAAGCCACTAGGGTATAATGAGGAGCACCATTGTGATTATAACAAAACAAAGGGACACACAACATTAAGTTGTATTCGACTAAAAAATCTCATCCAAGACCTGATTGATCAAAAGATAATTGCTATTGGGGACAATGATAGCATTGTCAATCTCTCCACCACAATTGTTGAAAACAATGATCAAGATCTATCTGTCAATAAAGATGTTTTCATCTCATCCAATGAGGCATCGACCAATGATTATGTCAAAAATGTCTCTACATCACCTAATGATTTCGAGGATATATCTCAAGAATTTATTCCAAAACATAATCAAAATCCTTCACCAAAGTCTACCAATGGTCCTTCCCAAGACATATTGACATCCTTCGACCTCATGGCTACAGATACTAAAGGAACCCTAAACTCAACACTTGAGGATGCTGAACCACTTACTATGTCTAATGAAGATATCCAAGCACCATTTGTAAGCGATCCATCCTTTGAAACTGACCCATGTCAAGAGCTTGATCCAAAGCATATCGAAAGCAATCCCAAAATAAATCAAGATCAAAAAATTGTATCTCCAAGATACTACAATAATCTAATGGATACTCTCTTACTATGCAAGATGATAATATCCATGTAGCACATACTCCTCCATCTACCCATGAGATGCTTTCTATGGATGGATACATAGATGATCTTCATCTAGAACAAGATTATGTTACACAAAAAGTGCAAATTCTTAACTCCTACAATCAAATGGAGTTGTCAACATCAGGATCAAATATGTCCCAAACTCAGATTGAGGACACCATGAATAAAGATATCCATCATTATTTGCCCAAGGAAACAAAACAGATAGAACATCCGGAGTTAGCTGAGCACCAAATTGAAACAACGTCACCTACGGTGGTCATTTATCAGAGAATGCATTCTAAACGAGGGCTCTCGAAATAGGCAGAATCGAAGCATGAAGGTACTACCACCACCATATTGGGGGCAACTTCATCTCAAGAAAATGTCAACATAGGGAGCATGAAGAATCCTTATGATGAAACCGATGCCAATACTACAACTAGCCACGTCATGAATCTTCATCCACCCATCACCCCATCCACGAATTGGGACCAACATCAAAATAAAGAATTGAATCAAAGTACGAAGAACATTATAAAAGAAAAAGAAGCTAGAAAGCATAAAGGACAAATCAAATATGCATGGATACCAAAGCATACAAAGAAAGATCATCCCTATCAAACTCCATCAGTCAAAGACACTATGGGGAAAAATAAAAAAGGGAAAAGTATCCATCAAAGATGTTCGCAAAAGAAAAAATAGACTTTTCAAGCGATGTACAAAGTTTATCAAGTGGTTGGTCCTAATTCCATGCACACTTTCATATCCACCCATCATTGCTCATCTTCCCAAGTTTGGAGAGTCAAAGGTTCCAAACTGTCAACCAATCCATCTTTTATCCCTAAACACACTCCATCCATGCCTCCACACATGATATCCAATTCTCAAATTGACCATGTATTGGCAATGACCCTTTATCATAAGGATTCAGAAGGCACTCTATTGCGATGTGTGCACAAAGATAGAGTTAACTCCAGTATTGATGAAGCAAATCAAGAATCTCAAAAGTTATATTCAAGTGCACATATCTTAGTGAAACAACTTCTTCAGGCAGGATATCAGTGGCACATTTTGACAAAGGCACCTACATCAACAACACCTTGTGATTCAGCATGAGCTTAAAATCTTTTAGAAAATACAAAAAATATCAAAAAATATGAAAATCCAAAAAAAAAAATCAGAAAAAGGATTGAAAACAGTAAAGATAAAAATCATCCTCTAGTGAAAACCGCATGGGCGGCACTTTGGGCAAGACCATGATGAAAACCTAGCAAACGGGCATCATGTGTAGAATCGACCATCTACATGCACCACTTCAGATGAAAGCCATCTCATCCCATCTATAATAAATTGAGCATTCCATCCATTTTAGCCATAATAAATCCATGCATCCATGAACCATTTATCCAATCCGTTTCCATCCATTTGCATCCATAGTCCAAGTTATCTTGATCTTGATAAAATTTTGGGGCACACTTTATGCTTGCTTATGGTAAACATCTTGACATGGGTCATTTTCATCAATCCTATCCTATGCAACATTATTTGAGCTATGAAACACTATCCAAATGAGCATTCGTTATTCGAACACCTTATCTTATTGCAAGATAATCCTTGGCATCCTTTGCATGCTTACCATATCCATCCATCCATACACCTATCCCAGCATCCATCCATGATAGTCTATGCATTGCTAGACATTGGGGGCAAATATGTACATCTTGCTTTGAGAATAAATCTTAGTCTATGTCCTTCGACTTCTGTGGCGATCTAAACATTGGCAAACGCAAAACCAAATTGGTCAAACCACTTGAGAGAAGAAATACAAATCACTAGCCCATGGCATATTTTGACAAAAAGACACTCCTTATCAAGTCTTCATCTTTCATAGAACATCAATCCAAACAATCACTATCAGTCACATCTAATTTGTACGTCAAACGTCACATCCAATCATTCAAAATGACTTTTGTTGTAAATCAAGCTTCATCAATCATGATTGAAATCGAATCCAATCAAAAAATCATCATCTCAGGAAATCCTTGTGTTGCTTAACACTATCCTTGCATTGTTGTGCATCCTCAACAATGTTATCATCATCAATCATCATTCAAAACCTTGCATTGTTGTGTATCCTCAACAATGTTATCATCATCAATCCATCGATCCAATTAGTCAACCTGAGTTTGGTTTTCAACAAAAAAATCCCAAACATAGCACTAATATCATCACACATATCCATATCCTAATCATCAAAATCATGCAAAAAATCCAAAAACATCCAAAAAATTGAAAATTCCAAAAAAAAAAAATTCCAAAACATCAAAATCCAAAAACATCCATAAAACAAAAAATGTCAAAAACATTGAAATCCGAACTACATTGTCTCTGAGCTTAAACGTAGGCAAGGTTCATCTTTGATTAGCCCCCAAGACATCAAAATCCGAAAAACATTCAAAAAACATCAAAATCCAAAAACATTCAAACAACATCAAAATCCAGAAACATTTGAAAAACATCAAAATCCCAAAACATCGCAAAATCAAAAAATCAAAACATTTGTAAAATCTCGAAAAACACCAAAAACAGCCTCAAAACATTCCAAAAATGTAAAAAACATCCAAATATTTGAAAAAATCCATCCATCCCATCTCGCTTTCACCCACAATAACCAATCATCCATAATAAACTGATCGTCACCTTCATCCTTTGGCAAAACAAGTAGAAACAATCATAGCAGTCAGCGAAAGCAAGCTTCAATCGTAAAATCAAAATCGAAACAACAAAATATTTTAAACACAAAATCAAACTCTTGATCATTTTCAGACATGTCAGTCAACCTTATATCAATAGCCTATCAATCAATTTATCAAACCATCATCATCCTATACAATGCATGTCCTAGGATATATCGTTCCGACAATGGGCATCATTTTGGATATCACCTTGGATTCTTATCCTATCAAAACAAATCCCTTTGGCTAGAGGTATGAAGAACATTGGCTTGTTTGTGTACTTGATCTTTTCTTTTGATTTATCTTATTGTGCTCAGTCCAAGGACCTCTCGATGATATCCAAATGAAGGATTTAGAGATATAGGAATGGGGCAACGATCATTATCCTTTTGTTTGTTGTGCTTGTTGGACGTTCTTGTAAAATAACTTGGCGAATACTTTCTTTGTTAGACATGTATAGAGGATTTTTTGGATGGCTTGTTGACTATTGCATTGATTGGTTATACCTTTCCGTGTTTTGGTCTGAGGTGTTTAAAACTTTTAAAGTGCATCCTAGCAAGGTTTCCGTATGTCAGGTGTGAACAAGAATACTCCTATCTATTTGTCGAGTCAAAGTCCATCACACTAAGTACCACATCATCCTGGTCCTTTATACCTTGATGCATTGTACTTATGTGTGTTATCAAACATAAAGTAAGTGACCCTTTTAAAATCCCAATCCTTGATAAGAAAATCATCCATCTATCATCATCATTCTATCATCATTATCTATCATCATCATAATCTCTAATAAAGTCTCGTCAGATCATGGACTTGTTGGATCCTCTTGTCATCATCTCATTTTCGCACTAACATCATCATCACCAATGCATCCATCATGCATCCATCGTGCATTCATCTTGCATCCACAAACCATCAATATTCTACATATCATCTCACATGCATAATCGTCATCATAATATAGATCTATTAGTCTAAGCATCTGCATAAAATCATACATTTGCATAATCATAGCATATCATATCAACAATCTCATCCATCTCATATCCTATCATCATTTAAGTTGTTTAGGATAATATAGATTTGTTATTCTAAGCATCTTAAAATCATCTCATTTGCATCATCGTCCATAACCACCCATTTTGAACCTCTTTTTCATGAGATTGACCCTCAAATCGAATCTTTTCACTCGATCTCTCGAGGGGCAATGTACCAGTGTACTTCTTTCCACTCGGGCATCCGAAAAAAAAAATCAGAATTTTTTTGATTTTGATCACGGTAAGATTATTCTTTGAACCAACGCAACAAGTACATTGCTTCAAAGAGGGGCAAAATGTAGACACGCAAAATTAGCATTATGCATAGTCATCCACTCATTGAATTGATCAAACGCAACAAATCCATTCATCAAGTAAATCAGGTCAATCCAAAGGTTTAATCAAATAATACCATTTCATCTCTCATAAATCATTCAACCTTACTTCTCAAGGAGAGTAACTTTGCATATGCTTTTTGGATGAAATTGTGGAGGATTTTCTTGAGGATGAAGCCTTTATTTAAAGATTTTCAAAATGCTAAGTGTTGAAGAGAGACCAATGTGGGACTAAGATTAGACAAATGAAAGGACACTTGTCATGTGGTGATTGGTTGATGTATGTGCAAGATTTGGGAAGAGTGCCCATGAGAGGGAGAATTTGAATTCAAATTTTGCAATAAATTTTGAGAGGGGGACAAGAAAAACAGCAATAAAAGCAATGTTGGACTTGTCATGTTGAGGGAAAATGAGGGTTTTTTAAATAAATCAATAAAATTGATTTATTTGTGCAAGTGGAGATATCTAGAGAATGCAAGTGGGTGAGATTAGTATTTAATCATGGTTAGATTAAATAAATGACGATTATGTTAGTTTAATGATGATTAGGTGAATTGACTTTTAGGACTTTGATATTTGATTTATTTGAATTAGAAAATGATGGAATATGATTTAGGATTTGATTTAAATAAAGTCCTGATTTATTTAATTAAATGGATGATGCAAGATGAAGGTTGAATGATTTATGAGAGATGAAATGGTATTATTTGATTAAACCTTTGGATTGACTTGATTTACCTGATGAATGGATTTGTTGCATTTGATCAATTCAATGAGCGGATGACTATGCATAATGCTAATTTTGCATGTCTACATTTTGCCCCTATTTGAAGCAATGTACTTGTTGCGTTGGTTCAAAGAATAATCTTACCGTGATCAAAATCAAAAAATTTCTAATTTTTTTTTTCGGATACCCTAGCGAAAAGAAGTACACTGGTACAGGGAGATCAGGAGCTGCTACCACAAATATCTTTACTACAATGAGGAAGCCCTTGCATGGCTTATGGCCCTGGACACATCATTCCTTCTCGAGTGCTTGCAGTTTTGCACCGAATGGGCAGATCAGGCTATTGCGCAAGCGTCATACCAGGTGAAGCAACTCCACAAAGTTTTAAACCCCTCTCGCAGAAGTGAAACCCACAATGCAATTATGAGAGATCTGATGATGCTCGAGAATTAGTTACATTTGTTCCTCTTACAAAAGCTACTGGAAATGCAGTTGGGTTCTCAAGATAAGGTCGAAGAAAGTCTCTGCAATCTGGTGACTCTCGCCTATCAAGAATGGTTGCCATTTATGTTGAAGATGCCGGATAGTTCAAGGATGCGTATAAAAGAGAGGGATCACCTACTAGAGGTGCTCTACTACTGTATTGTCACAGCAGCAGCAATGGAAGATACCAATTCTAAGAAGAATGAGGACGGGAATGTCCCATTGCTGAAACCAACATACTTAACATGCACTCTGGAAGCTTTATGGAAGGCTCTCTCCTAGTTAAAAATTGGCCTTGTTCAACTTATCTTGGCACTCCCTAAGCATTTCATGCAAGGAAGGCCTATCCAGTTGGTGACACAGTTGTCCACAAATCTTGTTTACGCTTTTGAATCTCTTTCTATTAAGCGCAGAGATGAAAAGGATGAGGAAAGAGATGAGGAGATCGGGTATTCCTCTACTGAAACTCCTCCTACATGCGATGAACTAGTGATTTCCTCCGTCTCTGATTTATACTCGGCGGGAGTAAAATTTCTTCCAACGGAGGGAGACGTTACCACAATTTGCTTCGACCAGACCACAGTAACCCTTTATCTTCCCAAATTGAGATTGGATTCCTACACCGAAGTAGTTCTTAGAAATCTGGTGGCGTTTGAAGCTTTGGTGGCTCCCAGTGCTTTGATCTTCACTCGCTACACTAATTTCATGAACGACATCATCGACTTGGACAAAGATGTTCAGCTGTTGAGAAAGAGCGGCATTATCTACAATCACCTAGCAGACAATGGGAAAGTGGCAAGCCTATGGAACGGCTTGGGTAAATGTGGCAAATTGATGTGAGTTAAATATTTTGACCAAGTGATAGCGGATGTCAACAAGCTTTATAACAACAGATGGAGCGTTGCTGCGAATGAGTATGAAAACAAATACATATTTGGTTCATGGCAGCTCCTCACTGTTTTGGCCATGGGGATACTTCTAATTCTGACTTGCTTATAGGATTGTTGTTTTGTGTATGACTATAAGCGTTGGTGGAGCTGACACTTATATTTTCCAGGACTAAGCAGATTGCAAGTGTTTTATTTTATATAACTAATTACCGATGTTGATTGTCGTTTCGTCCCTTTGATATACGGACCTGCATTTACTTTAGGAGGACAGTTTTATTTTTTGAGGCAAATTGAACTCTCTGCCTTCAGGTCTACTGCTGTCTTCAAGTAATCTGAAATTTTGTGGCTTCTATTGAGTCTAATAGAACTACTCTGAATATTTATAATTTTTTTTATTTTATACTTTTTAGTTCAAAAGCTTTCAAATTTTTTGAGGCAAGTTAAATTGTCTTTTAAGGATGCTGCCATTTCCAAGCATCTTATTCTTGCAAAACACATTTCAAATTTTGTGGTGTCTATTGAGTCCAATACAATAGAACCTTTAATAAAATATCTGTAATTTTTTATTTTTTTTTAAATTTGTTACTTTCAAATTTTTTGAGGGAAATTGAACTGTGCCTTTAGGTATTTTGTCACTTTCAAATATATTAAACTTACAAAACACTTCTGAAAGTTTGTGATGCCTATTGAATCCAATACAATAGACTCGTAATAAAATATCAATTACTTCTTATTCTTTTTAAAGTTTGCTGCTTAAAGATTTTTATCATGGAATGGAAAGAAATATGCTAATGGTGAAATTTTTTTCTCTAATTTAATATTATCCAGTAATTTTCTTTTCCAATTGTTTAGCCAAACCCAATCTTTGAAGAATTTATAATTAATTTATGCTATTCAAATTAATTGAGCTATATAGAGTATATATATGTTACCCTCAAGAGAGATCATAAATTGAGAAAATAAATATGAATTCTTTCAAAAAACAAGTTATTATAACATTTTGATTATAAATTAATTTTATTACATGTTTTCAATAATTGTATTTTATTTATTAAATTATAATTTAAAAAAATTAGCAAATTTAAATATATTATCATAATGATAATGTAGAGAGGAAGGGTAGAGAAGTAAAATGGTAAATTAAAAACCTCACCTATTAAATAGGAGATGGGAGTGAGGTAACAAGAGAACCAAGTGAACAAAAGGAGTAAACGAGAAAGGAACCATTTTAATTCTTCAAGATTATCACAATCATAGGGCCAATAATTGTTGGTAGTATCGACATATACTTCCACCACTTTGGTTTAGAGGGAAAGGAGTGGAGACTGTTTTTTTGAAATGGTCCATGTAAAGGTTAGCCATTGTCGAGGAAAAAGTAGATCCCATGGTAACTCTATCAAACTATTCATAGACTACTCATCGAAGGGTGAAAATGTAGATCTTAGGAATAACTCTATTATTGTGGAAAACATTATTATTTCTATTTTCTATATATTTTTTAGTAAAAATATTATGTTTTGTTTAATTTTGCAATGGTTAAATTTGAATACCTCTACTTATTTAGAGTTAGTTTTGGATTAATTTTTGTATGAACCATACTTCCTTATACTAACAAAGATTAATAATCCTAATGACCTCATGAACTAGTTATGTAAATCTTGTGATCTATATTAATCTTATTTTACAAGTCAATACATTAGTAGCTTTTTAAATGTGGTATATTAAGAATATTTATTGAGGAAACAAATTTTAATAGATTTTGTAGGTTATTAACTATATAATTTTATTCAATGATATTCTCTTATAAATTTTTCTTATAAAATTATTTTGTGCAATAAATTTATTAATAGGGTTACAACCAACGATATAGAGTTAGGAGTGTACATTTTCACAATATAGCCTAGATTTGTGTCTAGTGAGAATCCAATGGTAAACCTAAGTAGAGAGACCAACTATTTGTAGTCAAGACAACACGGGCAATCAATTTGTAGGATAAATATGGTAAGATTGAACTTGAGGATAATGTACATTGATTCAATGGGCCTATTGTATACATAAATTTCAAGTGGTAGGAAGAAATTAAAATTGTTAATCAACCTCGAGGCTTCAATAAAGTTATATAGACGCCACGAGATTGAAAGAAAATCTCCATGGTAATTATTGGTGAAGGTAAACAATAGTAATCTAGGTGGTATTAGTAATCAAATGATGCTTATCCTTATTGAATCGGGATTATCACTATCTTATTTAAAAGTAAAACAGTATAGCATTGTTATATTGAGGTATTCAATTGAATAAGAAAAATGGATTAAAAAATATAAAAAATATGCACTTACCAAGGTTGTGAAGTGTCTATGCCTCAAACTCTTGCAAAATATTAAATAAGAACTTGCCAATATTAACTACACTCCTGCGATGTCACTATTATGTGATTTTTTATAAATTCAAATTCATTTTTGTGGCTAGATAGAAGGCCATTTTTGTATGTAGCTATTAGATAGTATGTTTTGTAGTAAGAGTGGATTATACTAGATTATATTAAACTCCTTGCTCCATGTGTAAATCGATTCAACGCTTGCTCTAAACTTTTACAATATCATTTTAATATATTTTTATATCTATAAAAATTTTCTTTGTTTGGTTATGGTTACTATCATAAGTAATATCACATACAATATTTTTTCTTTTATAATACACTATATATGTAATGGCCTAAAGTTACTCAAAAGAATGTATGAGATGGTATTTTTATTTTAGGAATTAACATACTAAAGTACTAGCATAGTTTTTGATAAAGGGTAAAACTGGTTTTACAGGGACCCAAAACCATAAAGTTTACAACATAAATGATATGAAAGAAAAGTCCAACAAAAAAAATGAGCTGCACAAAAGGTAAAAACCAGTACAAGCAGCAACCACCCGCCAAAGACCAGGAAAGTCAAACAAAAAAATTTGGTAGAAAGGAAAATAAAAAACCGGCCGCAACTAACCCAGAGTCTTCAAGACAGACTCTGTCTATGCCTCCAAATTCTACATCTCATGAACACCCTTCTTAAACGTTTGAATCATTTGTGGAGTGGGGGGAGCCTTCCTCTTCAGATTTTCCCTGGTTCTCTTAAAGATGCTAACATCCTCCTCCTAGTTTCCTTCATTGGTTTCCTCCAGATCAACCACCAAAGACCCCTGTTGCGCTTTGTCCAATTTCTCGGTCATGGCATTGATGATAATGGCGTTGTGTCTGGCCATATGGTTGTTTTGCTCACCAATAATTTTGATAGTATTTTTCATTTTTTCCATCTCAATTTCAATATTTTTGTTCTTGCTAGCTTGGTTATGAATGTCATTACTGAGACCATAATCTCTTCGTTTCAACTCAATTTTTTCAATCGCTGCTACCTTGGCTCCCAACTCTTCCAGTTTACTTTGCAGGGACCAGTTTTTTATCTTTAGCTCATTGATTTCATTGAAAGTCCATTTCGGAAGTTTGAAATGGGTATCAACATTATTTCTAGCTAAATTCAAAACATCCACAGAGGGATCCCTATCAGTGTTGAGACAAGTATTAGCAGGGACAAGAGAAATAGGGGACCTAATTCTAGTAGTTCTATCCACTGACGAGTCAGCAGAGGGCTCAGTATTATTAGTGCCAGATGCCTCCGAGTAAGGGGAATCTTTAGAATATGAAACAAGGTTTTTTGCCTTGGGAATCTTATCAACAAAACTATTTTTAAGGGAAGGGCTTCTCAACTCCAGCACAACACAACCTTTAATAGTGAGAGGGTTAGGGTTTTTCTTGCCCAAATGGATAGCAGGTGGGCTAAGAACAGTTCTAGCCAGACTTAAATTGGGGAAAAACCCTGAGCAGTTGGGTTCAATATCATCTTCCTTAGAGTCAGGGGAGGCTTCAAGAATAGCAGGGATGGGCATTTTTTAGTAATTCTACACAATTAATCTTATTAGACCAGTATGCAAAATAGGGAATCTTCTAGGGTTTTTCCGATGGTCTTCCAAATATTTCCTCAAAGAGCAGAAAAGATAGTAAGGGAAAGAAACCCTTACCTTGTAGCGGAAATGGTTCAGCAGGGAAAAGTGATAATCGTAGACCTTGGTGAAACGACCATCCATAGTTATGTAATCAATGATGACACATAAGACCTTTCTCCACAGCGCTTTTATGGTGTTGGCATCCAAGAAGCTATTAGCAATTTTTACCAAATTTAGTCTTTCTTTCTCCTTTTTAGAAAATTTGATGACATACTCGTCACTTCAGCTATCAGGTTTTCATTGAGCTCAACTTTCCTACCAAAAAGGGTAAGATTCCCATTATCCCAATTTTTCTCAAAAAGATCCGTACCCTCTTGACTGGAACCATGGAGCTTCTCCAAGAACGGAAGTAACCCCTCACTTTTAACTTTATTCCAAGCCTTAACATTTCTTATGTGTATCTCATAGCTATCCGGCTCAATTCTTTTCCTATCTCCATGCATCTTAGCAAACACAGTGGGGCAGACAGACACAAGATCTTTACTAGAACTCATCTTGCTAAATCTAAGAACCCACAAAGCATGCCAATCCACCTTGCAGACTAAGCAAAGCTCGGTCCCATACAATCTATTGATTGTGATGTGATAACTCCATCCTATCCTCATTAAAGGGATGACATGCCTCTTGTCCATGTGATTTATCATAATTCAATAAAGTGCGAACATTAACACTTAGATCATTAAAATTTAACCAAGTGCTCTGATCATTACTCCTAACCCCTTCATTAGAAAAAAAAATTGCCACATCATTAGCTTCTCTATAGGCATGTGAAGTTTTAATTTTGTCAAACTTAACAAGTTTCGAGGTGGCGTCATCAATCCATGATTTAATTGTCCATGAGGGGTGGGACTTGCCACAAAGACAGTCAATAATATTTTTGGAGTCACCTTGAAGCCAAAGATTTTTAAAGTTGAGACTATTGGCTAAATTTATAATGTGAAAAGTGCCAGTAGCCTCAGCCAAGTGATTGGTTTGGGACCCAAGAGGAGTGGTCGTAGCACCAAGAAAGTTACCAAAGGAATCCCTTATGACTCCACCACAGCCTGCTGCCCCTGGATTACCTTTAGCCGCACCATCAAACTTAGCTTTGACGCATCCATTAGGCAGAAAAGACCAGCAAACATCCTCTCTATCATTCTTGGCTTTTTTAGGAGCGCAAGGAAAATCAAGACTTATATTCCATTCCTTAGCGACTATAAAGTCATAAGACGATTGAGCCACTTTCTTAGAGTTACTAACCTTCTGGGGATTAGCATTGACATTCTCTTTCAAGAATATGATAATTTTATCAAAAATAATATCCACCAGAGCTTCTTTATTTTTGTAAATTCTATTATTGCGTACTTTCCAAAGACCCCAAGCTACACGAGGGAAAGAGAAGTGCCATAAAAACCTGAGAACATGATTATGAGTTGGAGCTTTTTATTGGAGGAAGAAGTCTTCAATAGATGAATGAAAAACCCAAGAGAGATGCAAAAAACTAATAATTTTTTCCCAGATTGAAGCAGCAAAAGGACAATGAAGGAACATATGATGCACTGACTCTGCTTCCTTTTTACAAAGGAAACATCTATTAGGTATTTGAAAGCCACGTTATACTGCTATTTTTAATTGAATAGAGAGTGGCATGAGTGGAGTGTGGAGCGGGAAGAAACGAAGGGGATCCTTTTTGAAAATTTGTGAAGGAACTAGCAAAGATAATCTTGATCTTGATGGCTCTAGGTGTTCTTGGTCATTCTTTGCTTGGGTTGTACAACCTATGGAGTTGGTTCGGTGTGCTGAGAGAATTGTGTGGATGTGTGCAAGGGTCCAGGCTTTGGTTGGGCTGAGGAACGAGAGTTTGTATCCCTTTGATGTTTCTCCTATGGGTGTCCCAGATCTGTGTGCTTTTATGAATGCATGTCAAATGTCTTAAAAAGCCGATAAATGTAAACATGGGGCAGTTGTCTTCAACTTGGCAGGGTATTCTAGTGGGCCCTCGCCCATACAAGCCATTGACAAAATTTCTTAGACAAAGACCGCTGCTTAACTAACGTATTTGCTAAGATGAAGAATAAACTTCAAATTCTAAAACTTGAAGTTACATGTTTCATCTTGCGATCGTCTGAAATTTACAATTTATGTTTACATATTTTAGATTAGATGGGCCTTATCCGAGGGCCCTCTCCCACCGTCTAGAAGTACCACCTAAGAGTAACGAGGATCCTTCGCACTTTGAATGGAATCATTTCGGTTAAGCATTTATCATGTGAAGCTATGGGCATAGAAATGCTTTCAAGTTTCTTGCGAGAAGCATGGAAATTTCTGTGAAATTCAAGTTGAGTTTTCGGTAGAGCCCACGATGAAGCTATATATAACGACCCCCTGCCACTTGTTTCTCATAATTGACTTGTTGATTA
Source organism: Sequoia sempervirens (assembly GCA_007258455.2). Taxonomy (NCBI): domain Eukaryota; kingdom Viridiplantae; phylum Streptophyta; class Pinopsida; order Cupressales; family Cupressaceae; genus Sequoia; species Sequoia sempervirens. The sequence goes on from VDFB02193867.1 coordinate 640,029,402, forward strand.
TCTTATTTCCATCCCTTGCTTGGCTGGTTGTTTTCTGTGATCTTTCATCTATGTCCGACTTGGACTCCTGGAACTGATGAGTGGAGATGAAGTAGTCATCGATCAAGATCTTTGGGTTATTCAAATCAAGGAAGGCTTGCAAAGACATGGCGAGCAAGAAGATGAAAAAGAGATTTGTGTATCCATTTTTGGTGTGCCCAAGGAGCTGTTGGCTGTGAGGCAAGAAGCATATATTCCACAGTGCATTTCCATTGGTCCACATCACCACTGCAGATCCCAACTGTACGAAATGGAGAGATACAAAGTGGCTGCTGTGCGAAGATTTCAGAAGACGCTAACCGGTGATAGCAAGTTCGAATCTATAGTGGAAGAGGTGAAGAAGTACAACTGGGAGATCAGGAACTGCTACCACAAATATCTTTACTAGAATGAGGAAGCCCTTGCATGGCTTATGGCCCTGGACGCATCGTTCCTGCTCGAGTGCTTGCAGTTCTGCGCTGAATGGGCAGATCAGGCTATTGCACAAGCATCATACCAGGTGAAGCGACTGGGTAGAGTTTTAAACCCCTCTCGCAGAACTGCAACCCACAATGCAATTATGAGAGATCTGATGATGCTCGAGAAATAGTTACCTTTCTTCCTCTTGCAAAAGCTGCTGGAAATGCAGTTGGGTTCTCAAGATAAGGCCAAAGAAAGTCTCTGCAATCTGGTGACTCTCGTCTATCAAGAATGGTCGCCATTTATGTTGAAGATGCCAGATAGTTCAAGGATGCGTATAAAAGAGATGGGTCACCTACTAGAGGTGCTCTACTACTGTATTGTCCCTGCAGCAGCCATGGAAGATACCAATTCTAAGAAGAATGAGGACGGGAATTTCCCATTGCCGAAACCAACATACTTAACGCGCGCTTTGGAAGCTTTATGGAAGGCTCTCTCCTCATTAAAAATTGGCCTTGTTCAACTTATCTCGGCACTCCCTCAGCATTTCTTGCGAGGAAGGCCTGTCCAGTTGGTGACACAGTTGTCCGTGAATCTTGTTTCCGCTTTTGAAACTCTTTCTATTAAGCGCAAAGATGAAAAGGATGAGGAAAGAGATGAGGAAAGCAGGTATTCCTCTACTGAAACTCCTCCTACACGCGATGAACTAACGATTCCCTCCGTCTCTGATTTATACTCGGCGGGAGTAAAATTTCTTCCAACGGAGGGAGACATTACCACAATTCACTTCGACCAGACCATTACAACCCTTTATCTTCCCAAATTGAGGTTGGATTCGAACACCGAAGTAGTTCTCAGAATCCTGGTGGCGTTCGAAGCTTCGACGGCTCACGGTGCTTTGATCTTCACTCACTACACTGATTTCATGAATGGCATCATCGACTCGGATGAAGATGTTCGGCTGCTGAGAAAGAGCGGGATTATCTACAATCACCTGGCAGACGACGAGAAAGTGGCAAGCCTGTGGAACGGCTTGGGTAAGCGTCAAATGGACGTGAGTTAAATATTTGGACCAAGTGATAGCGGACGTCAACAAGCATTATAACAACAGATGGAGCGTTGCTACGAAGGAGTATGGAAACAAATACATATTTGGTTTATGGCAGCTCCTCACTATTTTGGCCATGGGGATACTTCTGATTCTAACTTGCTTACAGGCTTTTTGTTCCGTGTATGACTGTAAGCATTGGTGGAGCTGACACTTATATTTTCCACTAAGTAGATTGCAAGATTTTTATTAGCCGATAGGCTATTATAGGTGGGAAATCCACCAGAATCGTCTACTATCCGATGCCGGTGGACTATTCCGATGGAAGTTCCCAGCGTACGCTGTACAGTCTACTACAAAACATGCTTGGTTGGTCTTTCATTACTGCATAGGTATGGGTTAGGCTTTAATGAGGATGGTGCCGAAGCGATGCCTGGAAGAGATGTACTTTCCCTTGGCAGCACCAACAACGAGCAGTGGAGGCTTTCCATGTGTTCGACAAGGATTACAACGGCTTCATCTCTGCCACCGAGTTCCACCATGTGATGACTAATTTAGGGGAAAGGCTCTCCGATGAAGAAGTGCCCAAACCAAACTTGGAGAGTTTTTCGACAACATCTGCATAGGGACTGTTAAATTTGCTTACTAAAAACATGACATTTGAGCCCTCTTTTCATCAATTATGATGCATATTATAATAAGCCAGGTTTCTACAAGCATTTTTTTGTGAAGAATTTGGCGATCTAGAGCAGCCATAGTATGTAGGTCAGTGGGCTCTTTGAGCTTTATTCTGTTCATGCTTTAGTAGCATTTTTGTGGGGTTGACTTGTACTTTTAAAATCGAACCCCAGGTTATTTTTTGCTTTTTAATTTTTTATATCGCTCACGATGACTTTTTGGCTCAGGGGATTGGATTGATTTGAGGCCTATTGAAATGTGTTTTGTTTAGATCGTAGAAATGCGTTTGTTTTTGTGAATCTTGTCAGGGCTTGAAAATTCTTGGATGGGTTTTTGTTTGGTCGGGAACCTGAATTGGCTTTTCATTGTCTAGCATTTCCTCGGATTTATTTTTTAGTTCTTTGTTGTTTCACATGGTTAATACGGACCAAATAGTTGGAACTAGAAACTAGCATTTGAAGTGCGTGTGGTTGGAGATAGATCATTTTGATTAGGGTATGCAATTTGCTGCCATTCTATTGTTTTATTTTTTTGGTGTTTGATTGTAAAATGGGCTATTTTTGCCGTGTCTCTCGCTGTTACCTAGGATTTTAAAGGGTGTTGAGCTCTGTTTTACAAATTATATTTATATAAATCAGATTAACATGAGTAGCATGTTTCCTGAATGTTGGACATAATCATTATGACAATAAATATGGTCTATTTGAGAGGAAAACGGTTTGTTCTATGGTATTGTATTTGAAATATTGTCTTGATTGTTATTTCTTGATTTTATTCTTATCTGTATATAATTTGAAGTTTGCTAGCAATCCCTTTTTATGGCTTACACCTTGTAGTTAGGTCATGTTCTAGCGCAAGACTATCTGCTTTGATGTTGTTTTTGCGGTATTTACAGTGATTGCCAAATACCTGATGGAGTGAATGTTTATGTTCTTTGAAGATCATTCCTTTTTTCTTTTCTTCCTCCACCCATTTCCTCATCAAATTGGTGTGATACATGGGGAGAAGATATTGGATAAGATGAATTATCTTCCATCTTTCTCTCACATAAAACTTCTTCAATATATCTCTAATATTTATACCATAATTTTTTTGTCATTTCCTTGGTACATGTGGAAGCATGGTTGTGCTGAAGCGGATTAAACCAGGGGCTTATTCTTTTGATGTGATTATTTAGCTTCTTACAACCCATGTTTTAAACACCACAATTTCACTGCCAGTTTTTCCACACTGCAACCTCACTGCATCTCCTCCTGTGTTGAGGGGGATCTAACTCTAGCTCATACTTGTATGAGTGTCTCCATATTTTTGTTAAGTCAAATCCCCTTTGATCGGATGGAACCCATGGGGATAATCCCTTGATCTATTCAATAAGTATGTTCGGGTTTACTAAGTCTCTTGATAAAATGCCTCAATCAAATCCCAAAATGTCAATTTGTATTTAAGTTCTATTGTTATTTGTTTTATCTATTTACTCAAAATTTTGGTAGTTTAGCAGCTCATTGTAATATTTTTTTGCTCTCTTTAGCTAGGTAATTTGGTTGGAAGGAGAGCAGCCAGGACGTTTCTCCTCAGTTATGCTACTCTTTTTTCCCTAGAACACCATGAACAGAGGGAGGTCAACTCGAAAGCGAAATCAGGATTTGGAACTAAGTCTAGGGCACTTTGAGTCAAACAAGGGAAGAGCATTGACCACCATGCAAAACATTTCGTTAAGCAATGTTATAGTTGTTGAAGATGATGATGATGTTATTCATATTTCATCCTCAATGTTGTCCATTCATCATGAAGTTTAGGCATCATCAATGGTTTTACAAGTATATCCGAGTTATGTCTCAACTTACTATTTTAATGTGGTAACTACCGATGATGGAAGGCTTTTGTTAATTATTGTACAAAGCTTAAACGTGCTCAAAGCGAGAAATTAAAATTGGATTCTTAGGAGTATTTAGATGTGCATAGTGATCGGCTCTGTATTGTGGATGTCTCCATGATTTGGAATTCTTTCTAAAAGGAAATATGTACTTCTTTGCATTTGAATAGGTTAGAAATTCAGCTCCTCAGCATTCTCTTCAAGTGCAACTAGCTTTAAGTGAGGAAGATATAGAGCTTCAACTTGCAGTTGGAGGTGCTTTGATATCTTATTAATAAGATTACAAAGTTATCTGAAAATCCTTCTTCAGTGATGGTATGTGATATACAATTTATCGACTAGATTAAAATATACTGTAGTTGGGAAAAATAAAAGGATTCCCTGAGGAAGATTGAGCTAGGATTTACAAATACCCATGGACTAGATTTTGTTATAAAATGAAACATTAGAAAATAATAGTACTCTTGAAGGATAAGATTCTATACTGTTTGCATATCCAAAAGAAATGTTTGAACACATTCCCTACCGTTTCATAACTCTGAAATAAGGTTTGAAGGAAGAGAAAACAACAGAGAAATTTGAGTTGGACCTAAATGGAATTATTGAAAACTGAAAGTTATATAATATTGAATATTGCTAATCTGGAATAGAATATTATGTACATGGGTAAAAGACACACTCATGGTGGAATTCAAATATTGTACAGGTAAAAAATATGCAATTGTGGTTGAGAAAATTGAATATGCTGGTAAAGTATTATGTGTAACTTGTAAGTGCCCTATGGCAGAAATTTATACACCAAATTGAGCCACTTTTCAATCACTTATACCTCTACTTTTACCTGTAAGAGTTCAGTTGATATTAACAATCTAAGTAAATATCCCTAGCAAATTGGGTGGGGGTATTGCTAAAGTAATTAAGATAGAATAAACTGAAAACTTCTTTAGTTAATTTAAAGTTTTACTTTTGCCACATGCATCTTAGTTCTTGTTCTTGCTCTCTATCTGTACAATGTACTCCTTTACATGATCAAGAAATCCTCATTCACCGCATTCCCATTCCATGATCAATAAATCCTTATTCATTGTGCTCCAATTCCATGATCAAGGAATCCTTATTTAATACACCCTATTGTAAGTATTTTCTTGTTTTGTCTGGTCATCAGGTTCTGTGGTATGCTCTGTTACTGGGTTCTTCGTGTACCCAAGATGTAGCCATACTGGGTATGGGTATGCTAGATGCTCACAGTACACACAAATTCATATGTTTGTCTCGATTGTGTCTGGGTAGGATCCAGAGTCCTCAATTATACCTTGATACCCACACCCATATTTGAAAAAAAAAAGGAAAAAACAAAATAAAATGAATAATAAAATAAAAAATCTAAACCAACCTTAAAAGTAACCACCTAAGCACACTATTATCAACACAAAAAATTGAAGTTGTTGGTCTTGGTATGGGGATAGGTTCAGGTTCATGTACACTAGTACAAAAATTTACCCCTCTCCCCATCCCGCCCCACAACCAACCCCAACCTGATGGGTTCATATATATATAAATTTTTGAATTGTACTTATATTGAGTGTCAGGGTTTATATATATATATATATATATATATATATATATAAATTGAAGAATGGTGCGAGTGTGTTGCACGGAGGAGTTACAGTAGCAAACTTCAAGAAAATCCTGCACTTAAGAGGGCTAAATAGCACAAAAATGATTGATAATTTCTTGCTCCCTGAGATGAGCTCTTCATATACTAGGTCACATCAATGATACGAGCTTTGTGCCCTTCATGCTTTATGCATTTTCGCGGAAAGGCCACTGTTTTGTAGGGCCCAATTATAGTATGTACTTCGTAAAACTTTGGTTTTATCAAGTGTCTGATCTTTTTCCTCAATCTACTAAATAAAAAGTGAAGATGTATTTATATTTTTTTTTTATGTTTCATGTGTCATAAAATAGTTTTCGTATTATAAAAATATTTTACCGCAACATGCAGTTTTCCATTATGTTACCTTCAGTTACAAGGTATATCATTAACCAGCAACAACTATACTTAATCCAATCGACCTTTTAAGATATAGGTCTTCTTTCTTTGTACAAAAAATATTATGTTGTGAAACCATTTAGCATAGCATACTGATTTAAATAAAGTTCCATTTGTTCATTTTCAAATCTTGTTAAGGAAAATAGTTTACATTTTCTTGCGATTTTAACCCCTGCCCTTCAATATATTGTTAGAGTATATCCTGCTATCGGCGTAACCATTGCACCTGTTTGAGGTGCAAGCGCTAGTTTTATATAACTAATTACCGATGTTGACTGTCGTTTCATCCCTTTCATATACGGACCTGCATTTACTTTAGAAGGACAGTTTTGTTTTTTGAGGCGGGTTGAACTCTCTGCCTTTAGGTCTACTGTTGTATTCAAGTAATCTGAAATTTTGTGGCTTCTATTGAGTCCAATAGAACTACTCAGAATATTTGTAATTTTTTTTATTTTATACTTTTTAGTTCAGAAGCTTTCAAATTTTTTGAGGCAGGCTCAACTGTCTCTTAAGGATGCTGCCATTTCAAAGCATCTTATTCTTGCAAAACACATTTCAAATTTTTTGGTGTCTATTGAGTCCATTACAATAGAACCATTAATAAAATTTATGTAATTTTTTATTCTTTTTTAAATTTGTTACTATCAATTTTTTTAAGGGGGATTGAACTGTGCCTTTAGGTATTTTGCCACTTTCAAATATATTAAACTTACAAAACACTTTTGAAAGTTTGTGATGCCTATTGAATCCAATACAATAGACTCATAATAAAATATCAATTACTTCTTATTCTTTTTGAAGTTTGCTGCTTCAAGATTTTCATCATGGAATGGAAAGAAATATACTAATGGTGAAATTTTTTTCTCTAATTTAATTTTATCCAGTAATTTTGTTTTCCAATTGTTTAGCCAAACCCAATCTTTGAAGAATTTATAATTAATTTATACTATTCAAATTAATTGAGCTATATAGAGTATATATATGTTGCCCTCAAGAGAGATCATAAATTGAGAAAATAAATAAGAATTCTTTCAAAAAACAAGTTATTATATCATTTTGCTTATAAATTAATTTTATTACATGTTTTCAATAATTGTATTTTATTTATTAAATTATAATTTTAAAAAATTAGCAAATTTAAATATATTATCATAATGATAATGTAGAGAGGAAGAGTAGAGAAGTAAAATGGTAAATTACAAACCTCACCTATTAAATAGGAGATGGGAGTGAGGTAACAAGAGAACCAAGTGAACACAAGGAGTAAACGAGAAAGGAACCATTTTAATTCTTCAAGATTATCACAATCATAGGGCCAATAATTGTTGGTAGTATCGACATATACTTCCACCACTTTGGTTTAGAGGGAAAGGAGTGGAGACAGTTTTGTTGAAATGGTCCATGTAAAGGTTAGCCATTGTCGAGGAAAAAGTAGATCCCATGGTAACTCTATCAAACTATTCATAGACTACTCATCGAAGGGTGAAAATGTAGATCTTAGGAATAATTCTATTATTGTGGAAAACATTTTTATTTCTATTTTCTAGATGTTTTTTAGTAAAACTATTATGTTTTGTTTAAGTTGGCAATGGTTAAATTTGAATACCTCTACTTATTTAGAGTTAGTTTTGGATTAATTTTTGTATGAACCATACTTCCTTATACTAACAAAGATTAATAATCCTAATGACCTCATGAACTAGTTATGTAAATGTTGTGATCTATATTAATCTTATTTTACAAGTCAATACATTAGTAGCTTTTTAAATGTGGTATATTAAGAATATTTATTGAGGAAACAAATTTTAATATATTTTGTAGGTTATTAGCTATATAATTTTGTTCAATGATATTCTATTATAATTTTTTCTTAAAAAATTATTGGGTGCAATAAATTTATTAACAGGGACACAACCAACAATATAGTGTTAGGAGTGTACATTTTCACAATATAGCCTAGATTTGTGTCTAGTGAGAATCCAATGGTAAACCTAAGTAGAGGGACCAACTATTTATAGTCAAGACAACATGGCCAATCAATTTGTAGGATAAATATGGTAAGAATGAACTTGAGGATAATGTACATTGATTCAATGGGCCTATTGTATACATAAATTTCAAGTGGTAGGAAGAAATTAAAATTGTTAATCAACCACGAGGCTTCAATACAGTTATATAGATGCCACGAGATTGAAAGAAAATCTCCATGGTAATTATTGGTGAAGGTAAACAATAGTAATCTAGGTGGTATTAGTAGTCAAATGATGCTCATCCTTATTGAATCGGGATTATCACTATCTTATTTAAAAGTAAAATAGTATAGCATTGTTATATTGAGGTATTCAATTGTATAAGAAAAATGGATTAAAAAATATAAAAAATATGCACTTACCAAGGTTGTGAAGTGTCTATGCCTCAAACTCTTGCAAAATATTAAATAAGAACTTGCCAATATTAACTACACTCTTGCTAAATAAGAACTATTATGTGATTTTTTATAAATTCATATTGATTTTTGTGGATAGATAGAAGGCCATTTTTGTATGTAGCTATTAGATAGTATGTTTTGTAGTAAGAGTGGATTATACTAGAAAATATTGAACTCCTTGCTCCATGCGTAAATCGATTCAATGCTTCCTCTAAACTTTTACAATATCATTTTAATATATTTTTATATCTATAAAAATTTTCTTTGTTTGGTTATGGTTACTATCATAAGTAATATCACATACAATATTTTTTGTTTTATAATACACTATATATGTAATGGCCTAAAGTTACTCAAAAGAATGTATGAGATGGTATTTTTATTTTAGGAATTAACATACTAAAGTACTAGCATGGTTTTTGATAAAGTGTAAAATAGGTTTTACAGGGACCCGAAACCATAAAGTTTACAACATAAATGATAGGAAAGAAAAGTCCATCAAAAATAACCAGCTGCACCAAAAGGTAAAAACTAGTACAAGAAGCAGCCACCCACCAAAGACCAAGAAGGTCAAACAAAAAAATCCAGTAGAAAGGAAAACAAAAAACCGGCCGCGACTAACCCAGAGTCTTCAGGACAGACTCTATCTCTGCCTCAAAATTCTACATCTCATGAACACACTTCTTAAACGTTTGAATCATTTGTGGAGTGGGGGGAGCCTTCCTCTTCAGATTTTCCCTAGTTCTCTTAGAGATGCTAACATCCTCCTCCTTGTTTCTTTCATTGGTTTCCTCCAGATCAACCACCAGAGACCCCTGTTGGGCTTTGTCCAATTTCTCGGTCATGGCATTGATGATAATGGTGTTGTGTCTGGCCATATGGTTGTTTTGCTCACCAATAATTTTGATAGTATTTTTCATTTTTTCCATCTCAATTTCAATATTTTTTTTCTTGCCAGCTTGGTTCTAAGTGTCATTACTGAGACCATAATCTCTTCGTTTCACCTCAATTTTTTCAATCGCCGCTACCTTGGCTCCCAACTCTTCCAGTTTACTTTGCAGGGCCCAATTTTTTATCTTTAGCTTGTCTATTTCATTGAAAGTCCATTTCAAAAGTTTGAAATGGGTATCAACATTATTTCTAGCTAGATTCAAAACATCAACAGAGGGATCCCTATAAGTGTTGAGACAAGTATTAGCAGGGACAAGAGAAATAGGGGACCCAATTCTAGTAGTTCTATCCACCGATGAGTCAGTAGAAGGCTCAGTATTATTAGCACCAGATTCCTCAGAGTCATGGGAATCTTCAAAATACAAAACAAGGTTTTTTTCCTTGGGAATCTTATCAACAAAACTAGTTTTAAGGGAAGGGCTTCTCGGCTCTAGGACAACACAACCTTTAATAGTAAGAGGGTTAGGGTTTTTCTTGCCCGAATGGATAGCAGGCGGGCTAAGAATAGTTCTAGCCAGACTTAAATTGGGAAAAAACCCCGAGCAGTTGGGTTCAATATCATCTTCCTCAGAGTCAGGGGAGGCTTCAAGAATAGCAGAGATGGGCATTTTTCGGTAATGCTCCACAATTAATCTAATTAGACCGGTATGCAAAATAGGGAATCTTCTATGGTTTTTCCCATGGTCATCCAAACTTTTCCTCAAAGAGTAGAAAAGATAGTAGGGGAAAGAAACCCTTACCTTGTAGCGAAAATGGTTGAGCAGGGCAAAGTGATAACCATAGACCCTGGTGAAATGACCATCCATAGTTATGTACTCCATGATGACACATAGGACCTTTCTCCACAGGGCTTTTATGGTGTCGGCATTAAATAAGCTATTAGCAATTTTTACCAAATTTAGTCTTTCTTTCTACTTTTTAGGAAATTTGATGACAAAATTATCAGAAAAAACACTATCCCTAAATTTTTTTTCCCATCAGTTGACATACCTGTCACTTCAGCTATCAGGTTTTCGTTGAGCTCAACTTTCCTACCAAAAAGGGTAAGATTCCCATTATCCCAATTTTTCTCAAAAAGATTTGTAGCCTCTTGACTAGAACCATGGAGCTTCTCTAGGAACAGAAGTAACCCCCCACTTTTAACTTTATTCCAAGCCTTAACATTTCTTGTGTGTAACTAATAACTATCTGGCTCAATTCTTTTCTTGTCTCAACCCATCTTAGCAAACACAGTGGGGTAGACAGACATAAGATCTTTACTAGAACTAGTCTCGCTAAATCTAAGAACCCACAAAGCATGCCAATCCACCTTCTAGACTAAGCAAAGCTTGGTCCCATACAATCTATTGATTGTGATGTGATAACTCCATCCTATCCTCATTAAAGAGATGACCTGCCTCTTGTCCATGTGATTTATCATAATTCAATAAAGCACGAACATTAACACTTAGATCATTAAAATTTAACCAAGTGCTCTGATCATTAATCCTAACCCCTTCATTAGAAAAAAAAATTTCCACAGCATTAGCTTCTCTATAGGCATGTGAAATTTTAATTTTGTCAAACTTAGCAAGTGTCGAAGTGGCATCATCAATCCATGATTTAATTGTCCATGAGGGGGGGACTTGCCATGAAGACAGTCAATAATATTTTTGGAGTCACCTTCAAGCCAAAGATTTTTAAAGTTGAGACTATGGTCTAAATTTATAATGTGAAAAGCGCCAGTAGCCTCAACCAAGTGATTGGTTTGGGACCCAAGAGGAGTGGCCGTAGCACCAAGAAATTTACCAAAGGAATCCCTTATGACTCCACCACAGCCTGCCACCCCTGGATTACCTTTTACCGGACCATTAAAGTTAGCTTTGCCCCATCCATTAGATGGAAAAGCCCAGCGAACATCCTCTCTATCCTTCTTGGCTTTTTTAGGAGCGCAAGGCAAATCAAGACTTATATTACATTCCTTAGCAACTATAAAGTCACAAGACGATTGAGCCGCTTTCTTAGAGTTACTAACCTTCTGGGGGATGGCATTGACATTCTCTTTCAAGAACCTGATAATTTTATCAAAAACCATATCCACCAGAGCTTCTTTATCTTTATAAATTCTATTGTTGCATTCTTTCCAAAGACCCCAAGCAACATGAGGAAAAGAGAAGTCCCATAAAAACCTGAGGACATGATTATGAGTTGGAGCTTTCCATTGGAGGAAGAAGTCTTCAATAGATGAATGGAAAACTCAAGAGAGATGCCAAAAGCTGATAATTTTTCCCCAGATTGAAGAAGCAAAAGGACAATGAAGGAACATATGACGCACTGACTCTACTTCCCTTTTACAAAGGAAGCATCTATTAGGTATTTGAAAGCCACGTTATACTACTATTAATTTTTAATTGAATAGAGAGTGGCATGAGTGGAGTGTGCAGCGGGAAGAAACGAAGGGGATCCTTTTTCAAAATTTGTGAAGGAACTAGCAAAGACGATCTTGATCTTGATGGCTTTAGGTGTTCTTGGTCGTTCTTTGCTTGGGTTGTACAACCTATGGAGTTGGTTCAGTGTGCTAAGAGATTGGTGTGGATGTGTGCAAGGGTGCAAGCTTTGGTTGGGCTGAGGAACGAGAGTGTGTATCCCTTTGATGTTTCTCCTATGGGTGTCCTAGATCTGTGTGCTTTTATGAAAGCATGTCAAATATCTTAAAAAGACGATAAATGTAAACATGGGGCAGTTGTGTTCAACTTGGCAGGGTATTCTTGTGGGCCCTCGCCCATACAAGCCATTGACAAAATTTCTTAGACAAAGACCGCTGCTTAACAAACGTATTTGCTAAGATGAAGAATAAACTTCAAATTCTAAAACTTGAAGTTACATGTTTCATCTTGCGATTGTCTAAAATTTACAATTTACATTTACATATTTTAGATTAGATGGGCCTTATCCGAGGGCCCTCTCCCACTGTCTGGAAGTACCAGTTGAGAGTAATGAGGATCCTTCGCACTTTGAATGGAATCATTTTGGTTAAGCATTTATCATGTGAAGCTCTGGGCATAGAAATGCTTTCAAGTTTCTCGCAAGAAGCATGGAAATTTTTTGTCAAATTCATGTTGATTTTTTAGTAGAGCCCAGGATGAAGCTATATATTGTAGACATCAAAAAATTGTCCTCTTACGATACCTTGTCACAACATTGCATTGTTTGGACACCTTGTAGCATGCTTTGCCCTAGGTACCCATGTCATCATATATTTAATTAAATAAATTTTATTTATTTAATTAAATTCATAATCATTTTCATCCATTCCTCTAATGTTAATTAAATAATTTATATTATTTAATTAATGAAATCATAAATTCAACGTTAATTAAATAAATCCAAAATTTGTTTAATTAATAAAATCTTAAAAGGATCTTGTCGCTTTCTTTCCAAATTTGAACTCATGTGCATCTAATTAATTTATTTAATTAGATAATTCATCAATTATCCTTCTCATCTTTTTTAGGATTTATTTCCTTTGAAAGATAATCAAAATCTTTCTATATCTTTCACATCTTATCTTATCTTGTTTTAATTCCTTTAAAACAATAAATCAAAATCTTTCTATCTTTCGAAAATCTTATCTCATCTCATTGTTTTTCCTCTTTTGACAAAAAAATCAAATCATTATCAATCTTATCAAATCTTATCTTTGTCCACATTGAAAATTTATAAATCAAACCTTTCACAGGCCATTTGCATCGGATCTTCTTCAGACATCCGCATTCTGCCAAAATCATTCCTCAATCTTTCAATCCATCTCCATCATTCTTCATCATTGCATTGTTATGCTGCAGAATTGAGCAACCAACATTCCTCCATTATCAACCTTCAAAATATTGCATTCTTAGTATAGTATGCATTTATTTTTAAATCTCATTCTTTAGTAGTCATTTTGTGGAGCTTAGCATACAAATCGGAGAGCTTTAGCAAAAATACTGGAGATAGAGGACAATGGGACGTCTTCAGAGGAGCTGCTGCATTGAGAGTTTGCTTTACTTTGTTTAATCAGTTTTCCTTTGATTTAAAGTTTCATTGGTGTGCTTGAATAGTATTTATTTCATTTTAATACGCACATATTTTCAATCACACATTTTTGGCGCCCACCGTGGGGCTTTGCCCTGTTTTTAATATCTACTTGCAGATTTTATTGATTTTTTTTATGCAGATCTGACAATTTTTGGACAAAACTGCAAGTTTTACCAATTTCTTCATATCTTCTACACAGTGGCGAATTTTTCTACAATATTTTTACAGTCTTTTTCATCATCTCAAGAGGCTACAGTAAAAAAATTGAGGGTGTATCATTGTTTTTGTAGAAGTTATCATAATTTTATGTTTTTTCATAACATTGGTTTTTTGAATGCACATCGGTGAATTTTTTAGATTTTTTTACATTTTTGGAAATTTCCTTAAATTCTAATGGGGGTCTGTGTTTTACAGATTTAATTTTGAGGTCAGAAACAATGCGAAAAAATCCGATCTTCATTTTTTGTGTGATTTCCATAAATCCGCGTTTTTGAGAGCAAAACAGAGAATTTTCCTGACTTCTTTACATTTCTGGAAAGCTCTCAGAAAATTAATAGGGATATCTTCTTTGAGTTTTTATTTTTGAGATCAATAAAATAGTCAAATAAGAAAATCTAATTCGGCTATGTTAAAAACATGTATCTGAAATCGCAATTTTCTGATGAGTTTGTTTTTTTTTTCTTTTGCTGCATTATAATATTATTTTTTTGATCTTGTAGGTGATCATAAGGAGCTCTAGTAGCAGCAATATCACTCACAACAATAATTTGGAAAGCGAGAATAACCAGGTGCACTCATTCCATCCTTAATCTCTTAATCTTGTTTGTCAAACATTTCAATTTGGGGCATAAAATTAATCATTGTTTGCAAACATATTTGGATTTGGGCTCTTAAAACGAATATTGTCTTCAATCACATATTGAAAATCTGGTCTAAAATTCACCACTGTCTTCCATCACATTTTGATTTGGGATTTAAAAATAACAAGTGTTTGAACTTTTTTACACACCTTTCATTTCTAATCTAAGGGAAATTAATCATTGTGAGCATGAGTCAAGTGCGTGTGTGATCACAAACACCTCACTTGATTTTCTTTTGTCAAACCCTTCATAGGAGGCCTGCTAGGGGATTTCATCACCCCTAGGGACGACCTCAATCGAAGTGTGAATCGAAAGACACGCTTGTTTGGAAGTTAAAATCTTATCACTCTTGGCTAAGCCCCAAAGAACTTTATACCTTTGGGAAGTGAAGGTGAAGGGTGGGTTACCCCTTTCTCCCGGCTGTGTGGTAGGATTTTTCTTTCAAATCATCCTTAGTCAACCTTGTTCAAATTAGTTTGAAACCTAATTGGCCATACCCACTTGACTAGTTCTAGGACTTGTTGATGTGTCTTCTTTAAGTGTGTGCTTAATAATCACATTCATAATTTCAAATTCAAACTTGCTTATGTGTCTTGCGTGTGTGATTCATGTGTGTGCATGTGTGACCATTCATTTAAACATTTCCAAATCAAGCTAAAACATCAAACACATAAAGACAAGTCACTCTACACGTTCTTCCAACACATCCAGATCCTATCCATTTCATCCTAATCAAACCAAGTCATCCAATCTTATCATTCCACATCATCACCATCACCACTTGTCAAAATGGTCATAATCATAAACAAGCCCAATCCTAATCATAAGCCCAAAATCATAACTCAAGGGGGCTATCCCTCTAGGCCAAATCATGAGACAAAACCTAAGTCCGAGATCATCATTCAAGGAGTCCCTTTCTCTAGTTCAAATCATGAAACAAAACCAAAACATAAAATCAAACTTCGAGGGGCTTCTCCTAGCACCGCTAATGATTACATGAATGATGTTACATACTTTGAGGAACAAATCGATATGCAAGAGCTTACACACATGTGTGACACCATGCCCACATTCGAACACAAAGACCTAACATCTCAACTTCAAAACCTCCTTCAAACACTTCACCAAGTACCCAAACCCCTAGACCATCAAACCATACAAAGCCTTCAAACCCTCTTCCAAAACTTTCAACAAATCAAATCACCTCAAATCCAACACCTCCTAGCTCAAGCCAATGAATTCATTGCCACTTGTCAAATCCAACAACCACAACATCATCCCCTATCCATTCATTATCACCCTTCCACCTCATACCAATCTAATCCATCCACTTCTTTGCATGTCAATGCCACATCAACACATCCACCCTTATCACTACAAGAACATAGGAGCCCAAGTCCACCTTGGCAGCAAAATCAAGAGCCTTTCAATTCTCATGTTCCATTTGACAAGGGGAACACTAATCTAGTTTATGCACCCTCTAAGTATATCATACCACTATCCAATCAAAAACCTATCATAAAGCCACCATGTCCTAGTCCTAATCCAATGGTCCCTACACTTTCCAACCCATTAACCCCTTCACTACCCTTACCATCCTCTAATCCACTTGCCAATACATCAACTCCATGGTACAAATTTTTCAAAAGTAAACCCATGAAATTGCCTAAATCTACCCCTACACCTCCAAAGGATGTGATCCAAGGACTACAAGCAAGGAATCAATTGTCGCCATATCATTCAACACATATACTTGAACATACAAAAGAGTCATCAAATATCATGCCAAGTCCTTCAAGCCAACCATGTCATCCACAACCCCTTGATCCCATTCAAGAGTCTTCCCCATTAAGTCTAAGTCAACCTCCATCATGCCTCCATGTTGTTGACCATCTAGAACATGTTGAGCCCATTCAAAAGTCATCTCCCTCCACTTCCATTCAAGCAACCCAAGAGGCATGTCAAGAGTCTACTCCTAAGCATGTTGAAACATCAAGCCCTAGTCCTAATCAAGATCAAATCATTTTCATCCAACCTATCCATAATCTATATCATTTTTATGATCAAGATGATATCCATAATGATGAAGAGCCTATCGATAAGCAACTTGATCCTATACCCATCCATGAGAAAGATATTCCAAATTCACCTCCACCTAGTCCTATCCATGATCTATCAACATCCCTTTCCCTTGATGAGACACATGCCTCCCAAGCCAACATAGAAGATCAAACAAATACCTTGGATCTAAGTGAACACAATGCTAATCAAGATCCCAATGATCCCATGTCACCCACTACCGATCCCATTGCAAGTCCTCCATCATATCCTATTGGTCTTTCTACCTTCATTCATGAATGTTCCTCCTTCGAACAACCACAACCATTATCTTCTCCATCCAATAAGGAAATCATGTCTAGTGTTTCACCTACACCTAGTCCTATTGTCCATTGCACACTCCAAAATATGAACCACCAAGGTAAAGGTCTAGGCCTTCATGAACAAGATATTTTGGAGCCTATACATGTCAAAGTCCCTCCACGCTCTTATGGCCTTGGACATACACCCCAAGGACAACAATCTAAAGATGTTGGTACTTCCTCCATGCATCCTAAGTCCACTTTCCATCATAAAGCCTATCATATCCCTAAAACATATGTTGCCATTCCACCCCCATCATCCTACAAATGTCAAAAGCATGTGACCATACACTTCCCTCCATCCACTCTACCACCATTGCTTGCAACTCCTAATATCCCTCCATCTAATCTACCTCCACTTCTCCCAACACCTAATATCCCTACCATTCAATCCTCTTATCCCTCCATCCATAAATACCCTAACATTCCTAATCATGACCAACAAATGCACACATTTTATAAACATGAAGCTTCCACCAATTCCACCATACCCATGGGATTCAAAAGCAAGAATTTCAATGCCTCTACCTATAAAGTAAAAAATTCTAAGGGTTCTCATGCCTTAGGACATCAATACAAAAATTTAAAGCCAAGTGCATCTAAAAAGTTATATAAGCCCATACCTCCAAAAGTAAAGGCCAAAACTAAAATGGTTTGGGTACCTAAGCAAAAAGAAAGCAAGTCAAATGAGGCATCCATGTCACAAAAATCCCAACCATCCACTTCCATCCCACATTCTCATTCCATTCAAAAATCTAAAATTCCTAAAACCCACAAGAAAAATAAAAATCATAAAAATACTAAGTCTATGTGGGTACCAAAAACACTTTATCCACCACCTCCTAAGCAAACATCTTCATTGCTTCCTACACCGCATCCACATCAAAAGCTTCAATGTTTATCATGGTGTGTGCAACCATTGGTCATGGTTCCCTTCCATTTCACAACGATCCCACATACCTCCACCTCCCCATCCTTCAACTACTATCCTACATATCTTCCCAATCACCTTCCTATGGTCCATGCTTTTGCATAAACCTTTCATCCATCCTTTTGCACAAGTCCTATTCAATCCACATCATCATCCACTATTCCCCATCCATTCTTGCATAAGCCTTTCATAATTTTCCATCTACCTAATCCATCCCTTTCATGTCATCCCTTACCAACATCTATGAGCATAATGACATTTGACATGGTCCATGCAAGGACATCTATCTAGTGGGACTATCACCTTTCATGCAACTAGACACTGGAGTCCCTCCCATCCATATTCACCTTCTCCTATCCAAAAAGTCAAAAATTCAAAACAAAAAAATGAAAAAAAGAAAAAAAGAAAAAGAAAAGTAAAGAGAAATCCCTTCGTCCAATGGTGAAAACCTGGTAAACAGGCGCCCTGGATAAGTACCATGATGAAAACCTAGCAAATAGGCGTCATGTGTAGGTTGATCTTCTATGTCACTTACACTTGGGGGCACAATGTCTTATCTATCCAACCTATCCTTTTCATGTCATACCATTTCCATCCTACCTACCATTTTTAGCCATCATCCATACCTATTATATCGAGTCCATTCATCCACCCTTCTTCTTTTGATCTTGATGAAGATATAGGGGCAAAATGTTGAAACATGCTTTGAGTATCTCTTGACATACCTCATCTTTCTAAACCAAGCCTATCATTATCCTATTGCCATAAGTTTTGTCATGAAAAATCCTAAGTATTGTACCTAGAATGGGGCATGTTATTCCTATGCGACATAGTCTTTGGAAATCACATCCTTTCTCTCCTATGATGCATACGTCCATTCCATTCACTATGACCTATCATTTCCATCCATCCATCTATCATGAGCCCTTTTCCCATCACCCACCCTTTCATCCATCAATCCCATCTATCTCCTTGCACCTAGACTTGGTTTTCCCCTTGTCATTGGTCTCTAGCACAAAGGCTACTCAAATTTTCATCCTTTGACACATCAAAACATTTCAAAAGTCCAAAAAAATCAAAACATTTCAAAAATCCAAAAAAATCAAAACATTTCAAAAAATCCAAAAAAAATCAAAACATTTCAAAAATCCAAAAAAATCATAAAATGTCAAAAATCCAAAAAAATCAAATATCCAACAAAAATCCAAGCAATAAAATCAATCCATCATCTCAATTCAAATCAATCCAATCATTCAACCATTCAACCAAATCAATCATCTTCATCAAAACCATTTCATCCAATCAACTCAATTAAATCAATCCAAGCAATAATCCAAATGCAAGTCAATCCTCAATCCATACCCATCAAATCAATCAATCTTGTCAAATTATCCAATCACATCCTTTGGTCTTGATCCTTATCTTGTTGTAAACCTAATGAATCAACCAATCAATCAATCAATTATCATCATCCTTGTGTTGATCTAGGGACATGCCGCTCCCCACAATGACAACACTATCATCATCATCATCAATCAATCAATCAACGGTTTACAGCTTGACAGGGACAATTCCTTGTTTGTTTTTGTATCATTTGTGCATGCTTGCTTGCTTGCTTGTGTGTGTTATCATTTTATCTTGCATTTGTTTCAAATCTGTATCATTCTAGCTAATATTCATATCTTGTGTATGTTGGAGTAGCTTTTGCACTATCCTTTGCATCTAAGGTCATATCATACCTTTTGTGCATTAGGACTTTAATGCTCTAAGTCTATTTCCCAATACGTCTAGACAAGGTTGTATTATGCTGGGGCACAAGACACATCATCACCTTGGTCCTTATATCTTGGTGCATAACGTCTAGTGCTATATCAAACATCATGGTTGCTCATCTTTCATTGCAGCATAACGTATCATTCATCTCCTTCATCCACTTTCTATCTTGCATCATCCTATCTATCCTTATCATTTCATTTCGAGAGCCTACCCGTGTTTGTTCAACCCGCCTATCCTCTCGAGGGGGCATCATCATTCCATCATCATCCTATCTTTATATCATTATCCATTTTCCTCTATCCATACCTTAACTTCTTTGAAATGATGTTACTCGACACAAATCTCATCATCTCGAACATCATCTCAAAGAGGGGCAAAATGTAGACATCAAAAAATTGTCCTCTTACGATACCTTGTCACAACATTGCATTGTTTGGACACCTTGTAGCATGCTTTGCCCTAGGTACCCATGTCATCATATATTTAATTAAATAAATTTTATTTATTTAATTAAATTCATAATCATTTTCATCCATTCCTCTAATGTTAATTAAATAATTTATATTATTTAATTAATGAAATCATAAATTCAACGTTAATTAAATAAATCCAAAATTTGTTTAATTAATAAAATCTTAAAAGGATCTTGTCGCTTTCTTTCCAAATTTGAACTCATGTGCATCTAATTAATTTATTTAATTAGATAATTCATCAATTATCCTTCTCATCTTTTTTAGGATTTATTTCCTTTGAAAGATAATCAAAATCTTTCTATATCTTTCACATCTTATCTTATCTTGTTTTAATTCCTTTAAAACAATAAATCAAAATCTTTCTATCTTTCGAAAATCTTATCTCATCTCATTGTTTTTCCTCTTTTGACAAAAAAATCAAATCATTATCAATCTTATCAAATCTTATCTTTGTCCACATTGAAAATTTATAAATCAAACCTTTCACAGGCCATTTGCATCGGATCTTCTTCAGACATCCGCATTCTGCCAAAATCATTCCTCAATCTTTCAATCCATCTCCATCATTCTTCATCATTGCATTGTTATGCTGCAGAATTGAGCAACCAACATTCCTCCATTATCAACCTTCAAAATATTGCATTCTTAGTATAGTATGCATTTATTTTTAAATCTCATTCTTTAGTAGTCATTTTGTGGAGCTTAGCATACAAATCGGAGAGCTTTAGCAAAAATACTGGAGATAGAGGACAATGGGACGTCTTCAGAGGAGCTGCTGCATTGAGAGTTTGCTTTACTTTGTTTAATCAGTTTTCCTTTGATTTAAAGTTTCATTGGTGTGCTTGAATAGTATTTATTTCATTTTAATACGCACATATTTTCAATCACACATATATAACGACCCCCTGCCACTTGTTTCTCATAGTTGACCTGTTGATTATCTTATTTCCATCCCTTGCTTGGCTGGTTGTTTTATGCGATCTTTCATCTGTGTCCAACTTGGACTCATGGAACTGATGAGTGGAGATGAAATAGTCATCGATCAAGATCTTTGGGTTATTCAAATCAAGGAAGGCCTGCAAAGACATGGCGAGGAAGAAGACAAAACAGAGATTTCTGTATCCATTTTTGGTGTGCCCAAGGAGCTATTGGCAGTGAAGCAAGAAGCATATATTCCACAGTGTGTTTCCATTGATCCATATCACCACTGGAGATCCCAACTATATGAAATGGAGAGATACAAAGTGGCTGGTGTGCGAAGATTCCAGAAGACGCTAACTGGTGATAGCAAGTTCGAATCTGTAGTGGAAGAGGTGAAGAAGTACGACTAGGAGATCAGGAACTGCTACCACAAATATCTTTACTACAACGAGGAAGCCCTTGCATGGCTTATGGCCCTGGACGCATTGTTCCTGCTCAAGTGCTTGTAGTTCTGTGCTGAAAGGACAGATCAGGCTATTGCGCAAGTGTCATACCAAGTGAAGTGACTGGGAAGAGTTTTAAACCCCTCTCGGAAAAGTGCAACCCATAATGCAATTATGAGAGATCTGATGATGCTCGAGAATCAGTTACCTTTGTTCCTCTTGCAAAAGCTATTGGAAATGTAGTTGAGTTCTCAAGATAAGGCCGAAGAAAGTCTCTGCAATCTGGTGACTCTCGCCTGTCAAGAATGGTCACCATTTATGTTGAAGATGTCGGGTAGTTCAAGGATACGTATAAATGAGATGGGTCACCTACTAGAGGTGCTATACTACTCTATTGTCCCTGCAGCAGCCATGGAAGATACCAATTCTAAGAAGAATGAGGATGGGAATGTCTCATTGTCGAAACCAACATACTTAATGTGCACTCTGGAGGCTTTATGGAAGGCTCTCTCCTTGTTAAAAATTGGCCTTGTTCAACTTATCTCAGCACTCCCTAAGCATTTCTTGCAAGGAAGGCATGTCCAATTAGTGACACAGTTGTCCACGAATCTTGTTTTCGCTTTTGAAACTCTTTCTATTAAGCGCAGAGATGAAAAGGATGAGGAAAGAGATGAGGAGAGCGGGTATTCCTCTACTAAAACTCCTACACACGACGAACTAGCGATTCCCTCCATCTCCGATTTATACTCGGGGAGAGTAAAAATTTCTTCCAACGGAGGGAGACGTTACCGCAATTCACTTCGACCAGACCACTGAAACCCTTTATCTTCCCAAATTGAGGTTGGATTCCAACACTGAAGTAGTTCTCAGAAATCTGGTGGCCTTCAAAGCTTCGGCGGCTCCCGGTGCTTTGATCTTCGCTCGCTACACTGATTTCATGAACGACATCATCGACTCGGACGAAGATGTTCGGCTGCTGAGAAAGAGCGGGATTATCTACAATCACCTGGCAGATGACGGGAAAGTGGCAAGCCTGTGGAATGGCTTGGGTAATGCATCAAATTGACGTGAGTTAAATATTTCGACCAAGTGATAGCAGACGTCAACAAGCATTATAACAACAGATGGAGCGTTGCTGCGAAGGAGTATGGAAACAAATACATATTTGGTTCATGGCAACTCCTCACTATTTTGGCCATGGGGATACTTCTGATTCTAACTTGCTTATAGGCTTTTTGTTCCGTGTATGACTGTAAGCGTTGGTGGAGCTGACACATAAATTTTCCAGGACTAAGCAGATTGCAAGAGTTTTATTTTATATAACTAATTACTGATGCTGACTGCCATTTCATCCCTTTGATCTACAGACCTGCATTTACTTTAGGAGGACAGTTTTGTTTTTTGAGGCGGGTTGAACTCTCTACCTTTAGGTCTACTGCTATCTTCGAGTAATCTGAAATTTTGTGGCTTCTATTGAGTCCAATAGAACTACACAGAATATTTGTTAATTTTTTTATTTTATACTATTTAGTTCAGATGCTTTCAAATTTTTTGAGGCAGGTTGAACTGTCTTTTAAGGATGCTCCATTTCCAAGCATCTTATTCTTGCAAAACACATTTGAAATTTTGTGGTGTCTATTGAGTCCAATACAATAGAACCATTAATAAAATATCTGTAATTTTTTATTCTGTTTTAAATTTGTTACTTTCAGATATTTTTAGGGGGATTGAACTATGCCTTTAGGTATTTTGTCACTTTCAAATATATTAAACTTACAACACACTTCTGAAAGTTTGTGATGCCTATTGAATCCAATACAATAGACTTATAATAAAATATCAATTACTTATTATTCTTTTTGAAGTTTGCTACTTCAATATTTTCATCATGGAATGGAAAGAAATATACTAATGGTGAAAGTTTTTTCTCTAATATAATTTTATCCAGTAATTTTGCTTTCCAATTGTTTAGCCAAACCCAATCTTTGAAGAATTTATAATTAATTTATACTATTCAAATTAATTGAGCTATATAGAGTATATATATGTTGCCCTCAAGAGATATCATAAATAGAGAAAATAAATAGGAATTTTCAAAAAACAAGTTATTATAACATTTTGATTATAAATTAATTTTATTACATGTTTTCAATAATTGTATTTTATTTATTAAATTATAATTTTTAAAAATTAGCAAATTTAAATATATTATCATAATGATAATGTAGAGAGGAAGAGTAGAGAAGTAAAATGGTAAATTACAAACCTCACCTATTAAATAGGAGATGGGAGTGAGGTAACAAGAGAACCAAGTGAACACAAGGAGTAAACAAGAAACCAACCACTTAAATTCTTCAAGATTATCACAATCATAGGGCCAATAATTGTTGGTAGTATCGACATATACTTCCACCACTTTGGTTTAGAGGGAAAGGAGTGGAGACAATTTTTTTGAAATGGTCCATGTAAAGGTGAGCCATTGTCGAGGAAAAAGTAGATCCCATGGTAACTCTATGAAACTATTCATAGACTACTCATTGAAGGGTGAAAATGTAGATCTTAGGAATAACTCTATTATTGTGGAAAACATTTTTATTTCTATTTTCTATATTTTTTTTAGTAAAAATATTATGTTTTGTTTAATTTTGCAATGGTTAAATTTGAATACCTCTACTTATTTAGAGTTAATTTTGGATTAATTTTTGTATGAACCATACTTCCTTATACTAACAAAGATTAATAATCCTAATGACCTCATGAACTAGTTATGTAAATGTTGTGATCTATATTAATCTTATTTTACAAGTCAATACATTAGTAGCTTTTTAAATGTGGTATGTTAAGAATATTTATTGAGGAAACAAATTTTAATAGATTTTGTAGGTTATTAACTATATAATTTTGTTCAATGATATTCTATTATAATTTTTTCTTAAAAAATTATTGGGTCCAATAAATTTATTAATAGGGACACAACCAACAATATAGAGTTAGGAGTGTACATTTTCACAATATAGCCTAGATTTGTGTCTAGTGAGAATCCAATGGTAAACCTAAGGAGAGGGACCAACTATTTGTAGTCAAGACAACATGGACAATCAATTTGTAGGATAAATATGGTAAGATTGAACTTAAGGATAATGTACATTATTCAATGGGGCTATTGTATACATAAATTTCAAGTGGTAGGAAGAAATTAAAATTGTTAATCAACCTCGAGGCTTCAATAAAGTTATATAGACACCACGAGATTGAAAGAAAATCTCCATGGTAATTATTGGTGAAGGTAAACAATAGTAATCTAGGTGGTATTAGTAGTCAAATGATGCTTATCCTTATTGAATCGGGATTATCACTATCTTATTTAAAAGTAAAATAGTATAGCATTGTTATATTGAGGTATTCAATTGTATAAGAAAAATGGATTAAAAAATATAAAAAATATGCACTTACCAAGGTTGTGAAGTGTCTATGCCTCAAAATCTTGCAAAATATTAAATAAGAACTTGCCAAGATTAACTACACTCCTGCGCTGTCACTATTATGTGATTTTTTATAAACTCAAATTGATTTGTGTGGCTAGATAGAAGGCCATTTTTGTATGTAGCTATTAGATAGTATGTTTTGTAGTAAGAGTGGATTATACTAGAAAATATTGAACTCCTTGCTCCATGCGTAAATCGATTCAACGCTTGCTCTAAACTTTTACAATATCATTTTACTATATTTTTATATCTATAAAAATTTTCTTTGTTTGGTTATGGTTACTATCATAAGTAATATCACATACAATATTTTTTCTTTTATAATACACTATATTTGTAATGGCCTAAAGTTACTCAAAAGAATGTATGAGATGGTATTTTTATTTTATAAATTAACATACTAAAGTACTAGCATAGTTTTTGGTAAAGGGTAAAACGGGTTTTACAGGGACCCAAAACCATAAAGTTTAAAACATAAATGATAGGAAAGAAAAGTCCAACAAAAACAACCAGCTACACGAAAGGTAAAAACCAGTACAAGTAGCAGCCACCCGCCAAAGACCAGGAAGGTCAAACAAAAGAATCCAATAGAAAGGAAAACAAAAAAACTAGTTGCGACTAACCTAGAGTCTTCAGGACAGACTTTGTCTCTACCTCCAAATTCTACATCTCATGAACACCCTTCTTAAACGTTTGAATCATTTGCAGACTGGGGGGAGCCTTCCTGTTCGGATTTTCCCCGGTTCTCTTAGAGATGCTAACATCCTCCTCCTAGTTTTTTTGATTGTTTTCCTCCAGATCAACCACCAGAGACCCTTGTTGGGCTTTGTCCAATTTCTCAGTCATGGCATTGATGATAATGGTGTTGTGTCTGGCCATATGGTTGTTTTGCTCAATAATAATTTTGATAGTATTTTTCATTTTTTCTGTCTCAATTTCAATATTTTTGTTCTTGCTAGCTTGGTTTTGAGTGTCATTACTGAGACCATAATCTCTTCGTTTCACCTCAATTTTTTCAATCGCCACTACCTTCGCTCCCAACTCTTCCAGTTTACTTTGCAGGGCCCAATTTTTTATCTTTAGCTCATTGATTTCATTGAAAGTCCATTTCAAAAGTTTGAAATGGGTATCAACATTATCTCTAGCTAAATTCAAAACATCCACAGAGGGATCCCTATCAGTGTTGAGACAAGTATTAGCAGGGACAAGAGAAATAGGGGACCCAATTCTAGTAGTTCTATCCACTGACGAGTCAGGAGAGGGCTCAATATTATTAGTGCCAGACGCCTCAAAGTCAAGGGAATCTTCAGAATATGAAACAAAGTTTTTGCCTTGGGAATCTTATCAACAAAACTAGTTTTAAGGGAAGGGCTTCTCGGCTCCAGCACAACACAACCTTTACTAGTGAGAGGGTTAGGGTTTTTCTTGCCCGAATGGATAGCAGGCAGGGTAAGAACAGTTCTAGCTAGACTTAAATTGGGAAAAAACCTCGAGCAGTTGGGTTTAGTATCATCTTCTTCAGAGTCAGGGGAGGCTTCAAGAATAGCAGGTATGGGCATTTTTTGGTAATGCTCCACAATTAATCTAATTAGACCAGTATGCTAAATAGGGAATCTTCTAGGGTTTTTCCTATGGTCATCCAAACTTTTCCTCAAAGAGCAGAAAAGATAGTAGGGAAAAGAAACCCTTACCTTGTAGCGGAAATGGTTGAGTAGGGCAAAGTGATAACCGTAGACCATGGTGAAATGACCATCCACAGTTATGTACTCCATGATGACACATAGGACCTTTCTCCACAGGGCTTTTATGGTGTCGGCATCAAAGAAGCTATTAGCAATTTTTACCAAATTCAGTCTTTTTTCCTCCTTTTTAAGAAATTTGATGATGAAATCATCAGAAGAAATCCTATCCCTAATTTTTTTCCCATCAGTTGACATACTCGTCACTTCAGCTATCAAGTTTTCGTTGAGCTCAACTTTCCTACCAAAAAGGGTAAGATTCCCATTATCCCAATTTTTCTCAAAAAGATCCATAGCCTTTTGACTGGAACCATGGAGCTTCTCCAGGAACGGAAGTAACCCCCCACTTTTAACTTTATTCCAAGCCTTAACATTTCTTGTGTGTATCTCATAGCTGTCTGGCTCAATTCTTTTCCTGTCTCCACCCATCTTAGCAAACACAGTGGGGTAGAAAGACACAAGATCTTTACTACAACTGGTCTTGCTAAATCCAAGAACCCACAAAGCATGCCAATCCACCTTGTAGACTAAGCAAAGCTCGGTTCCATACAATCTATTGATTGTGATGTGATAACTCCATCCTATCCTCATTAAAGAGATGACATGCCTCTTGTCCATGTGATTTATCATAATTCAATAAAGCACGAACATTAACACTTAGATCATTAAAATTTAACCAAGTGCTCTGATCATTATTCCTAACCCCTTCATTAGAAAAAAAATCTGCCACAGCATTAGCTTCTCTATAGGCATGTGAAATTTTAATTTTGTCGAACTTAGCAAGTGTCGAGGTGGCATCATCAATCCATGATTTAATTGTCCATGAGGGGGGGGACTTGCCATGGAGACAGTCAATAATATTTTTGGAGTCACCTTCAAGCCAAAGATTTTTAAAGTTGAGACTATGGGCTAAATTTATAATATGAAAAGCGCCAGTAGCCTCAGCCAAGTGATTGGTTTGGGACCCAAGAAGAGTGGCTGTAGCACCAAGAAAGTTACCAAAGGAATCCCTTATGACTCCACCACAGCCCGCCACCCCTGGATTACCTTTAGCCGCATCATCAAAGTTAGCTTTGACCCATCCATTAGGCAAAAAAGACCAGCGAACATCCTCTCTATCCTTCTTGGCTTTTTTAGGAGCGCAAGGCAAATCAAGACTTATATTCCATTTCTTAGCAACTATAAAGTCATAAGACAATTGAGTTGCTTTCTTAGAATTACTAACCTTCTAGGGGATAACATTGACATTCTCTTTCAAGAATCTGATAATTTTATCAAAAACAATATCCACCAGAGCTTCTTTATCTCTGTAAATTCTATTGTTGCGTTCTTTTCAAAGACCCCAAGCAACATGAGGGAAAGAGAAGTCCCATAAAAACCTGAGAACATGATTATGAGTTAGAGCTTTCCATTGGAGGAAGAATTCTTCAATAGATGAATGAAAAACCCAAGAGACATGCCAAAAGCTGATAATTTTTCCCCAGATTGAAGCAACAAAAGAACAATGAAGGAACATATGATGCACTGACTCTGCTTTCCTTTTACAAAGGAAACATCTATTAGGTATTTGAAAGCCACATTATACTACTATTAATTTTTAGTTGAATAGAGAGTGGCATGAGTGGAGTGTGGAGCGGGAAGAAACGAAGGGGATCCTTTTTGAAAATTTGTGAAGGAACTAGCAAAGACGATCTTGATCTTGATGGCTCTAGGTGTTCTTGGTCGTTCTGTGCTTGGGTTGTACAACCTATGGAGTTGGTTCAGTGTGCTAAGAGATTGGTGTGGATGTGTGCAAAGGTCCTATGTGTCATCATGGAGTACATAACTGTGGATGAAATGACCATCCACAGTTATGTACTCCATGATGACACATAGGACCTTTCTCCACAGGGATTTTATGGTGTCGACATCAAAGAAGCTATTAGCAATTTTTACCAAATTCAGTCCTTTTTCCTCCCTTTTAGGAAATTTGATGATGAAATCATCAGAAAAAACCCTATCCCTAAATTATTTTTCCCATCAATTGACATACTCGTCACTTTAGCTATCAAGTTTTCGTTGAGCTCAACTTTCCTACCAAAAAGGGTAAGATTCCCATTATCCCAATTTTTCTCAAAAAGATCCATAGCCTTTTGACTGGAACCATGGAGCTTCTCCAGGAACGGAAGTAACCCCCCGCTTTTAACTTTATTCCAAGCCTTAACATTTCTTGTGTGTATCTCATAGCTGTCTGGCTCAATTCTTTTCCTGTCTCCACCCATCTTAGCAAACACAGTGGGGTAGAAAGACACAAGATCTTTACTAGAACTGGTCTCGCTAAATCCAAGAACCCACAAAGCATGCCAATCCACCTTGTAGACTAAGCAAAGCTCGGTTCCATACAATCTATTGATTGTGATGTGATAACTCCATCCTATCCTCATTAAAGAGATGACATGCCTCTTGTCCATGTGATTTATCATAATTCAATAAAGCGCGAACATTAACACTTAGATCATTAAAATTTAACCAAGTGCTCTGATCATTACTCCTAACCCCTTCATTAGAAAAAAAGTCCGCCACAGCATTAGCTTCTCTATAGGCATGTGAAATTTTAATTTTGTCGAACTTAGCAAGTGTCGAGGTGGCATCATCAATCCATGATTTAATTGTCCATGAGGGGGGGGACTTGCCATGGAGACAGTCAATAATATTTTTGCAGTCACCTTCAAGCCAAAGATTTTTAAAGTTGAGACTATGGGCTAAATTTATAATGTGAAAAGCGCCAGTAGCCTCAGCCAAGCGATTGGTTTGGGACCCAAGAAGAGTGGTCGTAGCACCAAGAAAGTTACCAAAGGAATCCCTTATGACTCCACCACAGCCCGCCACCCCTGGATTACCTTTAGCCGCATCATCAAAGTTAGCTTTGACCCATCCATTAGGCGGAAAAGACTAGCGAACATCCTCTCTATTCTTCTTGGCTTTTTTAGGAGCACAAGGCAAATCAAGACTTATATTCCATTTCTTAGCAACTATAAAGTCATAAGACAATTGAGTTGCTTTCTTAGAGTTACTAACCTTCTGGGGGATAGCATTGACATTCTCTTTCAAGAATCTGATAATTTTATCAAAAACAATATCCACCAGAGCTTCTTTATCTCTGTAAATTCTATTGTTGCGTTATTTCCAAAGACCCCAAGCAACATGAGGGAAAGAGAAGTCCCATAAAAAGCTGAGAACATGATTATGAGTTGGAGCTTTCCATTGGAGGAAGAATTCTTCAATAGATGAATGAAAAACCCAAGAGAGATGCCAAAAGCTGATAATTTTTCCCCAGATTGAAGCAGCAAAAGAACAATGAAGGAACATATGATGCACTGACTCTGCTTTCCTTTTACAAAGGAAACATCTATTAGGTATTTGAAAGCCACGTTATACTACTATTAATTTTTAATTGAATAGAGAGTGGCATGAGTGGAGTGTGGAGCGGGAAGAAACGAAGGGGATCCTTTTTGAAAATTTGTGAAGGAACTAGCAAAGACGGTCTTGATCTTGATGGCTCTAGGTGTTCTTGGTCATTCTTTGCTTGGGTTGTACAACCTATGGAGTTGGATCGGTGTGCTAAGAGATTGGTGTGGATGTGTGCAAGGGTGCAGGCTTTGGTTGGGCTGAGGAACGAGAGTTTGTATCCCTTTGATGTTTCTTCTATGGGTGTCCCAGATCTGTGTGCTTTTATGAATGCATGTAAAATGTCTTAAAAAGCCGATAAATGTAAACATGGGGCAGTTGTGTTCAACTTGGCAGGGTATTTTTGTGGGCCCTCGCCCATACAAGCCATTGACAAAATTTCTTAGACAAAGACCGCTGCTTAACGAACGTATTTGCTAAGATGAAGAATAAACTACAAATTCTAAAACTTGAAGTTACATGTTTCATCTTGCGATCGTCTGAAATTTACAGTTTATGTTTACATATTTTAGATTAGATGGGCCTTATCGGAGGGCCCTCTCCCACCGTCTGGAAGTACCACCTGAGAGTAACGAGGATCCTTCGCACTTTGAATGGAATCATTTCGGTTAAGCATTTATCATGTGAAGCTCTGGGCATAGAAATGCTTTCAAGTTTCTCGCGAGAAGCATGGAAATTTCTGTGAAATTCAAGTTGATTTTTCGGTAGAGCCCAGGATGAAGCTATATATAACGATCCCCTGCCACTTGTTTCTCATAGTTGATCTGTTGATTATCTTATTTCCATCCCTTGCTTGGCTGGTTGTTTTCTGTGATCTTTCATCTGTGTCCGACATGGACTCATGGAACTGATGAGTGGAGATGAAGTAGTCATCTATCAAGATCTTTGGGTTATTCAAATCAAGGAAGGCCTGCAAAAACATGGCGAGCAAGAAGACGAAAAAGAGATTTGTGTATCCATTTCTGGTGTGCCCAAGGAGCTGTTGGCAGTGAAGCCAGAAGCATATATTCCACAGTGTGTTTCCATTGGTCCATATCACCACTGGAGATCCCAACTGTACGAAATGGAGAGATACAAAGTGGCTGCTGCGCGAAGATTTCAGAAGACGCTAACTGGTGATAGCAAGTTTGAATCTGTAGTGGAAGAGGTGAAGAAGTACGACTGGGAGATCAGGAACTGCTACCACAAATATCTTTACTACAACGAGGAAGCCCTTGCATGGCTTATGGCCCTGGATGCATCGTTCCTGCTCGAGTGCTTGCAGTTCTGCGCCAAATGGGCGGATCAGGCTATTGCGCAAGCGTCATACCAGGTGAAGCGACTGGGCAGAGTTTTAAACCCCTCTCGCAGAACTGCAACCCACAATGCAATTATGAGAGATCTGATGATGCTCGAGAATCAGTTACCTTTGTTCCTCTTGCAAAAGCTGCTGGAAATGCAGTTGGGTTCTCAAGATAAGGCCGAAGAAAGTCTCTGCAATCTGGTGACTCTCGCCTGTCAAGAATGGTCGCCATTTATGTTGAAGATGCCTGATAGTTCAAGGATGCGTATAAAAGAGAGGGTTCACCTACTGGAGGTGCTCTACTACTGTATTGTCCCTGAAGCAGCCATGGAAGATACCAATTCTAAGAAGAATGAGGACGGGAATGTCCCGTTGCCGAAACCAACATACTTAACGCGTGCTCTGGAGGCTTTATGGAAGGCTCTCTCCTCGTTAAAAATTGGGCTTGTTCAACTTATCTCGGCACTCCCTGAGCATTTCTTGCAAGGAAGGCCTGTCCAGTTCGTGACACAGTTGTCCACGAATCTTGTTTCCGATTGTGAAACTCTTTCTATTAAGCGCAGAGATGAAAAGGATGAGGAAAAAGATAAGAGCGGGTATTCCTCTAATGAAACTCCTCCTACACGCGACGAACTAGCGATTCCCTCAGTCTCCGATTTATACTCGGCGGGAGTAAAATTTCTTCCAACAGAGGGAGACGTTACCACAATTCGCTTTGACCAGACCATTGCAACCCTTTATCTTCCCAAATTGAGGTTGGATTCCAACACCGAAGTAGTTCTCAGAAATCTGGTTGCGTTCTAAGCTTCAGCGGCTCCTGGTGCTTTGATCTTCACTCGCTACACTAATTTCATGAACGGCATCATCGACTCGGATGAAGATGTTCGGCTGCTGAGAAAGAGCAGGATTATCTACAATCACCTGGCAGACGACGGGAAAGTGGCAAGCCTGTGGAACGGCTTGGGTAAATGCGTGAAATTGACGCGAGCTAAATATTTAGACCAAGTGATAGCGGACGTCAACAAGCATTATAACAACAAATGGAGCGTTGCTGCGAAGGAGTACCGAAACAAATACATATTTGGTTCATGGCAGCCCCTCACTGTAAGCGTTGGTGGAGCTGACACTTATATTTTCCAGGACTAAGCAGATTGCAAGAGTTCTATTTTATATAACTAATTACCGATGTTGATTGTCGTTTCGTCCCTTTGATATACGGACCTGCATTTACTTTAGGAGGACAGTTTTGTTTTTTGAGGCGGGTTGATCTCTCTGCCTTTAGGTCTACTGCTGTCTTCAAGTAATCTGAAATTTTGTGGTGTCTATTGAGTCCAATACAATAGAACCATTCATAAAATATCTGAAATTTTGTGGTGTCTATTGAGAATACAATAGAACCATTCATAAAATATCTGAATTTTATTTATTAATCTTGCAAAACATTTGTTAAAGTTTGTGATGTCTATTGTGTCCAATACAATAGACTCATAATAAATATCTATTACTTTTTATTCTCTTTGAAGTTTCGTGCTTCAAGATTTTAATTATGGAATGGAAAGAAATATGCCATTGGTGAAAGTTTCTTCTTTAGTTTTATTTTATTTAGTTGTTTTTCAATTGTTTACCCAAACATGTTCTTTGGAGAACTTATAAGAATTCTTTGAAAAACCAAGTTATTATAACATGTTGGTTATAAATTAATTCGATTACATGTTTTCAATAATTGTATTTTACTTATTAAATTATAATGTTAGAAAATTAGCAAATTTAAATATATATTATCATAATCATAATGTAGAGAGGAAGAGAAGAGAAGTAAAATTGTAAATTACAAACCTCACCTATTAAATAGGAGATGGGAGGGAGGTAACAAGAGAATCAAGTGAGCACAAGGATTACAAGAGAAACCAACCATTTTAATGCTTCAAGATTATCACAATCATAGAACCAATAATTGTTGGTAGTATCCACTTATACTTCCATCACTTTGGTTTAGAGGGAAAGGAGTGGAGATAGTTTCTTTAAAATGGTCCATGTAAAGGTTAGCCATTATCGAGGAAAAAGCAGATCAAATGGTAACTCCATCAAACTATTCATAGACTACTCATTGAAGGGTGAAAACATGTAGATCTTAGGAATAAGTCTATTAATGAGACAAACTTTTTTATTTCTATTTTCTATAACTTTTTTAGTAAAAATTATATAATTTTTTTTTTTCTAATTTTGCTATGGTTAAATTTGAATACCTATACTTATTTAGAGTTAGTTTTGGATTAATTTTAGTAAGAACCATAATTTCTTATTTTAACAAAGATTAGTAAATTCTGATGACTTCATGAGCTAGTTATGTAAATGTTGTGATCTGTATTAGTCTTGTTTTACAAGTCAATACATTAGTAGCTTTTTTTAAATGTGGTATATTATATTTATTGAGGAAACAAATTTTAATATATTTTGTAGGTTATTAACTATATAGCATTTTTCAATGATATTCTAATTATAAGTTTTTTCTTAAAAATTTATTAGCTGCAACAAGTTTATTAATAGGGACACAACCAACAATATAGAAGTGGGAGTGTACATTTTCACAAGATGGTCTATTTGTGTCTAGTGAGAATGCAATGGTAAACCTAAGTAGAGGGACCAACTATTTGTAGTCATGACAATATGGCCAATCAATTTGTAGGATAAATGTGGTAAGACTGAACTTGAGGATAATGTACATTACTTCAATGAGGCTAAATTATATAGAAATTCTATAATGACATTTGAAATTTTTATTTATTTCTCAAGTTTTGTGAGAAGAGGAATTTTTTAAGATTTTAATTTATTTGTACAAGTCTTGAAGTTGTTGAGTTGTGAGTTGAGTAAAAGAAGAAAATAAGACTAAATTATAGGAAGAAGCTAGAGAAAGAGTGGTATATATAGGTATACAAAGCTTCTTCAATTTTTGGAATATTTTAAGGTAGACTTCTTGCATCATTTGCTTCAAGCCATTTAAAAACTATTTGTCTGTATGTGTTTTGTTACATTTCTATGTTGTGCTTTAGTTATTATTGAAATTTAATGCTTTCGTATTTGTGTTCACGTTGTTGTGAATTTTTAACTTTTGAGTAGTTGGAGTAGGCTCTGCCAAAGTAATGAGAGCACTCCATATTCAATTGAGTAAGAGGCCCTTGTGGGAAAAAAATTGATGGGTAAGATTACCCTTGTGACTTATTTGGAGAGTTATGGGTGTAAATGTGTTTGATAGAAGTGGGGACTTGTCATTTTGGGTGGTGATGATTAAAATGTTGAAATTAAGAAAATATGATTGTTGTTGTATATCATGTATACCGTTCCTCTTATTTCTCCACAAGTGATTTTCCTAACAATCCCTTTATGTGGTTCTTGAAGGAACTCTTGTGTAGGACCTTTTTTGGCTTGTATTGATGTGTGATTGTTGTGTGTTTATTTCTAAATGTTATGTGTTTTGTTTTATAAAATTTGGGGTTAGTTTGCTACCTAGTCACCATAGTTTACTCCCCAAGCTTGAGGTTGGAATACATTACACTCTTATGGATGGTATGTGAGCTCTTACTTGCCCTTGGTAAGTCTTCTACTTACTGATTTTTGTCCAAGTTTTTATATTTTGGTGGAGAAGTCCAACTCTGATTTATAATTCATAACCATTTATTCTTGTGAATTCTTATGCCTAAGAACTTCGACTACTATGATATTTTTATAAGAACTTTTTTTGCTAGATGAAAATGAGTTTAAGATCTCCAATATAGGATCCTTGGAAGAACCTTATTCATGTATGGGAACATTTGTTGAATTATACAAAGACTATTGCATTAAATGATAATTTAATAAGTAGAAAAATTAAAGGAAATAGACAAGGTTCTTCATGTGAAATTAGTGTTGTGAACTTAGTTCCAACCAACACATAGTTTAACATGCCTTTCTTCTAGATGTCCATCTATAAAATAGGCACGATAGGGAGAAAATGCCTCCCTCTATAGCTTGATAAGTAGTCACCTATTTTGTTATTTCACTCTCGAGGGTAGATATGCTACTATTCATGGTTATGATTTTTCATTATTAAACCATGTTCCTCACAAAGAATGGATAAATGTGCCTTTTTCCACTTTCTTTCCTTATGGCCTCCATTTTTTTAAGGTGTATCTCCTTCCCTACATCAAGGCTTAATCTATGCCCTCTACAAATTTTTGTGTGATGCTACCCCACAACAAATTGCTACCCCCATTATTTCTTCTAATGCATTACAACTCATTGAAAATCACTTTTAGTCTTCCCATAAAGACCTCTCTTCAATTTTTAAACATAAATCCAAATAAAGGCACCCCCTGCCCCTGCTTCCCCAAATCCCCCTTCCCTAGTGGTCATGGAGACTACAACCCCATAAAAATGACTTGCCTCCCCGCCCCTTAAGGTTGTGAAAAGGTTGAAGGTGGAGCCTCCTAGATCTATATCTATTCAAATTAGGAGTGACCTAGAGCCTTGTTGTGTGGGTCTGAATAGTAGTGGGTTCGACGAAAGATGCTCTTCCATACTAGCTACTGTAAACAAGAAGAATATAGGGAAAGACACTAAAGGAAAAAGATTAGAGCTTGATGACCTAGGTCTGGCTAACTTAGGTGATGAATTCCTTCCTGAGTGTGAGGAAGATAATCAGGATAACACCGAGCTAGAGGATGAAGATGAGGTTTTTAGTGTTGAAGAGGAAAGGGAGATTAGCAATTATGAGGATTTCTCGAGAGAAAGGAATAAAGACGAGTTAGAAGAACTAGAGTGGGAGGAGGAGGATGAAAATGATAACCTTAATGTTGTGATTGAGGAAATGGAAAATGACAAGGTCACCTACATAGACCTCGACTAAAATGTGGAAGATAAAGAGAAGAAAAAGGCTAGCAACCCCTTGAAGGACGAACTTGAAGGTTACGGCGAGGAAATCAAAAATAGGGTTGAGGTCCTTGAAGAAGTAGTTGGAAAAATTACTATAGTGGTGGATGGGATCATGCAACATGCCATCTTTGGAACAATGTCTAGGATATCTAAAATAAAAAGAAAATAAAGGGGAAATTGGGCAAGAGATGGTGGAGATGATCCAGGGGACCTCGCTTGTTCATTTCATCAGTGCTAAGGATTAGTGGATGGCCATGGAAGTGCTGAAGGCTAACTGGGAGATCATCATCTTCTCTAAAAAGTGATGGTTTTGCTTTTTATTTTTATTGTTATAAGTATGGCACTGTTGTATTTTTGTCTCTATTGTTTCCATCTAGTTTTTTCCTATATGCGTTCTTTACTTTTTTGGATACTATATGAAGTTTTCATACCTCATATTGCTTGTTTTTGGTTGTCTGTTCTTGATGGCCTTTTGTTCTCTACTCATTTAGCTTAAAATTATGGGTTCAAAAGACCTTCCCTACTTTTAATATAAGAAAACATGTCTTCCTTCAAACTATAACAAATTTAGATCTCATGAGTGATGGTGTTGCTTATAAAGGAAATGTCTCTTTACTATGGTTGGTAGAAAAATAAGATGGAATAATGGCTACGCTAAGAAGTATAGATGCACATTCAATGTAACTACTCTCTAAATGTTGCTATGCTTCTTCCCTCCTCTTCTTTCTTCTTCTTTCATTATATTCTAAAAAGGATAAAGATCTGCCTAAATCAATGCTAGTATTATCTCGAATGACTGACATTATTTAATGATTACGTATTGTTATAATGCAAATCTGGGTAACATAAACAATGGTAGTTACAAATCGTTGCTTTAAATTTTATATCTTGTTAGAATTAAATAAATGTTTCTATATGCCTGTGTATGTCTAAGACTATGCAGTCATATATCCTAGTTGCTATTCATTTATGCAAATGCAACATTCTCAAAGAAAATGCAATGTGTTAATAATTAAACTGTAGATTTTACCTACCATTTACTGTATTCTTTCTGAGAACATAACTAGTACAACTATTATTTAAACAAGCCCATTCATAAATACACTGAAACACTACTTGTGACATTTTCTAGGTTCATTAACAGTGGTAGCTCACTGGTTGGATTCTTAGACTGCACTATATATAAACAAAGGAAAAGAAGAATAAGTGTGTATGCCTCTATATTTTCTTTTTTTTTTCTCCCTCCCAGTGGACCCTTACTTTTAGCTTCTACTCTATGGTTAGACTACCAAAGCCTTCAATCCCTAGGTTGAGTTCATGCTTTAAATAATACCAATACCCTTTAGTATTATGACCTCATTAGAGACCCAATTTTATCCACAAAATAGCTTATTGAAAATGTTGCTTGGACGCATTACCAAAAGGTATTGCAGCCCCTATTGGGCATGGAGTTACAACATAGAGCCACAAGCTCCCTCAAGGGACAACTACTCACTAGAAAGCCAGAAAAGGGGAGTGCCCCTCTCATTTGTTACGGCCAGCAAATTCCAGTTCGTTGTGCAGACAAGAACACAAAAAGATATACTGTTGTGCAATAGAAAATTTTGTAGGGTAATTTAAACCCTCATGCTCCCACAAAAGGTGAATCATAGATTGAAAACAAATAATGATAAATAAAGGTGTTCTTAAACAAAAATAAAATAAAATAAGGTTGATTATCATGTACAGTAGAAATGATCGTAATGATGGAGGCTATCGCCTAGCATAACAGGGTTAAAAACCGTCAACGTTTGTAGCAAATAGCAAGAGATTAAACAAAATATAGAAGCCCTTACATCCAGTAAGATAGGGATTTGGCACTAGCACCATTGTAGGAATGAAACCTATTATAGTCCACCACCAAAAATTTTCTTCAACACTGTGCTTTATTTTAGGATTGGGGGCTGCCTTCAAATGAATTAATTTCTTCTTACATCATTTCCCTTCTTCTATACTCTAAGGGGCTTATGTTAAAGTATTATATAATCAATAGCATAAATACTAGCTCTTTTCTAGTTAGAATAAATAAAAGAAAACTTTTGACACACAATATATTCCCTTAATTCTAATGATGGACCCCTCATAATGTAATGCCAATTTAAATCTGCCATATATTATTCACTATATTATAATTTAATCTCTTTTTAAATTACAATAATAATTTTTTAAATTTAGAATATAGATTATATAAGATAATATCAAATTTATACAAAAATTTTGGGTTGTAAGAATGTATAAAGATATTGCTTTGGGAAGTAGGTTAAAAAAAATTAATTCAACATTTTATAGGAATTAAATTCTTTTATCTTTTTATTAAGAAGAATACACACAAACAATATACCAACTCTAGTATCATTAAAATTGTATTTATTTAAAATATAAACTATAAATTGTCATTTAATTTTTATGATGTTTTGATATTGTAGTAGGAAACAAATAGTTTGAGAGATACACTTTCCTATTCGGACATCTAAATAGTGGTAGTGAGATAATTTAACAAAACAACCAAACCAACATTTCAACATTTTTTGTCACCCTGCATTATACAAAACTCAATATCATTTGCATAGCATAATGTCTATCTACAATCCTAGAGGTTGCCTTACAAGATCAATTGAAATTATTATTTAATATTCTTCCAACATGCTCATGAACTATTTTTTTCTCTTCATGATACATTATGCTATAAGTCAAACTAATACATATACAAGGATAACATTGTCCCTTAGGTTCTCGACAATCCTACTTTTAGAGGCTAAGTAGCTTTTCATTGGTGAAGTTTAAAATCCATAAGTTCTACACTAAGGTAGTAAATGGGCATTCATTATTTAATGATAAAAGAGCATATAATTTTTTTTGTTGGCTTCAATCAATTGGTGTGATGCTTGAATGCTTTTTTTTTTTTTTGCGATGCAAGGTATGTAGAGATAATGTTTCAATTCATTCCACAAAAAAAAATAAAAAATGTGTTTATGCCCACATGTTCAAATATAGGCACATCATCATCACTATAATTTTAATCAACTCTCATTGAACAAAGACTCCAAGTCTCTCATGCACATCAACCATGCCATCAAACAAGCAGACAACATATGTACTTGTATCAAGAAATACAATTCCAATAACTTGTTCTACCATCATATATGTCTCATAATAACATATTCTCACACAAGTTATTTTCCCTTCCAATCCATCCGCATACTCACATAATCGCACCCCAAATAGTAGGATCCAACAAGTGATCAAATATGAACAAAATCCTCTCTACTCATCCAAGTGAAAGAACATTGAATCCAATGTGTAGTACTCTACAAATTCTCTCTCTACTAATCCAAGTGAAAAAACATTGAATCCAATGTG
This sequence comes from Sequoia sempervirens, assembly GCA_007258455.2. Classification (NCBI taxonomy): domain Eukaryota; kingdom Viridiplantae; phylum Streptophyta; class Pinopsida; order Cupressales; family Cupressaceae; genus Sequoia; species Sequoia sempervirens. Next base: position 640,069,011 of record VDFB02193867.1, read on the forward strand.
TAGTACTCTACAAATTCTCTCTATTTGTTGTCAATTCTGCTTGAACTATGACTAACGTTGAATGAGATTTTTTCTCTAATATTTAGAATATTTTTTGTTTTTTCTTCCATCTTTTTTATTGTTGATAGATTTAAAATGATGTCTTAAAATTGACACCCTTCCAATAAAATTTGACGCTTTTGACATCCATGTCAATAAATAAAGTTTTTTTTTTTGAATTATCAATCTTTAATAAATAGTTTAATTTTCAACTGAAAACAAATATAATCTAATCTAAAATAAATAAAAAATAAAATACATTTCAAAATTAATTTTTTTAATATAATCATATAAAATATAAAATTATACTAATTAAAAAACAAATCAAATTAAATTCTAAAATAAATCAATATTGACAACCATTAAAAAAATCATTTTTCTCTATTGGGATTAATAAACCTTTAAATAATACATAATTTTTCCTCGTGTTGAATTAATAAAACTTAAAATAATTGAAAGTCAACATATTGTTCAGTGGTGAAAGACTATTATCAACTACTCAAATGGCCAGTGTCTATGCAGCCATCAACAACACATTTGACTGTATTTATTAATTTGTTAAAAAGTAGAATACAATATAATTATTTATTTTCATTTAATTAAAAATTAAATTCAAAATGGCTGGATAGACGTTGCCCCTAAAATGAGCGCTAAATTCTCGAGCTGTTCATTAAAGCAGGTCAAATTTCCGGACGTGTAAAGTACATATTTGTTGGAGGGAGTAAAGCTTGGACGGCAAAAACTGAGGAATTCTCTTTGGACGGCAAAAACTGAGGAATTCTCTTTCGATTACGGAAGCAATTTTGACCCGGCATGTGCGAAACAAAACAATTAATTAACTTTCCCATTTTTAACTCATGTTGTCCCCGATTAATATCTCACAAATCAAATTTCTGCTTTTTTTAAAGCTTAGAAATGGCAAATCGAAACGGAACACAAATCAAATTTCTGTTTATTTTAAATGTATTATTTTGTCGTGTCTATTACGAAGTCAATAAATTGGCTCGACTTACTATAAAAAAAAATGTTAAATTCTTTTTCTATATTCACTAAATTCAAAAGTTACTATGTGAGGAGTGGGTGTGATTTGATTGAGTTTGATGGTCTGTGGGTTGACTTTGAAGTTTATAGCAGAATTGTAATATTCAAATCAATTAGTTTTTATAATTTCGCTTACTATATTTTTATATAATAGTATATATGACATTTTAATTATTAGGAAACTACTAAAAATATTATTTAATATTCAAATTTGTAATATATCTATTTTATAATATTTATTATATAAATACATATTAATTTAGAATATTTTTAAAAGATAGAATGCAAATCACATTTTCTTTTTGGAATGTTTTCAACTGTACAAGTAAGATTACATTGAATTTTTTATTAATATCATTCATAGGCATATATTTGATTTAATACTTAAAAATGTTTTATTTGTGAGTGAACATTAAAGATAATGGTTGTTATTTATTATATTTATATTTTTACTTTAAATTTTTTCATATACATGTAGTATAAATTTACATCTATTAAGAGATAAAGTAGAGTTGGTAAATTATATTAAGATAAAAAAAAGTTGTTAATTATAGCAAGATCAATAAGAGTTGCTACTAAACTATAATTTAAAGTACCAATCATATCTTTTTTTTTATAATATTTTGAATATAAATAAATCAAATTATAGAGAGATGGAGAAAGCTTATTGAGTTAGAGATCATGAAGAGTTGTTGATAGACTATAATTTGTAAATATTACAATCATATCTTTATTTCTTTTTAAATATTTTGATTTATTTTTTATTTAAAAATAAATAAAGTTACAATCCTACAGGGAGAGCAATATCTATCATAATGAATCCTATATTGATATCTCAATTTATCACATCACTAGATCATTCTCTTAATTTGTTTAATATTGTTGTAGTTTTAATTAAAGCTAATTTATTTATTTTTATTTTTTATTAATAGCTTGCATGTAATATTCTACCAGAAATAATGTTATTTAAGAATCTCACCAAGAAAGACAATTCCCACCCAACTCTAAAAACCTTTCTATACGTCTAAATAGATCATTTAGATTTTCCTAGATAACATTTGTCCACTTTCCATTCCAATCATTCACTATCATATTTTTTGAGATTAGAGAAAATCATCGTAATAAAGATGTTATTATATGCTTATTAAAAATTAATGTGATGGGTACGTCAATGTGAGATGAGTAAAAATCTAATTAAAATTTTGAAAGAGATTAATATATTAGTTTGAATAATTTTATTGGCATGGTTGTGGAGAAATTTAAACCCAAACAAAAAGGAGATCAATAAGATTAATTTTAATTTTTGAACTTTAGATAATGTAGGGTAAATTAATTTTCTAATAAAAATGATGATATGAGAGAGATGGTGTAGCTACATATCATTATTGAAACTAGAAGTTAACCAACACAAAATGATAAGGGGTTTTTTATTTAGGAGGCCTTTATATTAATTTTTATAGAACAAATATTTAATTATGAACAATCTCAATTTTATTTTTTTTAAAACATAACTTAAGAAAAATAATAAAATACTAAATAGTTGAACCTAATTGTTGAATAAAATATGCAAACATCCCATCATTAAGAAGTTCAAATTAATATAAATTACATTCTACTTTTATATTTTATTATTGTCATCTCATATAATTTTAAAGAATTATCAATTTTCAATATAAATTATTGAACATAAACCAATTATAATATGTTCTTTCTTATTCTAAACATAATATATATAAATATTTGTAATATGCAAACATAATAATTAATGTAAATATCTTAAATACATTTATCTTATAAACATCTTAAAATATTAATTTTAATTTTTTTTAACTTATAAATTAAATTATTTGTTGTAGAATATTATTTAAAAATTATGTTATTTATTAATGAAATATTTAAAAGTTATTTTATATTACATATCTAAAATTTATTTTGTAGTATTTATTTAAAAATTATTTTATATTGTTAATACTAAAAATATATTAATTATATTTTTTAATATATAAATCTACATCCTTTATATTATAAAATATATCTACTAAATATATAAATTTGTAAAAAAAATTAAAACTTGTATAGAACGAATATGTTAATGACATTAATTCAAAATAAGCAAGCTAAAAATAAAACGGAAAACACAATGACACGTGAAAGCATTATCACTCTCAGATGTCTTAAAAAGCCGATGAATGTAAACATGGGGCAGTTGTGTTCAACTTGGCAGTGTATTCTTGTGGGCCTTCGCCCATATAAGCCATTGACAAGATTTCTTAGACAAAGACTGCTGCTTAACGAGCGTATTTGCTAAGATGGAGAATAAACTTCAAATTCTAAAACTTGAAGTAACATGTTTCATCTTGCGATCGTCTGAAATTTACAATTTACGTTTACATATTTTAGATTAGATGGGCCTTATCCGAGGGCCCTCTCCCACCGTCTGGAAGTACCACCTGAGAGTAACGAGGATCCTTCGCACTTTGAATGGAATCATTTCGGTTAAGCATTTATCATGTGAAGCTCTTCAAAATTGTCGCGAGAAGTATAGAAATTTCTGTGAAATTCAAGTTGATTTTTCGGTAGACCCGAGGATGAAGCTATATATAACGACCCCCTGCCACTTGTTTCTCATAGTTGACCTGTCGATTATCTTATTTCCATTCCTTGCTTGGCTGGTTGTTTTCTGTGATCTTTCATCTGTGTCCGACTTGGACTCATGGAACTGATGAGTGGAGATGAAGTAGTCATCGATCAAGATCTTTGGGTTATTCAAATCAGGGAAGGCCTGCAAAGACATGGCGAGCAAGAAGACGAAAAAGAGATTTGTGTATCCATTTTTGGTGTGCCCAAGGAACTGTTGGCAGTGAAGCCAGAACCATATATTCCACAGTGCGTCTCCATTGGTCCATATCACCACTGGAGATCCCAACTGTACGAAATGGAGAGATACAAAGTGGCTGCTGCGCGAAGATTTCAGAAGACGCTAACCGGTGATAGCAAGTTCGAATCTGTAGTGGAAGAGGTGAAGAAGTACGACTGGGAGATCAGGAACTGCTACCACAAATATCTTTACTACAACGAGGAAGCCCTTGCATGGCTTATGGCCCTGGACGCATCGTTCCTGCTCGAGTGCTTGCAGTTCTCCGCCCAACGGGCCGATCAGGCTATTGCTCAAGCGTCATACCAGGTGAAGCGACTGGGCAGAGTTTTAGATCCCTCTCGCAGAAGTGCAACCCACAATGCAATTATTAGAGATCTGATGATGCTCGAGAATCAGTTACCTTTGTTCCTCTTGCAAAAGCTAATGCAGTTGTGTTCTCAAGATAAGGCGGAAGGAAGTCTCTGCAATCTGGTGACTCGCGCCTGTCAAGAATTGTCGCCATTTATGTTGAGGATGCAGGATAGTTCAAGGTTGCGTATAAAAGAAAGGGGTCACATATTGGAGGTGCTCTACTACTCTATTGTCCCTGCAGCAGCCATGGAAGATACCAATTCTAAGAAGAATGAGGACGGGAATGTCCCGTTGCCGAAAGCAACATACTTAACGCGCGTTCTGGAAGCTTTATGGAAGGCTCTCTACTCCTTAAAAATCGGTCTTGTTCAACTTATCTCGGCACTCCCTGAGCGTTTCTTGCAAGGAAGGCCTGTCCAGTTGGTGACACAGTTGTCCACGCATCTTGTTTCCGCTTTTGAAACTATTTCAATTAAGCGCAGAGATGAAAAGGATGAGGAAAAAGATGAGGTGGGAGGGCATTCCTCTACTGAAAGTCCTCCTACACGCGACGAACTAGCGATTCCCTCCGTCTCCAATTTATACTCGGCGGGAGTAAAATTTCTTCCAACCAAGGGAGACGTCACCACAATTCGGTTCGACAAGACCACTGCAACCCTTTATCTTCCCAAATTGAGGTTGGATTCCAACACCGAAGTAGTTCTCAGAAATCTGGTGGCGTTCGAAGCTTCGGCGGCTCCTGGTGCTTTGATCTTCACTCGCTACACTGATTTCATGAACGGCATCATCGACACAGACGAAGATGTTCGGCTGCTGCGAAAGAGCTGGATTATCTACAATCACCTGGCAGACGACGGGAAAGTGGCAAGCCTGTGGAACGGCTTGGGTAAATGCGTCAAATTGACGCGAGTGAAGTATTTGGACCAAGTGATAGCAGACGTCAACAAGCATTATAACAACAGATGGAGCTTTGCTGCGAAGGAGTACGGAAACAAATACATATTTGGTTCATGGCAGCTCCTCACTGTTTTGGCCACGGGGATATTTCTAATTCTGACGTGCTTACAGGCTTTTTGTCCGTGTATGGCTGTAAGCGTTGGTGGAGCTGACACTTATATTTTCCAGGACTTGGAAGAGTTTTATTTTATATAATTAATTACCGATACTGACTGCCGTTTCGTCCCTTTACTTTCGAAGAACACTTTTGTTTTTTATAGAACTACTCAGAATATTTGTAAATTTTTTTATTTTTTATTTTATTTTTTTTAAAGTTCAATGCTTTCAAATTTTTGTAGCAGGTTGAACTGTCTTTAAGGATGCGGCCATTTTCAAGAATCGTATTCTTGCAAAATCTATTGAGTCCAATACAATAAAATCATTCATAAAATATATGTAATTTTTTTTTAAAAAAAAAATTTGTTACTTTCAGATCTTTTGAGGTGGGTTGAACTGTGTCTCAAGGTATTTTGCCACTTTAAATATATTAAACTTACAAAACACTTTTGAAAGTTTGTGATGTCTATTGAATCCAATACAATAGACTCATAATAAAATATCCATTACTTTTTATTCTTTTTGAAATTTGCCACTTCAAGATTTTCATCATGGAATGAAAAGAAATATGCTAATGGTGAAAGCTTTTTCTTTAATTTAATTTTATCTAGTAATTTTGTTTTCCAATTGTTTAGCCAAACACATTCTTTGAAGAACTTATAATTAATTTATACTATTCAAATTAATTGAGCTATAAAGGATATATGCACGTTACCTTCAAGAGAGATCAAAATTGAGAAAATAGATAAGAATTCTTTGAAAAATCAAGTTATTATAGCATTTTGATTATAAATTAATTTGATTACATGTTCAATAATTGTATTTTATTTATTAAACTATATATTTAGAAAATTAGCAAATTTAAATATATATTATCATTAGTTTTTTGTTTCTGGATTCGATTGTGTTCTAATTTTTTTCATCAACGTTTCGGATCACACTCTGTGATCCATCATCAGGATGGAGAGCTGAAAAAGGATGAGAAAATGATCTCATCCTGACTACCTGAAAATATAAATCAATTTGTGTATCATGTAAGCAATGATTAACCAAATGGAAAAGAATTGGAGTGAGGGGGATAGATAAATGTCAACAAGAATGAACATAAAATGAATTGAATAAAAACTATATCTTTCATTTACGAGAACCATATTAATGTTTTTGAAACGGAAAAAACTTGAAATGTATGTTATTAGAGAACTTGAAAAAATAGAGAAAGCATTATAGAGTAGCAGATTTAGCAAATTTCTAGATTTTTGCAATAACTAAGTTAATGGATTCGTCAAGAAACCCATATGATGTATATGATGAAATCGCTTGTTCCAAAAAAATATTATCAAAGTATCTAAGCCATAAGACATAGTTTGAGAAAGTTGGTAAAAACCAACATAAACTGAAGTCCAGATCCATGATTATTGGAACTATAACTATTAATAATAAAGGGCATACCCTTTCTCAATGAGAAATAACAAAATTGAAAACATAAACATAGAAGTGAAAGCTAAGCAACATCCAAAATCCTATCCAGTTTTGAAACCTTTGTTAGCACCTTGTTTTTCTTTGTCAACAAATGCCTTTTCCCCTGTACCGACAGAGAGCCAAAGACCTTTACCATGATTTTTTTTTCAATGAGATGGTTTCACATACATGTGGGCCTCTATCACTAATATCATACAAACACTTGGAAATTTTCTCAAAAGAACATTTGGTTTGAAACCCTCCATGTCAGGGCCAGCCTTTAGGGGAACTAGAGTATTAGAGCAATCTAAGGGGATGTTTCTCATGGCTGGACCAGCTACTTGCAACTTGACTTGTTTCTGCATGACAACTAGCTTTAAATTAGCCAACCCTTTTTTTATTTCTTCTAGTTTGTGGGCTTAGGAGGAAGCCTCATGTGTTCCACTAGGTGTAGCAATGTGATATTTTTTTGATGGTGTATAAATCGTCAGCTAGAAGACTGATTCTTCTTTAATAGATGCCTTCACATTTAACAATTTGGCCCTAAGATACCTTGTGATCCAAGCCCAGTTGAAATTGGTGATGGCTGTCATTATTAAAATCCAATGCCTAGCACAAGTGTTGAGAGGATTAGGTTGGATATAGGGACTTTCAGATATTTTCAAAGCCATCAATCAAACTATTAGTCTTTTGCCATTCCCAAATCTTCAACATTCTTAATAATTTTACTTCTATAGGGTATGGAGTCATGGTGGCTTGAGAGCCTTTTCGAAAGCTACTTAGTAGGATTTGAGTGGGTCTTAGTAGACGATTTAAGCTTCATTGAGCTATGACGTATATAGGGGCATTTGAACATTTATTCTTTGAGCAATGATTTTTTTTCCTTGGTCATGCTGTTGAAAATGGAAAAAATAACAGAAAATACAAGATTGAAAAAGCACAGAAGCTCCCACCATAAAGTAAGCTATAAAAGATTTGAGCAAAGCATTGTTGAAATTTGTAATTGTGATCCAAACTTTTGGTTTGTTTTATTATATGTTGTCTTTGTTATTCCTTGAAAACCTATTTGGGAGAGAAATTAATATACAAAATAATTATTCATGATGTGAGCATTCAATTTTTTTTTTGTATTTTTATAGTTTAGATACCAACAAGTGGAATTAGAGCCATCCATGCAAGGTTTCTGATGGATCCGAGCAATGAATGGAGGATGAACTGCCACTGTGTTATTTCTTTTCTTGTAAAGATCCAAATGCCTCCTGTTGTGCCTTTTTAAAGTTTTTTATCTTTGTCGGTAGGCATGGAGTTCCAACCTCTGGGAAGTTTGGGGTTTGTTTTATTCAGTCTGAGGGATGAGGTGAAAGTTTTGGGGCCATTAAAGAAGAATCCTGATATCTATTGTGATGTTGCTATGGACCTATAGCTTGCCTAATTTGTATGCACGGTATACATTTTTTGGGAAAGAGATGTACTTTCCAAAGACGAACTTAATGAAGCCCTGCACAAATCAATTTTAGAAAATCTGCCTGCTTTTGATGGGTACGGTTCTAGAAGATAATTGAGGATTCCATGTCTTTGACGCCCAAGCGAGCTAAATTGTGGTTTGTTTGTGAGATTAAAAAATGTTAGGTTTTCTAGGGTTTAGTTGAGGTTTTTTTTTCTTCTTGTTTCTTTCATAAAATTTTGTGAAGTTACGCCTGGGAGGGGTTCATATTAGTTAAAGAAAAAACATCATCTTATTCACCAAAATGAAGGGGGTAATTATTGTCTAATGGTAGCAAGAGAACTTACATATGTAGCTCAGAACATATATTAAGATCACAGTTATAGGCATTTAAATGTTACTTATCTCAAAAGGAAAGCACTTGCTTGACCCGCTAATTTTATTTAACTAAAGGAAAAAGAACTATTTAAATGATGAAGCAGGATTGGGTCTAGTTTTAGCTAATATTGAGCTTCTCAATTGAGCGAATAAGATAATTAGTATTATTTGGGCAAGCAAGATTGACCAGGTTGGGATGAGCATACGACGTCGATGGACAGAATGGCAGGGTAAATTGGAGGCCCAACTGTCAAAGCATCATAACTCAAACCACCAAAATAAATTTTACTCTAGAGATCTCATATAATCAACCACTGTTCATGCAAAATATGAAAGGAATTTATTTCTTGGCACTTACGTGATTGATAGGCTATATCTTGTGTCAGTATGAACCTATTCGCCATAAAAGAATGCAGTAAATCTAATCACTATGTTGGGAATTGAGCTTTTATTTTTAATATATTGAGCTGGGGTGTAGTATCGACGATTCATCAATGATGGAATAGCTCAACATCCTCTCTCTATGCAAATTGCCTAGACCAACCTATGCTCCTCTGGTTCTTTAGTTAAGTGGGTGAGAGAGGCGGTAATTCTATCTGTTTGAATTTATGGTAATTATGTATGTGCTTTACAGTGGCATTCTATGTGATTTATTGTAGATACAGACTGTTGGAGTATTGCTTAATAGTCATTAAATTACTGTGTATGAATTTTGGTAAAAAAAGAAAAAAAAAGAGAAATTGTTCATCTTTGTATGGCCATACAATCCTCCACCCCTTCCTCAAATATCTTTTAAAAAAAAAAAATTAAAAAAAATAACAAACCTATAATATCCTCTGTAGCTAAAACAAATAAATTATACAGAGAAAAAAAGGTCCAAACACATTTCTCCATTATGTCACTCCTTGAATCACCCAAATAATGTACAAGCAGAAGAGAAAAGAATGCAAGTTAAAAAGGATGATTAAGACTTTTGACATTTTCAGCATATAAAAAAATGAAATAAAGAAATCTCATTGCATAAGTATTTTAAATAATTTCCTTGAGTTTCTTAGTTGAAATATTTAGTGTTATCTTCAAGGAATGCTTAAACTCTCAATAAGAGTAATATATATCTATCTTTATACATATAAAATAAATAAAAATATTAAAAAAATAGAGGAAGACTATATGTATTTTGGTATTGGGTACTATATAGCAATAAAATAATTTAAATGGAGGAGATATTCACAAAATTTAAACTAAAAGTTATAAATTTAAGTTATGAGTTTTACCAAGGTTAATTTGTTAAGTATAATTTATTTTAAAGTTTCACATTAAGATCACAATATTATTACAAGTTAGAAGTGATTAATAATTTTTAAATTTAAATTATATTGAATTTTATTTAATTTGATAGGGAAATTAAAAAAAATTGAGATGTTATTCTCTCTAACATATAGAAGTTTTAAATTCTACAATAGTCCCTTATTTATAAAGCGGGGAATTCAAAAGAGAAGAAGAGTGATAACCCATTCCATTACTAAGTATGGATTTATCATTTTGAATGTTTGTTTAATCCAAGTAAAAGTGAAAATAAAATGTTTTAAATAGATAATAATGTCAATAAATAATAAGGAGATATTTGTGTATATATAAGGGAATAAAATTGGGCACTTAAGTTGTAATATTTACTTATTTTATTTTGATTCTATGACATCATTTAAATGTCTTAGCTTAGATTAGAATGACACATAAAATTTATTATGAATGCCAAAAAAAAAAAAAGAATAAATAAAATTGTTGCCATAATATTAATGTTTTATAAGGAGTGATGTTAATAATTCATGAGCTAAATATTAGGAGAAATTTTATCATTAAAGATAGTTTTTTTATAGGGGCAATTGTAACAATATTAGTGAGGGAGGTAATGATTGGTTAGATACCCTATTAAGCTTAGCATAATAAAATTAATGACATAGTTATCAATAATGCTACTATTAATGTTCCTAAAAAAATAATACTATTCAAATGGTTAATAATAGAAGTACAAATCTTATAAACAAGGATGGTGTTAGATTTAAAGATGGAACCATCTCAAATTATCCCAGCAATATAATCTTTTATTGTTTTTAATTATCCACACATCTTTTTTTTTGATACGCACGATAGAAGTATTATATTAAAAAGGAAAAAGCATACAAGCGTCTGCTACGCAGGAAAACCAACCACCATCACCAGTGGGCAAGATGACAGCCCAACCACCAATTCAAAACCAAGAACCCCGAACCCGAGCAAGCAACAACCCAAAAAACTTGAAACAGAGACGGGGATTAACAGACCGAACCACACCCCCATATGAACAAGCAGCCAAAAAACCAACTACTACAAAAAATGGCCGAAAGAGATTTAAGACACGGATCCACCTTACAAGAAACCATTGACCTCCGCAAAACAAATAAAGCCCTCCAACCAGTCCAAACCCTCCGTCGGCACCATCATTAATTTGCGCTTCAGAAACTCCACAGCCACGTCCGCGAGCTTCCGGTGGCGAGACAAAGCTGGCCCTTTAAGATCAAGGAGGAAGGGATACACCTTGACCGCTTCCTCCGCATGCCATAAGAGAGGCAAATCAGTCGGGCGCGGAATACCTTTACCCAGAAGGGCCGCCTTCAAAGTATCTTCCAAGCCACTGAGTAAATCCGCACGGAACAAACGCTCCATTAGTTCCTGCCCCACCTTCTTCAGAATTTCTAGGTCCAATAAAACTGCTAGAAAACACGAGGAAATGTGAGCATTGTCTCTGGCATATTCCTTTCGATGCAAGTGTTCATTTCCCAGAACCATCTTAACCGCGACCAGTAACACAGGATCATCCTCAATTAGAATTCATTTCAGCCTTTGGTCTGAGATCTCCCTAAAAGCTATTTGGCGCTCCGTGGCGACCAAAGAAACTGGCGTGTCCACACCGAAGCATTCCAAACCATCCAAGGAAATATGAATGGTGAACTTCAATTTTTTCGACCCCTCCATGGTAATAGCTACACCCTGCAACACAGAAAAACAAAACCAGAATGTGAAAGCCAAGCACCAGAATGAATATGACGGATCCAAATTTAAGCCCGTGAGAATCCGCTTGGCCATTGCACAAATGCCGAAATTATGGAAGGACAATCTTCACATCCTCGCTATGAAGGAGGGGTACGGCCGCAGTCCGAGCACCATTAACTATAATCACTTCAAGTGAAGTGAGTCACCACCCGTCTACACTGAAGTCTTGTCAAGGGTTGCCGTATTCGACGTGTCGCCAAATGACAGACTTGAAGTAAAGCCCAACTTGCAATCTGAAAAACATAAATGCTCTGCTTCAAACGAGCCGTCATCATTAAGGTGACCAACATTCCTTCTGCGAACTCAAATTCCAAGAATGACATGGATATGTCACCTCAGCATCCTCTCCCACCGTTGCATAGCCAACTCACACCCTCGGATTTAGGTGTCAAAGGAGAGGCTGGGGAGGGACCCACCCATCTGCCCACATCCACACATCTTTATGGATGATTTAAGTGGGTATATTTATTTGGTTGTCATGGTAAATTATATAGCGAATTTAACTATAAGTCATTAAAGGTGAATATTATATTGGGATAGATTTCTAAATTATGTTAGAGTTATAAAAATAGATAAATAAATAAATGGACACTATCTTAAGAGAAATAAGTAACAACAAGTTTAACAACATTCTTATCATGTTTAGAATATTGTTAATATAATATTATGTATTGATGGTGCTATGTATGTATCTCTTAGAAAAAAAAAAGAAAAAAAAAAGAATAATAACATTATTATGTTAAAAGAGGGAGTAAAAGATATTGTTATTATTTTGGTTGATAAGATAATTATTTAAGGTTAAATGACAATTTGAGAATATTGGGATAACAATGGTTCGTTGGATGCAATAACAAAAACTTATTCAACAAATGGAAAATTCATATCTTGGGTTTAATGAAAAATGTGGGAAAAAGTATTGGGTGGAAAATTTAACATCACATTACACACTATAGCAACACTGTTGGAGATGGTTAGTGTAAAATCTTAAACAATTAGAATGTAAATTAGTGTAATTTTTAAGGAAAAGAAAAAAATTCATTTAGAGTTTTATTGTATTTTATTTTAGTTAAAATTATTCAAAATATTTCCAGAGTTGGGTGCAGAGATTGCAATAAAATTTATCATGGGATTCACTCAGCAATTCTAGGTAGTAATATGTGTTGAAAACATACTCGTTTTCATATGCTATTTTTGAAGCCATCATACATATATCCATCCAATATCTACTTCCCATTGGGATAAATTCTTCAACATTGTGGTCTAAATCTAGATGACCATCCAAGTATCCAATGGCATTGAAATAGTTTTTTGTGCCCCTATTGGGTTTTATCACGCCATCCCCTAATCAAACAAGTCCTTTAAAAACCAAACCAAAACAAAACAAAAACAAACAAACTATATTTTACGATATCACCACCATAAACAACCAACACATTCTTTAGGCTAAGTAGAGAGATTCTCTCTGCACATCGGAACCTAATTAAACAATGCACTTCATCCCAAAAGAATATTGTAGTTCAAATATATTATACATGAAGCATTATGTGGGTTTAGAATAAACTAGCACATTATATGCACATTCGCAATAAGTTCCAAGTATTTAACATTCTTAGTTTTTGGTTTCTTCTCTCTTGACAAACAACCACCTTCATTATTGTGTTTCTTACGGTTAAAAGTTTGTTGGCTTACCAATGTCTTATCAAGGGCCGAGATGTCACATCTACGGTGTCTATTCAGTTCCACATCAATGGATTGAGTTTTCCCCATTGATGTTGTGCAAAGTCTTATTGACTTCCCCATAAAGCTGACAACATCACCCAGTAAGTTGAAATGTTTTCGTAGAACTTGCCACAAGCATGTTTCTTGAAATTATCTACAAGAATTGGTTTCTTTTTTTTTAAAGTATCCTTATATTATAGTAAAAGAAAATCAATTTTATAGTTTATTTATATGACTTTTACACCAAGAGCCACCTACTTATATCTACGTATAATCTCTATGTTTGTCTTTGTCCTCGCAAAGTCCTATTGAAATTGAATTTTAACACTTGAAAGGGTTCTTTAATTATTATGTGGAAGGTGTTCCCTTTTTGAACTGAATAGCACTGATTTATAGATCGTCATCTCTACTTGTTCTAAAAGAGATGCAAAACGATTTAAATCATCTCACATGTTTGATGGTTCTAAAAGAGATGCAAAATGATTTAAATCAGCTTACTTGTTTGACAGCTCTAGAAGAAATGCAAAATGACTTAAATCATCTTAGTGTTCACATAGCTTTACTGACTATCCATTGATTGTGGTCTTTAGATAAGGTGATTGGACATGCTTACAACTTTTTACTTTAGTATATAGTGATGCATAAAGCTACACTTATATTATAGTTAATTAAAAATTAAATACATGCATTATATTTGTGGGGAATATTTGATTCAAATGTATACATTTTGTAGATTCAAATTTACATTTTCTTACGATTTTTACCCTTGCCCTTCAATATATTGCTCAAGTATATCTTGCTATCGGCGTAACCATTGCTCCTCGTTGAGGTGCAAGCGCTAGTTATATAAAATAAAACTCTTGCAATCTGCTCAGTCTGCAAAATATAAGTGTCAGCTCCCCCAACTCTTACAGTCATACACGGAACAAAAAGTCTGTAAGCAAGTCAGAATCAGAAGTATCCCCGTGGCCAGAACAGTGAGGAGCTGCCATGAACCAAATATGTATTTGTTTCCGTACTCCTTCGCAGCAACGCTCCATCTGTTGTTATAATGCTTGTTGACGTCCGCTATCACTTGGTCCAAATATTTAACTCGCGTCAATTTGACGCATTTATCCAAGCCGTTCCACAGGCTTGCCACTTTCCCGTCGTCTGCCAGGTGATTGTAGATAATCCCGCTCTTTCTCAGCAGCCGAACATCTTCGTCCGAGTCGATGATGCCGTTCATGAAATCAGTGTAGCGAGTGAAGATCAAAGCACCGGGAGCCGCCGAAGCTTCGAACGCCACCAGATTTCTGAGAACTACTTCGGTGTTGGAATCCAACCTCAATTTGGGAAGATAAAGGGTTGCAGTGGTCTGGTCGAAGCGAATTGTGGTGACGTCTCCCTCCGTTGGAAGAAATTTTACTCCCGCCGAGTATAAATCGGAGACGGAGGGAATCGCTAGTTCGTCGCGTGTAGGAGGAGTTTCAGTAGAGGACCCGCTCTCCTCATCTTTTTCCTCATCGTTTTCATCCTTGCGCTTAATAGAAAGAGTTTCAAAAGCGGAAACAAGATTCGTGGACAACTGACTCACCAACCGGACAGGCCTTCCTTGCAATACACGCTCAGGGAGTGCAGAGATAAGTTGAACAAGGCCGATTTTTAACGAGGAGAGAGCCTTCCATAAAGCTTCCAGAGCGCGCGTTAAGTATGTTGGTTTCGGCAACGGGACATTCCCGTTCTCATTCTTCTTAGAAATGGTATCTTTCATGGCTGCTGCAGGGACAATACAGTAGTAGAGCACCTCCAGTATGTGACCCCTCTCTTTTATACGCATCCTTGAACTATCCGGCATCTTCAACATAACTGGCGACCATTCTTGACAGGCGCGAGTCACCAGATTGCAGAGACTTTCTTCGGCCTTATCTTGAGAACCCAACTGCATTTCCAGCAGCTTTTGCAAGAGGAACAAAGGTAACTGATTCTCGAGCATCATCAGATCTCTCATAATTGCGTTGTGGGTTGCACTTCTGCGAGAGGGGTCTAAAACTCTGCCCAGTCGCTTCACCTGGTATGACGCTTGCGCAACAGCCTGATCCGCCCATTCGGCGCAGAACTGCAAGAACTCGAGCAGGAACGCTGCGTCCAGGGCCATAAGCCATGCAAGGGCTTCCTCGTTGTAGTAAAGATATTTGTGGTAGCAGTTCCTGATCTCCGAGTCGTACTTCTTCACCTCTTCCACTACAAATTCAAACTTGCTATTACCGGTTAGCGTCTTCTGAAATCTTCGCGCAGCAGCCACTTTGTATCTCTCCATTTCGTACAGTTGGGATCTCCAGTGGTGATATGGACCAATGGAGACGCACTGTGGAATATATGCTTCTGGCTTCACTGCCAACAGCTCCTTGGGCACACCAAAAATGGATACACAAATCTCTTTTTCGTCTTCTTGCTCGCCATGTCTTTGCAGGCCTTCCTTGATTTGAATAACCCAAAGATCTTGATCAATGACTACTTCATCTCCACTCATCAATTCCATGAATCCAAGTCGGACACAGATGAAAGATCACAGAAAGCAACCAGCCAAGCAAGGGTTGAAAATAGGATAATCGAAAGCTCAACTATGAGAAACAAGTGGGCAGGGGGTCGTTATATATAGCTTCATCCTCGGCTCTACCGAAAAATCAACTTGAATTTCACAGAAATTTCTATACTTCTCACGAGAATTTTGAAAGCATTTCTCTACCTAGAGCTTCACATGATAAATGCTTAACCGAAAGTATTCCATTCAAAGTGCGAAGGATCCTTGTTACTCTCAGGTAGTACTGTTAGACGGTGGGAGAGGGCCCTCTGATAAGGCCCATTTAATCTAAAATATGTAAACATAAGTTGTAAATTTCAGACGATCGCAAGATGAAACATGTAACTTCAAATTTTAGAATTTGAATTTAGTCTTCATCTTAGCAAATAGGTTAGTTAAGCAGCACTCTTTGTCAATGACTTATATGGGCAAGGTCCCACAAGAATACTCTCCCAAGTTGAACACAATTGCCCCACGTTTACATTGAAGGATTTGAAAGAATTTCATCTGCTTTCAAGACATTTGAAAATGATAATGTTTGCACGTGTCATTGTTATTACTATTTTATTTTTAGTTTCCTTATTTTTAATTAATATCATTAACACATTTTTTCTATGCAATTTTTAATTTTTTTTCTAAATTTATATTTGATTGATATTTTATAATAATAAGGATGTGGATTTATATCAAAAATAATAATAATAATATATTTTTTTTTATTGACAATAAAAAATAGTTCTTAAATAAATAATATAAAATAAATTTTAAATATTTCATAAATAAATTAATTAATTTTTAAAAAATATTCTACAATAAACAATTTAATTTATAAGTAAAAAAATATTTAAAAATGATATTGTATAATTTTTTAAGATAAATATATTTATATTAATTTTTTATTTTTTATATATTAAAAATATTTATATATTATGTTTAAATTAAGAAAGAAAACATTATAATTGGTTTATGTTATATAATTTATATTGAAAATTTATAATTAATGAAAATTATAAGACATGATAATAATAAAATATAAAACTAGAATGTAATTTAGTTTTATTAATTTGAAGTTATTACTGATGACATGTTTGTATAATGTATTATACCATTAGGTTCAACTATTTAGTACTTCATTATTTTTCTTAGGTTATGTTCTTTTTTGGAAAATTTTGGGATTGTTAATAACAACTTATTTTATGTACATGTCTTTATATTCTCCTATTAAGTGCAGTTGTCCCATCAGTAAGAATAAATTCTACTACGACCTAGGAATCACATGTATCTCTAGAATCATTTTCACTTTTTAGCTTACAAACAAACATGAACTTTGTCGAAAGTTGTGATTCTATTTGAATGTCCAATGATCCTTTTGTGCAATTCTTGTCAACACATACTTCTCTTCTCACTTGTCTCCAATGAGTATCACTCTCTAAAGTGAATTCTTCTTTTTTCTTTTACACTTTTGAAGCAAGAATCTATGTGACTTTGGACTTCAAGTAATTTTTCTCTCGAATCTCCATCCTTTCTTGAGTAGCATTGGGAATGAGAGTTCACTTGATGTCTTTTCGAATGGTAGCATCAAAAAATAAATTATCACAACCATAGAACTCATCATCACCATCTGATTCATCAAGGTCTTCATTCTCTAGTCCTTAAAGTTAAACTTCACTTGCATCTATGGTTGTGTGAGTCACATAAATTCTCAGTGGCTATGGTGGAATTGGATTCAAAAGATCATCTTGTGGTGATTCATCATTACTTAAAACACTACTTGAACCTCCTTTGGAAGGAGACTTGAAATGGAAATGGTTCCACCACCCAATCGTTCACGATGTCTCGCCAATTCTTCTTCAATTCTCACAGCTTCAACTTTTACCATGTCAAAATAAAATACACCTCTTCTCCTCAAGATAAAATGAATTTCTAGAGGAAAAGCATGGATAAGTGTAGCTACTAGATTACTTTCATTGGACCTAGTAGAACATCGTATTTGATTCAAAATCCTGCTGAATCTATCAATAAACCTCCTAATACTTTTAGTCTCATTTCTTTGAATATCAAAATGATTTCTCAAGAGAGCTCTTATATTGACCATAATCTTAAATCCCTCAAGAAAACTATCATTGACATTATTCCAATAAGTAATGCTTCCCTCTATGAGTTGCATGAACCATTATGGTCCCTAACCTTCCAAAGATGCAACAAAAGGATGAATGAATATATTTTCTTTGGAAATACCTAAGGAGGTGCAACAAGTATCAAAAGCATGTAAATGATCTTTAGGATCCTGTGTATTTTCTCCAGCGAATATAGAGAGTTGTTCCCTAGACCCTTTGGGAAGTGGGGGATAACTTGATAGTGCTAAAGGGCCAAAACCGGATCCCTAGGGTCGAGATGATGAAGAGGCTATCAAAATAAATTGCAACTAGGATGTGTGGGTTCTTTTTTAAAACATAGTCACAATCTTAGTGGAGATAATTTTGATTTCAATTAATTTCGTGGTGGCACTCTTCAAGCTGGCTATGGGTTTTGGTTCTAATTGGGTTGAGGTGGTGGGTTAGGATAATGAACAATTTCAATTCCTGGGAACCTTTCTACCACAGGTCTAGGTAGATGTTGTATGAGCTCTTCCTCTTCTTCAAGCACAAGACTCACATGCATATATTCCATCACACTTCTTTTGTACCGCCACATGAGTGTATTCAACTGAGAGATGATGTCTTCTTATGCTGAAGTAACCAAATCTAATGCTTGTTGCAACACAAGAAATATTCCTTCATATGGTCATACCATCTTTTCTCATCATATAAAGGTGACTTATAATGGTTTGCAAAATTATCTTGATAAACTAGAGATTCTATTTTTTATAAAAATAAAAATTCCTTAGTTTGATCCCTAGTGGAGTCACCAAAAATCTGTTAGTGAATAGATTTGTCCTTTACAAAAATGAACACAACTGACTCTCTAACACCCAAGAAGGACAAAATCAACTCACAATAGTGTTGGATATTGTGGCTATGTTGCTAATATGTGGTTGTCATTGATGTCAACACTATTAGCATTAATGCATTAGAAGTTGTATATGTCGAGGATATTAAGAAAATTGTAATAAAAAGTGCTACAGGTTGTTAGTGGTGAAGTGAAGTTCATTCTATAGGCGAACTCGGTACGTTGGTGTTTAGAGGTTGTGGACTAAAGGGTTTCTTGTTGAGTATATCTAGTTTATACATGTCGAGTTTCAGAGATCTGTGTGAAGACTTGATCAAGTTATGAAGATTTGTATTTTGACAATTTTTATGTTACTTCAGTTTGTATTCCTAAATGAAGATCATGTGATTTTAGTTATTTTAGTTGTTGTGTATGCTTTTCTGGTGTTTCATGATATTTGTGGATGTTTCTAGATCGTGCTCTATCTGTGTTGCATGTCCATATTGATCATTGTGCTCGCGATATGAGATTTTCTCTTGAGTGTTCACATTTTTCATGTTCTTAGCTGACAAGGTGTTGAAGCATGTTTTGGATCTTCAAGGAGTAATTAATTGAAGTGGTTCATGTTTAAGGATGTTACTACCAATCTTCACTATGTTTTGGCTAACCTTGGTTAATTTGCATGAATAATTTTTAATGTTTTGGGCCGACTATTTATATTCTTTTTATTCTTTTGTTGGAGCCAACTTATAGTGATGTAATTTATTGTTTGTAGATATATATGAGTGATTGTTTATTTTAAATGAAGAGTGTGTAAGGGAGTGCTTCTATGTGTGTCTGTGAATAATGTTCTAAATCATTCAAAGGCATAGCAGAGTGTGAAGAAGAGTGAAGAAGTGTTCATGAGCTTAACTAGAACTATAATCAAGCATTAGTAGATTTTATTTTCTTAGTTCAAAATCTGATCGATATAACCAAAACCTTTTTGTAAGATAGTGTGTCTTCCTTTTGTAGTTGAGTAGTGAGCTCTAGGTAGTTTTCCTGAATGCATGTGCATTCCCCATTCATATTTTCTTATAATTTTAATAGGGTATAATCTTGTGGATTGACCTCCACTGTTGTTTTTCCCTTAACAGGGTTTTGAAGTAAAAATATTGGTGTTATGTGTGGTTCTGATATGTTGTTCATTTATGCTTTCATTTCTATTGAACGTATTTAAGAATTAGGTTAATAAGTTGAATAAGTTTGAAATTATGTGACAACTGATTCATCCCCCCTTTTAGTTTTCTTCCCTTAAGTTGCCAACAATTGGTATTAGAGCAGGTTCCTTGGCAGAAGCTTAATAACTTGAGGTGATCCGGGATGGCAACTTATAAGAAGGATAGTCCTAGATTTGATGGAACAAATTAATTTTTGTGGAAGAATCGAATGGAGTGCCATCTAAGATGCATTGGTGAACCCTACTAGAGCATTACAAGTAATAGGTATGTTATTCCACAAAATGCTCCTACTACTCCTATTGAGATTAGGGATGTTGAGTATAATATCAAGGCTAAGGAAGCGTTGTTGAGTGCTTTGACTGATATTGAGATGAAAAATGTGATGGATCTGAAGACTGCTTATGAGATTTGGAAAAAAATGGAGACCTTGTATGAAGGTGATGCTAATGGGAAGATCGCTAAGCTACAAAGTCTGAAAAGGAAATATGAAAATTTGAGAATGGGTGATGATGAAAATGTTACTACTTTCATGCAAAGAGTGAATGAACTTGTGTGTGGTATCAGATGTGTTGGTGGACATATAGACGAATCAGAGATTGTTTCCAAAGTACACAGATCCTTGTCTGATTCTTACAAAGTCAAAGCTAGTGCTATTGAAGAGCTCCAGACTATGACAACTATTACTAGAGATATGTTGATTGTTAAGCTTACTGCTTTTGAGTTGAGTGAATTTTGTGATGCACTTCCTAAGGTTGAATGTGCATTCAATTCCACTAGTTCTAGAAGAGATAAATGGACATATGATCTGAGTGAAAGTTCATCAAGAAAGACATTCAAGTATGAGGATAAAATGAAACAACTCGATGAAGAAGAAAGAGAGCTAGAAGAGCTTGAAGCACTGATTGTGAAAAGAGAACCTAGAGGACAAGGTAAGTATAAAGGGAAGCTTCATATTAAATGTTTCTCTTGCAATAAGATAGGTCATTTTCATCATGGTGTCCTAAGAGAGTTTCCAAGCCAAGTATAACAAGCCTAAATTCCAAAAGAAGTGTTATTATGCTACTAATGAAGGCGTGATAGATGATGAATCTGATAAAGGAAATGCAAGTGAAGATAAATTTGTATTTATTGTTATAAAGGAAAATAATCCAGTGTCTATTGAATCTGCTAATTGTACAAATATGGAGAAAGCCCTTGCTGCTCAAGTTGAAGAGAAAGATGAATGGGTAATTGATAGTGGTTGTTGTCATCATATGAAAGGAGATAAAAGTAAGTTTGTGAGTTTGGAAAAGTATGATGGTGGTGTTGTGAGATTTGGTGATGAAAAAGTTAGTGTGATCCATGGAAGATGATGCATTTTTCTTGATAGCAAGCATAACACTGATGATGTCTTATATTTTGAAGGTTTGAAGCATAATATTTTAATTCTTGGACAAATGGTTAAGGGATACAATCTTCAGTTCATGGATGGTAAGTACAAAATATTGGGAAATTCTAGAAATATGATTGCATCAAGTACAAAAATAAGAGGTAATATCTTTCACCTAAGTGTTGCTAGTAAAAGTTGCTTGATTGCTCAAATTGATGAAAGCTAGTTGTGGCATAGGAGAATGTGTCATGTTAACTTTGATAATATTGTCAAGATAAGTTGATGAAACCTACTAATGCCATATGCAGGGAATGTCAATTAGGAAAACAAATAAGAATTTCATTTTGAATCAAACAACAAAATTCAAATAGATTGTTGGATCTTGTGCATACTGATTTGTGTGGTCTTGCTAGAGTCAAAATTTTACAAGGATACAGGTACTTCATGTTGCTTATTGATGACTATTCAAGAATGATGTGGGTTAATTTCTTAAGGGAGAAATATGAAGCTCTAGAAAATTTTAAGATCTTTAAGGCTATGGTTGAGATAGAGACAGGTCTGAAGATTAAATGCATGAGATCAGATAGAGGTGGTGAATTCATTTTTGGTGAGTTTAATTCTTTTTGTGAAGAACATGGGATAAAGAGATAGTTATCTACACAGCAGACTTCTCAACAAAATGGAGTTGTGGAAAGGAAGAACAAAATAGTTCTAGATGTTGCTAGAACTATGATGTTGGAAGGTATTGATTTTGAAGAAACCTTTGACCCTATTGCTAGAATTGAAGCTGTGAGATTGTTTCTTACTTATGCTGCTTACAAAGACTACAAGGTTTATCAAATGGATGTCAAGCCAACTTTTCTAAATGGTGAGTTGGAAGAAGAGGTATATGTTGAACAACCAAATGGATTTCAGTTAACTAATCAATGAGATATGGTTTGTCAATTGAAGAAAGCATTGTATGGACTCAAGCAAGCCCCTAGAGCATGGTATCCTAGTATGGATAAGTACTTACTAAAGATTGGATTTAACAAAGGTACTGATGATAGTAATTTGTATTTCAAGATTGATCATAATAAATATTTGATTGTGGAAGTCTTTGTTGATGATATCGTATTTGGAGGAAATGATAGCTTGTGCATGAATTTTGTTGATGAGATGCAGAATGAGTTTGAGATGTCAATGGTTAGAGAGATGAAGTTATTCTTGGATTTGCATATTACTTAGTTAGATAAAGGGATCTATATATCTCAGTCCAAGTATGTGAAATAATTGCTGAAGAAATTTGGTATGGAAGATTCAAAGCCAGTTGGTACACTCACGGTGACCAAATGCAAGTGGACAACTAATGTTGATTCTTTGAAGGAGAATCAAACTAGATACATATCAATGATTGGTGGATTGCTTTATTTGACTCAAACTAGGCCTAATATCATGAATGTTGTATGTATTATTGCAAGATTTTAAGCTGGTCCTGAAGAATCTCATTTGATTGCTATGTAGAGGATTTTCAAATACTTGAAGGGGACAGTTGATTTTGGCCTATGGTATTCTAAAGATGATGATATTACTTTCAGTACATTTACTAATGTTGATTGGGTAGGAGATGTGAATGATAGGAAAAGTACTAGTGGTGGAGTAATTTTCTTGGGAAAGAAGTTGATTTCATGGTTAATAAAAAAGTAGAATGCCATTTCTTTATCTATTGTAGAGGAAAAATACATTGCTACTGCTAATAATTGTACTTAAGTACTATGGATGAAGTAGATGTTGAAGGATATCAGAGTTTTGTATGATGATCCTATTGTTATATTTTGTGATAACTCAAGTGATATTAACATTTCTAAGAATCTGGTGTTGCATTTGAAGACCAAGCATATATCTATCAAGTTTCACTTTTATAGAGATAAAGTAAGTGGAAAGGAAGTCAGATTAGAGTATGTGCCTACTAAGGAGCAGATTTCAGACATATTTACCAAGTCGTTGCTTAAGGATACTTTTGAGTATCTCAAAGGGAAGTTAGGGGTGATTAACCCTCCTAATCAGAAATAAGATGCATTGATTTTCATCAATTTGTGTATTTCATGATCATATTTTGATATGGATTGATGTTGTGGTGGTTGCTACTAAGGGGGAGTAGTTAGATGTTCAGATGTTCCAGTGGTCAAATATGTGGTTCAAAGCTTGTAATGTATGTATTTTCCATTGATGTCAAAGGGGGAGAAGAGTAATGTGAAAAAAAATTGGGAGAGAAGAACCTTGTGGGGAGAAGAGTTGTGTGGATGACTTGAGGAAAGAAGAGTAAGTGCTATCGTGTTGGTTTTTTTTCATCATGTGTTTCCATCAATGCCAAAGGGGGAGAATGTTGGATATTATGGTTGTGTTGCTAATATGTGATTGTCATTGATGTTAACACTATTAGCATTAATGCATTAGAAACTGTATATGTCAAGGATATTGAGAAAATTGTAATAAAAAATGCTACATGTTGTCAGTGGTGAAGTGAAGTTCATTCTATTGGTAAGTTCAATATGTTGGTGTTCAGAGGTTGTGGACTAAAGGGTTTCTTGTTGAGTATATCTATTTTATCCACGTCGAGTTTTAGAGATCCATGTGAAGACTTGATCAAGTTATGAAGATTTGTATTTTGACATTTTTTTTGTTACTTCTGTTTGTGTTCCTAAATGAAGATCATGTGATTTTAGTTAGTTCAGTTATTATGGATGCTTCTATAGTGTTTCATGATATTTTTGGATGTTTCTATATCATTCTCTATCTATGTTGCATGTCTGCCTTGATCATTGTGCTTGCAATCCAATATTTTCTCTTCATTGTTCATGTTTTTCATGTTCTTGGCTGACAAGGTGTTGAAGTGAGTTGTGGATCTTTGAGGAGTAATTAATTTAAGTGGTTCATTTTTTGGGATGTTATTTTCGGTCTTGACTATCTTGTGGCCAACCTTGGTTGATTCACATGAATAATCTTTATTGTTTTGGGATGACTGTTTAATTCTTTTTATTCTTTTGTTGGAGTCGACTTATAGTGATGCAATTTCTTGTTGCAGATATATATGAGTGATTGTTTATTTGAAATGAAGAGTGTGCAAGGGATTTATTATATGTGTGTGTGTGAATAATGTTCTAAATCATTCGAAGGCAGAGAAAAGTGTGAAGAAGTGTGAGGAAGAGTGAAGAAGAGTGAAGACGTGTTCATGAGCTTAATCAAAACTATAATTAGGCATTAGCATATGCTATTTTCTTAATTCAAAATCTAATGGATATAATCAGAAACTTTCTGTTAGATAGTGTGTCTTCCTTTTGTAATTGAGAAATGAGCTCTAGGTAGTGTGCCTAAATGCATGTGCATTCCCCATTCATATTTCCTTATACTTTTAATAGGGTATAATATTGTGGATTGACCTCCACCATGGTTTTTCCCTTAATAGGGTTTCCACCTAAAAATCTTGGTGTTATGTGTGATTCTAACCTGTTGTTCATTTATGCTTTCATTGTTATTGATCAAATCTTAGAATAAGGTTAATAAGTTGAATAAGTTCAAAATTTTGTGACAACTGATTCAATGCCCCCCTATCAGTTGTCTACCCTTAAGTTTCCAACAAATGGTTGGAGAGATTATCATTGGATTGATAATCTTCCTCTAGATTTTGGTTGAGGTACAACTCCCTTTCTTGATATAATTTTGTATTTTTCAAATATATAAAATTGGGGTATTCTTTTTACTAGAAAGTAAGAAAGGAATACTAACACCTATTCATAGCCATGAGACAAGTGTGAAGGGTAATTCTTAAACTAACTACTCCTAAAATGAAAGGATTGGAAAACAGTCAATATCGTGACTCAAAGATCAACTTACTAACATTTTCTAACTTAACTTAGCACAATTCCAACCATTTACTATAAATAACATGAATCAAATGTGACAAAACAACTCATTCTCAAAGGAAAGGAATGTTCAAATGCTTGTAAAAGCCTAAAGGATTTTTCACAAACATTAACATCTTATTCACAATTACTGCACAAAGACAATAACCATTCATAGAAAAATGAATTGAAATTGCAAAATTTGATCATTTGTTTAGATTGATTCTCAATCATGTGTTAGAGTGCAAGGGGGATCAAAATTTCAAACCCTTGCACTATCAAAGTACAACATATTTAAATATTTTAATCTATAACGATTAAGGTTTCTTGGAATGGCTTCTTTGTTATTAATCACTACGCAGTCAAATAAGGTTGGCTAATTCATTGATTAATTCTATTAGCTCATGACAATTACCTTCATTAATTATTTTTTTGGGGATGGTTATGATTACATACTATTTCCCGATTGATAGGACATGAGGATGAACCATCACTTAATATAAGAAAACCACATGGCCTAACTTCATGTGAAATGATCACTACCTTATCTTTCCTATGACTATTGGTATGCCACCTAGATCATTTTGTGCAGCTCTTTAAATGTTGAGGATTGGTTGAATCCAATTTACAAGATCTCCATCACATCGTCTTAATTGAATTAATTAAGTTGAAGAAATTTGTGTGTACTTTTACATTAATTGATTCAAGAAACCTCCACAAATTTACCCCTTTCACTATAAATCATATTCATCTCTATTCATTTTGTACAATGTTAGTTACATCTTCAAGCATGTTGAGCTCATCGAGTGACATAGTTATGGAGAGTCACTTCATAGTAGTAAGAGGCAATGAATTTAGTAATGTTCATAGGCTAGTGTAGGATCAATTGAAGGAATCCTTCCTCATTCAAAGTGATGTGGAGGAAGAATTAATCCACAAGGTGATTGGTGAGCACTTCTTATCACATGTGCATGTTTATAATGCCACCCTTCTCAAGTGTTTTTTGTATAATATCGTACACACTTCTAGTCTATTTGGATGGGATTTGTGGGTTGCTATGTGTTTGGTTCATCCATGGTACCTATAGAGTGTTGAAGATGCTCTAAGAGGGATTTCTATTCACCCTCACATGGGGTTGACTGGTGGCACTATCTGTATCTGTTCTGCGCTATGAAATGAGAGGGTCAGCCAAGTTATTACTCTAATGTGTGTTGGCCTTGAAAGAAACAACATGGATACATTCACTCACTATGTGGAATACAATGAGAACCTTTTCTCCCCTACATAGATTGAGCGAATGCAAGAGGTGATCAAGGCCATCTGAGTCATCATATTTACCCTTTATGTCTAAAGACCCCTATTATGAAATTATCCCCTTTTTTTTGGTAATGTAATATAAAATTTTGTCAATACATATAAATAAATATATAATTATTTTTGTCTTTTCAATTTCTTTGCATCATCGAGATGTTTATTTATTTTATTTAAACTATTTGCAATTTTAACTGTATGCTCACGGGAAATATGCATGAAAAACTGTATTTTCTTGTAAGAAATCTTCTTTTCATGTAATTTCATCCTCAAAAATGAAAAATAGTTGAGCCCCAAATGTACTAGTAAATGCCTCTAGATAAGTTCTAGAAAAGAGTCAAAGTCCACTAGGGCTAAAGAAACCTGCTTATATGCCACCCCAAAGAATGAACTATCATTTCAATTTTCTTGTTAGTCTTTTGTAAAACACTTTGAGATGATTATTGTAAGTCAATCAATAATGGTTATCAAAAAGAAATAAGTTTTTAAAACCTTTTCAGGACCAACAAAGGTCTTAAAACTCTATAAATCTGCCCTTATTTTCAATTTTTTTCCCATCTAACTCTTGATAACATCACACTTTTACAACCTTTGGGTTCCACAAGAAAAGTTGTGAAGTTTAAAGTAATGGTCATCGGGAAAACACATAGGTATGATAAATGAATAAAGATCTGACATAGGTTCAAAACATAGCTTAAAACTAAGAAAAACACCCTTCTTATTTATAAGCATTTGGAAGGAAAGTTTTCAAAAGGGCTTAAAATTGATGGTAACACATATCCACATCATTGATTTAATCAACCCATCACCAATAAAAATTGGTATCTGGAATGGTTAGACCAATTGAATTCACTCATAGAGGCAGTTTGTAGTCAAAAGCATCATTCAAACTTTTGTAGCCATTGAATACTCTCAATTTTAAACCTGAACTGTTGATTTATTGTTCTCGGGTAATGATCCGTCGATTCACATTCATCATCCAACTTTAAAACATGACCATTAGATTAAAGATCCATTTAATAATCACCATCGATCTTTGTCGCATACACCAGGCATCACACAAGGTCCTTTAAGACATGTGTCACAAGCCTACTATCCCATGAGCTAAAGACACAGGCCCACCAAATCTTAGTGAGCTGGTCTAACACCATATATCATGTTCATCAATGTTGTGCATTGACAACAATTATGAATTGAAATATTTACCAATCATTAATTGCCACTTGTCTTCACACATAATCATCCACTTTCATTACCTCACACCTAATTGGTTTGATCAAATACATGTCACAAGCCTGCAATGCCGTAGGGCCTAGACGGGGACCCACCACATCTCAGTGGGATGGCGGGGAGGTTGTCGATCTTCAAGACTTGATCACAACCATTGATCATGCCAAGGGAAAATAGTTTGAATGGGACTTAGGAAATATTATAGTCAATGAACATTTTCCAGGCCGATAATGTTAGGGATTGGGTTTGGTTACATAGACAACTTCAATGGCTTAAGTTATAACTTAAGCAACCTGCAACTACTAATAACTATTCAACAAAAAAATATAAAGTCTATTCATCACCATGATTGTAGAGCCTATGGTTTATCTTCTAAACCCTAATTGGACTAGAAGGCATAATAAAATATTTTTTGAGCTTATTCCTTCCTCACTAATGATGTACACCACATAAATTAAATCCTCTTGACAAACCCATAACCAATATGGCCTTATTTTTTTATTACCTATGCATGCAGTCTCTATAGTTTCATGGTAGCATTTCATGACAACTTTGCAATAATTTCAAAACCATTCTCTTTTCTTCATCAATCATCACCAAAATTTCATGACTTGGTTGACTACTTCTTTGATCACAACCTTGACATCCATGACACCTTTTGACATCAATTACAACCAAATTTCCAACAATTTCCTCAAGATTCATTAGGCGCAATCTTAGTTTACCTTCCAAAGATGCTACATGTGTAACTTAACAGGATTAATGGATTCATAATTGCTATTAATGGTTTCTACTTTAATTTGGAGTAGATGTTGCAAAAGGGGTTTCTAGATAGATACTGCATAATTTTTTTTTGTAAAAGGAACATACCAAATCATACTTTTTAAGTAATCTTGATGATGGATTACAAAATGTAACCCTAACTGAAAATTTTTCTATTTGCTTTTTATGCTAGAAAAAAAATGGTCACATAAGATGTAGTTTATGAATCATCCTAATGATGGGTTGTGTTGTTTCCCAACTCAATCAATCTAATGAGTCCTAAAGAATAGCCACTTTCTCATGTTTAGACTCAAAGATGGATTTGGCCAATGAACAAGATTCAATCAAAAAAGACTGAAATCTCCTACACTTCTAGCTCTACAAGACCAAGGTGGGGTTCCCTTCATAATACCTAAAGACTTATTTGAAGTATACACAGACATTGCATTTTATAGAAAATAATTCCCAATTAAAATATACCAAGGAATGTCTTCACAACAAATTTGGCTATATTTTGGTATCTCAACACTCACTCAACAATTGGGAAGTAGAATCCTACACCAAACCTAAACCCAACAATAGAAATTAAAATGATTTTGAATTAATAATTGTTTCTGAAAATGATCTCATTAATATCATAGATGAGTGCCTAATCGTAAGGCATGTAGTCAAATATAGGATCATGAATGCAAATTTAAACAATAAATTATTTCAAATTAGTGGTCCTTTAACAATTAATTCCTTACATTAATGTAACCTCTCATATTATTGCATAATCGTACTTAAAATTCCATTTCTTTCCCTCAAACCCACAATAATTTTCATATAGAATTTAATTCTTTACTAGAAGAAACCCATACAAAAATCACACAACTGAAAAATGATTGCAATGACAAATCAACATATCCTTGATATATTTAATCCATGTGATATTTGAGAACAAAAAATGGAGACAACATCTGTAATATTTTCATTGATTTGCTCAAACTAATTGACATTGTTATAGAAATTTGCACATTCATTTACTGTATTTAATAAAAATCCAACTCCCAACTAAGCATTCTCTATTTTCTTCCCCTAAACCAAAAGTTTATAACCTATACAAATGAGAAGAAGAAAGAAGATATAGAAGAAGGAGAAACCCTAAAACTACATTTACAGTTTACACCTGGATCCTTCATCTTCCATTGATCTGTAATTGCTTTTGTTTCTTGAAGAAACTTCAATCTGCACCTTTGTTCATGCATCTTGCATTCACTTTCCCTCTAATAGAAAATATTCCTCATCATGATGACCTTCTTTACTATGCCCCTCAAATGAAAATATCTATTTTCCACCGAGAAAGTTCTTCACTCTAAAATTTACCTTATCCGTGAAAAATCTTCACCCATTTGTTTTTCCCTACAACTACAAATAATTTTATTCCTCCATGAAAGCTTATACTTTGTCCCTTTTTTATCTTCGTCGCACTTTACATTTGATTTTATCTACAACTGAAGAAAAAAAAAATTTCATGGTGAAATCCTTCACATTTCTCTGTTTACCTTTTTCCTGGATGCACCTTATGAATTATTACTTTCCAGCAAATAATGTTTTCTTACTTTAATAATGGATGCTATTAATTCCATCTTTGGGAAAAAATATTTTACCCATACCTCTAATACTTTAACATTCCATTTAAAATATTTTCCCATTTAAAATTTTCCTTAGGCAAAAAATTTACCATATCCCTATCTTCACCATTTGGCATTTTTTACTAAGAACTTTTAAAATGGTAAAAAGAATACTTTATCAAGAAAAATAAATTTTACCCATGCTTTATACTTTTCAACCCATATTCAAAATTTCTATATATAAAGGAAATGAAACCCCAAAACCTTTATTTACTTTGCCATATATTTTATATCGCCCAACAAAGGAAATTTTTATTTTTTAATGGAAATGGCTTTTAAAAAAATTTGCTCATGCCCTTTGATTTTTTCACAGGCCCAATTTGAAGCCTCCCCACACCCCCGCTGCTTTCTTATTATGGCAACACCAACACCCACGCGCTGGCGAGAAAACCTCATAAAGCCTAAAACATTAGCATTGCTAATGAAGGTTTCACAAAATATTAAAATTTTGAAACAATTCACAAAAATTTCCCCACTTCCCCACCACCTATTCTAACATCAACATTTTTCCTCACGGGTTGGTGGGGAAAGGATGCTTCATAATGTGTTTGAGCTGAATATGATCAAATGCAGGTATTGGTGCAAATTAAAATTTCCTCAAGCATTTCATTGTGAGCACAAACTGCTCATAAATGGTGATACACTGGGTCGTTTTTATGAATGAAAGGGCATTTTAATGGCTACAGACACTCAAAATTCATCCCAGACATGAATAAAAGTACCTCCCAGGCACTAGGAATGGTCAATGGATGAATTCGGACAACGAATCATCAAATTTGAGCTCAAATGAACCCCCAAAAATTCCTAGAAACTCAAAAACGTGATTGCACTTCTACTCTAGAACAATTTCTTCTTGAAGCCACCCAAGATGCCTTAGAAGAACCTCCAAGACCTTTCTAATAAAGTGTTTGCAATGGTTATAAATCATTTGGTGTTTCTTGAAATCCTCCAACACCCTTCCTTGCCCCCCATGAGACTTTGGTGCCATGAGCATGAGCCTTCACAGGTAAGGGAAAAGCTCTCTTTTATAAAGTAAAAACTTTATAATTTAGATTTAAAATATTTGATGTTTCCCTAAAATGACTTTATTCCCGTGCACTTTCAATTTGACAATATTTAAAATATGTAAAGTATTTTAAAATATTATGTTTATGAAAATTTAGGAACTTTGCAAATTTCAATGTTGCCTACACACCAAATATGTGTGAAAGAATTTAGTTGCTTTAGAGGATGTACAAAAATGAAATTTACCTTAATTTCCATTCTTGAATCTATGATGGTTATATATTTTTGTAGCCCATCATTTCAGAATGGCCGATGATGGCACCTTCAAATTCTGCAAAATTTGAAGTGTCCATGATGAAAAAATTTCATTTGCACACTTAGAAATACCCCTAAAAAAATCTGCCCCAGTGACCTACTTTGGAGGGTCATAATTCAGAGCCAATTGACTTTCATGGAAAACCCCTTGGTGAGCATATTCATTTGACATATAGTAGCATGCCTGTTTATTTTTAGCCTCTTGTGATGAGTTTTGAAAATAAAATTTGGAGGGTTTTGGGACTTTTTTTGTTTGCAAATTCTTAGGCTTGCAAAGTGGCCTCTTGTTTAGATAGATATTTCACAGCTGGATGATCGTCATGAAAAATGTATTTCTTCTCTCCATTCCTCTCTTATTCATATACTCCCTGGCCTAGTTTTAGAGTCTCAAGATCAAATTTGATATTTTTACAAGGTCAAAAGCAAATGCAGTTTGTTCTATTTTTATAGTTGCATTTGCTAAATGTTTCAGGGAGGTCAACTTTGACCATTAATATCTTGCGAAGAATGTGGATTGAAGGAAAACCATCTTCCACACATGCTCAATGAACCTAAATGATGTAATGTTTCTAGTGGTAGCTTCCCAGGGGGAGATTTGATATTTTTTCAAGGAGGTGACTAGGTGAGCCCTAATTGGTTTTTGGCCTGTGCAGTCACAAAAAAGTCTGACTAAGCCACTTTGGCATTGAATATCTTGCACCTTGAAATCTATTTTTCTGAAACATTTGTTGCACTAAGTTTTTAGATCAAATGTCTACATGCCTATGCATTTTCAAGACATTAAAGGTCATTTGACTAGTTTTCTAGGGCGATTCCAAAGGCCACTAGGCTAGTTTTGATCACTGTGCAAATATGCTAGAAAGTAAATTTTAATGACAATCCACTTCAATTTTCTTCACCTGAGGCATATAGAAGCAACCTTAGACCAATTTAGGTTGAAATTTGAGTTAAAACAAATATCTTTTTTAACTGGGCCCACATGGGGACCTAGCTTGCTTTACACAACTATGAAGTTAATTTTTTTGTTTTAATCATGAGTGCGTTGGTGAAAAGGAAAACCAAAGTCATTTTTCAATTGTGAATGGACAAGTTTCAAATGTTCATACTGATACAACGAAGGACAATATTGAATGTTATGCACATGGTAAGGGTTATCATAAAGGTTTGACATTGGGTTGAATTGTGAATTTTTCAAGCCTTCTCTTGAAGCATTCCAAATGGAGTTTGTTGATGAAATTGGTGAGCACAATGATGGACACAAGGATGTTTGTAAAAGTGAACTCCTTTAGCTTGTTGGTCGTGGTAACCATGAGAAATGGACCCATGCAATAAAGTCATGACATTATTTAATTTTTCTTTGTTATTTGAACAACTATATGATATTGAAAAGACAACTCTTTTATACAGATAACATTTTTCAATTTTCTTGGTAATGTTCTTGCATTACCTTGAATTGATGGGGAATACATTTTAAAGTGGATGCAATTCAAGTTGGATGAAGTAAATCTAAGGCAAGGAATTAAATGTTAACAATTCCACTTGGAAATTAGGATTGTTTTGGAGCTTTATGTGATAGAAGATGGATCAAAGAATGAGTTAATGCATCTGAGGAGGCTCAAGAATAGTACTGAAATTTTTTGATGTGATGGACACTTAGCGCATGTTGTTGTTGCATAGTTGTGCAGGAGCAATTTGAGTTTGCAAAGAACTATGTCAAACTTTTTGAAGGAATCTAATTTTTGGCACTTACATCCAAATCTCTCCAAGTTAAAACACATTACAATGAAAAGCAGTGTCAGGTCTATCGAAGAAAAATATAAAGAGAAGATTTGGCACCCTCTAATTTTCATGCATTGCTTTGATGGAGGAAGTTGGAGTTCCATGTTGACTCTCTAAACATTTGTAAGATACCATTATAGTGAAAGTGTTACCGCTATTTCAAAATAGAGGCATGTTTTCCTAGTAGCCCATCAAGAGAAGGGTTGACGTCAGCATGAGGGTGCAAGGAAGTGGGGAGGAGAGGTGTATGGTTTTTTAATATTTCATAAATCCATCTTTGACAATTATAAAGATTTATTTTAGAGCTTTAAATTTTGTTTTCCCATGAGCCCATGTGTTTTGTTGCTGCCATCAAAGGAGAGAAATGAGAGAGTGAGTATTGGTGGATATTTCAGTGTGGGCCGAGTGAAATTTTTAAAAAAAGGCATTGCTTAAGTTTATTTTGATGGTGCTTTAAAATATGTTGGGTGAATAAATTGAAATCTTCTCTGATTAAAAAGTGGTAAGGTTTTTTTAAATATAAAGTGAATTATAGGGGGAGGCATGGTTAAGATAAAAAATTTCCCGATATAGTGATTTTTTCACCATTTAAAAAGGATCTGAATGAAAACGTAAAGTGGAGAATATGTGGTATGGGTAAGGTAGTTTTCCTAGATAAATTTTAAAAGACCGTCACCATTTTTTAAAGTAATTTTTTTTTAAAATGTTACTGGGTAGAATTAGTAAAGTGCTTTCAAGTAAAATATTAAAAGATGGATGCATGGATATGAGGGGAACCTAATGACCCGATGAAGTAAAAGTTGAAAGCCTTTTCGTTTTGGGAATTAAAAGTGAAATATGGGAAATTATGAAAATGAGAAAAGCTATTTCATAGGTAAGGCTCACTTTCTATTGTGAAAAGATAAAATGAGTAGAGTAAATTTTTTTATAGAGGAACAAAATATTCGAAGCCCGAGTAAAATGTACTAAAGATTTTTCAATGAAATAGTAAAAAATATTTGTTTTTAGTTGTAGGGTAATTCAAGAGTGAAAGACTTTCACTGAGTTTTTTAATTCTTGCACAAACAAATATTTTCAACTGAGGAGTATAGATGAATGGTGGATCATCATGAAGGGAATAATTTTCTATTTGAGGGCAAGTGAATGCAACAGGTGTGATTCAAGTTGCAAATTGAAGATTCTTCATGAGATGGAGGCAGTTATATATCAAAGGAGAATGAAGGATTTAGGTGTCACATGAAGATG
The DNA here is from genome assembly GCA_007258455.2 of Sequoia sempervirens. Classification (NCBI taxonomy): domain Eukaryota; kingdom Viridiplantae; phylum Streptophyta; class Pinopsida; order Cupressales; family Cupressaceae; genus Sequoia; species Sequoia sempervirens. The sequence goes on from VDFB02193867.1 coordinate 640,103,743, forward strand.
AAGTTTTAGGGTTTATTCTTCTCCTTATTCTCATTTTTCTCTAGCAAAAAGGGATTCTGGGAGATATTTTTTTTCCCCAGTTTTTGAATAAGTGTAATTTCTTGTAGAAAGTGGCTTTGCAAGGTTTTAGCTTGTTTTGAAGTTTTAAATTTAAGTGATGTAATATTTTTAACTAAAAATGGTAGGTAGATTCAATCTGCAATTTAGGATGAATAATGTCATATTGTTAATGTCTCCTTTGTGTAATACAATGATTTTTCAATCAAGATAATTAAGAATTGTTGATGTTTTCATTGCATATTTTCTATGATGAATTTTTTATCTAATAGCTTTTATTCAAGGAATAAATTAAATTATCTTTTAGTTAAGAATTGAGAGCATTGTTATTATGCAAGGATTTGAAAGTATATTGACAAGATGCCCTTAAGTTGTTGCATTATTGTAAAGCAGTGATGTTTTAGAGGCCATTCAATTAATGTTTATGTTATTATGAGGGGATTATTTGAGCTTCATTCTGTTATGGATAAGACACTAGCTTAGTAGGTTTCTTTGTCTGTAAAACCTAGAAGGAATCACTATGCTTTAATAAAAAATCATTTAGTCCTATTGACACATGGATCCTTCATCTGCGGTTGACACTTGGATCCTTCATCTTCCATTGATTTGTAATTGCTTTTTTTTCCTAAGGAGACTTCAATCTACACCTTCGTTCATGCATCTTGCATTCAATTTCCCTCTAACAAAAAATACTCCACATCATGATGACCTTCTTTACTATGCCCCTCAAATGAAAATATATATTTTCCACCAACAAAGTTCTTCACTCTAAAATTTACCTTGTCTGTGAAAAATCTTCACCAATTAGTTTTTCCCTACAACTGCAAATAATTTTATTCCTCCATGAAAGCTTATAGTTTGTCCCTTTTTTATCTTCGCCGCACTTTACATTTGATTTTATCTACAACTAAAAATAAAATTATTTTCATGGTGAAATCCTTCACATTTCTCTTTTTACCTTTTTCTTGGATGCACCTTATGCATTGTTACTTTCCAACAAATAATGTTTTCTTACTTTAATAATGGATGCTATTAATTCCATCATTGGGAAAAAATATTTTACCCATGCCTCTAATATTTTTAACATTCCATTTAAAATATTTTCCCATTTAAAATTTTCCTTAGGCAAAAAATTTACCCATATTCCTATCTTCACCATTTGGCATTTTTTACTCAGAACTTTTAAAATGGTAAAAGAATACTTTATTGAGCAAAAATAAATTTACCCGTGCTTTATAATTTTCACCCCATATTCAAATTTTCTATATATAAAGGAAATGAAATCCCAAAACCTTTATTTACTTTGCCATATATTTTATATCACCCAGTAAAGGAAACTTTTGATTTTTAATGGCAATGGCTTTTTAAAAAATTTGCTCATGCCCTTTGATTTTTTCATAGGCCCAATTTGAAGCCTCCCCACACCCCCGCTGCTTTCTTATTATGGAAACACCAACACCCACACCCTGGCGAGAAAACCTCATAAAACCTAAAACATTAGCATTGCTAATGAAGGTTTCACAAAATATTAAAATTTTAAAACAATTCACAAACTTTTCCCCCCTTCCCCGCCACTGATGCTGACATCAACATTTTTCCTCATGGGTTGGTGGGGAAAGGATACTTCATAGTGTGTTTGAGCTGAATATGATCAAATTAAAGTATTGGTGCAAATTAAAATTTCATCAAGCATTTTCACTGTGAGTGCAAACTGCTTAGAAATGGTGATACACTAGGTCGTTTTTCTGAATGAAAGGGCATTTTAATGGCTGCAGACACTCAAAATTCATCCTATACATGAATAAAAATACCTCCCAGGCACTAGCAATGGTCAATGGATGAATTCAGACCATGAATCATCAAATCTGAGCTCAAATGAACCCCCAAAAATGCCTAGAAACTCAAAAAAGTGATTGCACTTCTACTCTAGAACAATTCCTTCTTGAAGCCACCCAAGATACCTTAGAAGAACCTCCAACACCTTTCCAATAAAGTGTTTGCAATGGTTATAAAGAATTTAGTGTTTCTTGAAATCCTCCAACACCATTCCTCGTGCCCCATGAGACTTTCCTGCCATGAGCATGAGCCTTCACGGGTAAGGGCAAAGCTCTCTTTTATAAAGTTAAAACTTTATAAAGATTTAAAATATTTGATGTTTCCCTAAAATGACTTTATTCCCATGTATTTTCAATTTGACAATATTTAAAATATGTAAACTATTTTAAAATATTATGTTTATGAAACTTTAGGAACTTTGCAAATTTCAATTTTTCCTACACACCAAATATGTGTGAAAGAATTTACACACCAAATATGTGTGAAAGAATTTAGTTGCTTTAGAGGATGTACAAAAATGAAATTTACCTTCATTTCCATTCTTAAATCTGTCATGGTTATATATTTTTGTAGCCCATCATTTTAGAATGGCAGATGATGGCACCTTCAAATTCTACAAAATTTGAAGTGTCCATGATGAAAAAATTTGATTTGCACACTTAGAAATACCCCTAAAAAATCTGCCCCAGTGACCTACTTTGGAGGGTCATAATTTAGAGCCAATTGAATTTCATGCCAAACCCCTTTGTGAGCATATTCATTTGACATATAGTAGCACACTTGCTCATTTTTATCCTCTTGTGATGAATTTTGATAGAGTTTTGAAAAGCAAAGTTGGAGGGTTTTGGGACTATTTTTTCGTTTGCAGATTCTAAGAGTTACAAAGTGACCTCCTGTTCAGATAGATATTTGATAGCTGGATGATTGTCATGAAAAATGTATTGGTTCTCTCCATTCATCTCATATTCATATGCTCCCTAGTCTGGTTTTAGAGTCTCAAGATCATATTAGATGTTTTTACCAGGTCAAAAGCAAATGTAGTTTGTTTTGTGTTTATAGTTGCATTTCCTAAATGTTTTAGGGAGGTCAACTTTGACCATTAATATCTTACGAAGAATGTGGATTGAAGGAAAACCATCTTGCACACATGTTAAATTAACCTAAATGATCTAATTTTTCTACTGGTAGCTTCCTAGGAGGAGATTTGATATTTTTTCAAGGAGGCAACTTGGTGAGCCCTAATTCGTTTTCGGCTTGTGCAGTCACAAAAAAGTTTGACTAAGCCACTTTGGCATTGAATATCTTGCACCTTGAAATATCTTTTTCTGAAACATTTGTTGCACTAAGTTTTTAGATCAAATGTCTACATGCCTATGCATTTTCAAGACATGAAAGGTCATTTGGCTAGTTTTCTAGGGCGATTCCAAAGGCCACTATTCTAGTTTTGATCACTGTGCAAATATGCTAGAAAGCAGATTTTAATGACAATCCACTTCAATTTTCTTCACCTAAAGAATATAGAAGCAAACTCAGACCAATTCAGGATGAAATTTGTGTTAAAATTTTTTTTTTTTCTAACCAGGCCCACATGGGGACCTAGCTTGCTTTACACAGCTATGAAGTTAAAATGTTTTTTTTTAATCATGAGTGTGTTGGTGAAAAGGAAAACCAAAGTTATTTTTCAATTGTGAATGGACAAACTTCAAATGTTCATATTGATACAACAAAGGACAATATTAATTGTGATGCACATGGTAAGGGTTATCATAAAGGTTTGACATTGGGTTGTATTGTGAATTTTTCAAGCCTTCACTTGAAGCATTCCAAATGGAGTTTCATGATGAAATTGGTGAGCACAATGATGGAAAAAAGGATTTTGTAAAAGTGAAATCCTTTAGCTTGTTGGTCATGGTAACCATGAGAAATGGACCCATGTAATAAATTCATGACATTATTTAATTTTTCTTTGTTATTTAAACAACTATATGATATTGAAAAGACAATTCTTTTATACAGATAACATTTTTCAATTTTCTTGGTAATGTTCTTGCATTACCTTGAATTGATGGGGAATACATTTTAAAGTGGATGCAATTCAAGCTGGATGAAGTAAATCTAAGGCAAGGAATTAAATGTTGACAATTCCACTTGGAAATTAGGATTGTTTGAGAGCTTTATGTGATAGAAGATGGATCAAAGAATGAGTTAATGCATCTAAGGAGGCTCAAGAATAGTACTGAAAAATGCTGATGTGATGGAGACCTAGCACATGTTGTTGTTGCATAGTTGTGCAAAAGAAATTTGAGTTTTCAAAGAACTATGTCAAAGTTTTTGAAGGAACCTAATTTTGGGCACTTACATCCAAATCTCTCCAAGTTAAAACACATTACAATGCAAAGCAGTGTCAGGTCTATGGAAGAAAAATATAAAGAGAAGATTTGGCACCCTCTAATTTTCATGCATTGCTTCGATGGAGGAAGTTGGAGTTCCATGTTGACTCTATAAACGTTGGTAAGATACCATCATAGTCAAAGTGTTACCACCATTTCAAAATAGAGGCATGTTTCCTTGCTATCCCATCAAGAGAAGGGTTGACGTCAGCATGAGGGTGCGAGGAAGTGGGGAGGAGAGGTGTATGGATTTTAATATTTCATAAATCCATCTTTAACAATTATAAAGCTTTATTTTAAATTTTTAAATTTTGTTTTCCCATGAGCCCATGCATTTTGTTGCTGCCATCAAAGGAGAGAAACGAGAGAGTGAGTATTGGTGGATATTTCAGTGTGGGCCCAGTGATTTTTTTTTAAAAAGGAATTGCTTAAGTTTATTTTGATGGTGATTTAAAATATGCTTGGTGAATAAATTGAAATCTTCTCTGATTAAAAATTTGTAAGGTTTTTTTAAATATAAAGTGAATTATAGGGGGAGCGATGGGTAAGATAAAATTTTGCCCGATATAGTGATTTTTTTACCATTTCAAAAGGATGTGAATGAAAACGTAAAGTGGAGAATATGTGGTATGGGTAAGGTATTTTTCTCAGATATATTTTAAAAGACCCCCACCATTTTTTAAAGTTTTTTTTTTCTAAAACGTTGTTGGGTAGAATTAGTAAAGCGCTTTCAAGTAAAATATTAAAAGATGGATGCATGGATATGAGGGAAACTTAATGACCGGATGAAGTAAAAGTTGAAAGCCTTTTCGTGTTGGGAATTAAAAGTGAAATATGGTAAATTATGAAAACAAGAAAAGCTATTTCATAGGTAAGGCTAACTTTCTGTTGTGAAAAGATAAAATGAGTAGAGTAAATTTTTTTACAGAGGAACATAATATTGGCAGCCTGAGTAAAATGAACTGAATATTTTTCAATTAAACGGTAAAAAATATTTGTTTTTAGCTATAGGATAATTCAAGAGTGAAAGAATTTTACTAATTTTTTTTATTGTTGCACAAAAAAATATTTTCAATTGAGGAGCATAGATGAATGGTGGCTCATCATGAAGGGAATAATTTTCTATTTGAGGGCAAGTGAATGCAACAGGCATGATTCAAGTTGCAAATTGAAGATTCTTCAAGAGATGGAGGCAGTTATAGATCAAAGGAGGATGAAGGATCTAGGTGTCACATGAAGAGGAAGTTTTAGGGTTTATTCTTCTCCTTATTCTCATTTTTCTCTAGCAGAAAGGGATTCTGGGAGATATTATTTTTTCCCCAGTTTTTCAATATGTGTAATTTCTTGTACAAAGTGGCTTTGCAAGGTTTTAGGTTGTTTTGAAGTTTCAGATTTAAGTGATGTAATATTTTTAACTAATAATGGTAGGTAGATTCAATTTTTAGTTTAGGATGAATAATATCATATTGTCAATGTCTCCTTTGTGTAATACAATGATTTTTCAATCAAGATAATCAAGAATTGTTGAGGTTTTCATTGCATATTTTCTATGATGAATTTTTTATCTAATAGCTTTTATTCAAGGAATAAATTAAATTAGCTTTTAGTCAAGCATTGAGATTATTGTTATTATGGAAGGATTTGAAAGTAGATTGATAAGATGTCCTTAAGTGGTTGCATTATTGTAAAGCAGTGATGTTTTAGTGGCCATTCAATTAATGTTTATGTTATTATTAGGGGATTATTTGAGCTTGATTATGTTATGTCAGATAAGACACTGGCTTAGTAGGTTTCTTTGTTTGTAAAACCTGGAAGGAATCAATATGTTTTAATAACAAACCATTTAGTCATGTTGTTCCTATTTTATAGGTTATTGTTATTTACCTTGTTATCCATGTTGGTTAATGAAATTTTCCCAATATCCTAGCCAATGTTGATTGACATTTCATGTTTCTTGGAATATTCTTGTGGGAGCATTATCTGTTAAGCAATATCCTATTGAGTGTGTGTTTGAATCTTTAGGTGTTTGTAAAAGGGTCACCCCTAGGTCCTATAGAGCCTAAAGTGTAGGGAAAATGTGTTCCAATGCCATTTGATGTTCATTGGAAAAATGCTAGACTAGATATGAGAATGAAATGTGGATTACTTCTAGGATTTAGTGGACCTGTTGATTTGGGAACCAAAATATTGGAAACTCTACTAGGGAATCGGTTGAAAAGAGTCAATCAGTTTGTTGATCTGTAGTTTTGGGTAAGATGATCCAAGGACCTGCATATTTGAAGGATGTTGTTGCAACATTTTTGGTGTATTCTTGAAGTTTGATGCTCTGCTGGTGGAGAGAACTTAGAAATACATAGATCTTGGAAGAAGCTTTCTATTGCTTGAAGATATTTTCCTCTTTCAAAGAGGTGGCGACTCTACATAAGTTTCTACATCATTAGAAGAGTTGGTTGTAGTAGTTCTCAGGTATTTTTCTATTGCAATATTCTTGTATGAAGGTTTTCAACAAAAAATTCTAGTTGATACTATCCCTTATTCAGTATTTTAAGATACTAGTAGAAAGGGAAATAAGAAAGTAGGATATTCTAAAAAGGGATATTGAGAAGAAACTAGTTTTAGGGAAAATAATTCTTAATTGAAAATATGTATTGTTGTCCTAGCATTCCCTCTACAAATTGTAATATCATGCCTAGAACACGGTAATGTCCTCAAAGGAAGGTTTTCACTAGTGAAAGATATGATCCTTTGGATTTCAGTAAAATCCAAGGTTACCCACATTTTGTCCTAGGAAGAATTAATGAGTATTTTCCTAAGTTTAGAGGAGGTTTTGAATAATCAACATTAAGACATGTACAAGGTTTCATTGATCTGATGGAAGATTGTCAGATTGAAGAAGAGGATGCTATCATGAAATTTTTTGTAAGAACTCTAGAAAATACTATTGAATGTTGGTTTTCTATTTTTCCAATGTATTCCCTAGATTCATGGCATGAGATTAAAATACATTTCATTTATTATTTTGAAGAAAAATCAATAGACAATGAATACCTATTTAAGGATAGGAATTTGCATACCCAAGAGGAATATGAAGAGAAATCTGAAAATGAGGTTCAACCTATGTCACCTATTGATGCATTGTGTGATATGGAAAGATTTTAGGATGAATCCCCATATGAATTTCATGATACATTCATGAAATTTCTATTTGATATACCAGAATCAGAAAGGCCTAATGAATCATTTTGAATAGATTTATTATATGTGAATTGTGAGCCAAGTCTAAGTACCACACCAGCTGATTTGAAGCCCCCAAACCTTGAATGCTTATATCAATTATTTTTAGTGATTGAAGAAAATGATAGTGCATCATGTAATTATGATATTTTTGTTTCTAAACAACCCATGGAGAAAATGTATGCAGATGAAGATTGCAGCCGTGATGGTCATGATGAGATAAATGAAATATGTGAAGTTTCTTCTATTTTCTCTAAAAATACAAAAGTAGAGAGCATATTTTCTGAAGTGAATAAAGCCTACAATGATGCAGATGATACTGAAAGTATTTTCTCTTCTATGGAATTTGAATATATAGTTGAAGAGCATGCTGATTCAAAAGTTTCATGGCTTCATGATGAGAACAATGATGTTGTGGATGGAAGTTTACAACCAACTAATTTTTTTTTTTGTCTGGGTGATCAAGATGATTTCAAATCTATTTTCAGCCCTGGTGACTATGATTCCTTTCAGGAGGAGGAGGAAAAAATAATTTCTTTAGGTAGAAAGTGTTTCAACAAGGGAAATGATGATAACTTCTCTAAAGCCTCACTATTGCATGATGAGGTATATGAATTGAGCATTATTTTTGAAGAAGAAATATATAATTAGCATTGTTATGGTACACTTGGTCATGAAAAATGTACAAGTGTTGAGTGTAGCATTGATACAAGATTTCACAATGATAAGAAAAAAGAGCTTGCTGATTTGAGAAATTCTTTTGGGAAAGTTAGTATATCAAATGTAGATGACAAAGTTTGTAATGAATTTCAGTTGGATAGATCATTCACAAGTAGTTGCAAATGATGGTTTTCAGTTTAACAGTGAAGAATATGACCATGCTGATTACTGCAGTAGTGTGAACAAAGGAGGAGATATGTATGCAAGAGGTTCATTGGATGAATCAATTCAAGTAGTTGCTTATGACGAGCATGCATATGTTTATAATGATAAATAAGGAGCTCTTGTTTTGTTTCATGCTTTACCTTCTTCTACTTCTTTTTCTTACTTTGAAGTTATCACTAAATGTTTTCATGATGATAGCATTGATATAGTTGTACATGAAAGTGAAAATGTAGAGATAAACATTGGTACAAATAATGATAGTCCTTATGATGAGTTTGCACTTGAAGAACGTGATTGTGTCAATCACATGGATGCATATGCATATTTTTTCTCTGAATCTGCAACTCATAGTTTTCCTCATGAGTAGTATGCTTCAAATTGTCATGTTGATGTAGCAGGGGGTAATGTTGAGTATGATACTTCATCCAGCAGTGAATGTGTTTTAAATAGTCATTATTAGAAATTTGTTGGAAAAGTAAATTATGAGTAATTTGAGCCTAATCTTGAAACTCTTGTGTATGATAACATTACTAATGCTGACAGTATTTTCTATGAGCTTGAAGTAGGAAACATTGTTTTGGATGCTAACATTTCTTCTAAATGCCATGATTTGAATGTGGATGAAGGTACTATGAGTGTTGGTGAATGTTGTTTTCCAAACACTGAGACATATCGTAATATGATTGAGCTATGTTGTTGGGAGTATGATAAACTTGACTATGATGTAATTCAGTTGAAGGAGTCACCAATGTATGAGAACTCTTTGCTTAATGCACATAAGGATTGTACACTGTTTTTGAGGCTTGATATCTTTTTTGACCCTGATCATTGTGAGAGGTTTAGTGAATGTGATATGACTATTTCTTCACATAGTCTTGATCATTATCCTCTTGTGTTGCCACTCACCACAGAATCAGAAAAAGAAATGGGTGGCATTGATGTGGCCTATGTGATTTTGATTCCATGTGACAGTAAAGCTAAACAAGGAGTAAGTTCTTACTTTTTCAAAGGCAACCTAACCCATGTTTTTGCAAGAATGAAGTCACTCATGTTGTTGTGGTGTGATATAGGAAAGTATGGATTAAAAGAGATCTACTCTATTAAAAGATTGGTATTTGACAAGGGTAAGAATTGACTTTCCCTTTTTATTTTGTGGTTTGGGGCCACCAAGTGAGGTTGAAAAGTTGAAAATATAAGATTTCGCTGCCCAATGTTTTTGGCACTCGGTCTTCTCTTTCAGAAGATTTTGAATTCTCATTTTGTTCATTGAGGAATAGATGTCCATAGAAAGATCAGCTTATGGAACCTTCCAATTTTGCAAAATTTGAAGTGTCCATGATGAAAAATTTTGATCTACACACTTAAAAATACCCCTAAAAAATCTACCCCAGTGGCCTACTTTGGAGGGTCATAATCTAGAGCCAGTTGAATTTCATGCTAATCCCCTTGGTGAGCGTATTCATTTGACATATGGTAGTATGCCTATTCAGTTTTAGCCTCATGCGATGAGTTTTGAGAGAGTTTTGAAAAGCAAAGTTGGAGGGTTCTGGGAGTGTTTTGCTCTTTGCAAATTCTTAGGCCTGCAAAGTGGACTCCTATTTAGATAGATATTCATAGCTAGATGATCATCATGAAAAATAGATTGGTACTCTACATACCTCTCATATTCATATGCTCCCTAGTCTAGTTTCAAAGTCTCAAGATCAGATTTGATATTTTTACCAGGTCAAAAGCAAATGTAGTTTGTTTTGTTTTTATAGCTGCATTTTCTAAATGTTTTAGGGAGGTCAACTTTCACCCTTAATATCTTGCGAAGAATTTGAATTGAACGAAATCCCTCTTGCACACATGCTCAATGGAACTAAATGATCTAATGTTTCCAATGGTAGCTTCCCAAGAGGAGATTTGGTATTTTTCAAAGGAGGTGACTTGGTGAGCCCTAATTGGTTTTTGACCAGTGTAATTGCAGAAAAGTCAGACTGAGCCACTTTGGAATTGAATATCTTGCACCTCAAAATATCTTTTGTTGAACCATTTGTCACAGTAAGTTTTTGGGCCAAATTTCTACATGTCTATGCATTTTCAAGACTTTAGGAGGTCATTTGACTGGTTTTCCAAGGAGATTCCAGATGCCACTGGGATAGGTTTGATCATTATGTAAATATGCTAGAAATTAGATTTTCGTAATAGCTCACTTCAATTTTCTTTTCCTCAAGGTTCATATAGAAGTAGTCTCAAAACAAATCAAGAAGAAATTTGTGTTAAAACAAAAAAAAATTAGCCAGGCCCACATGGGGACCCTTGGAACTTGCTTTACACAGTTATGAAGTTGAAATGTTTTATTTTAATCATGAGTGCATTGGTGAAAAGGAAAACCAAAGTCATTTTTCAATTATGAATGGACAAGTTTCAAATGTTTATATTGATACAATAGTGGACAATATTGACTGTGATTTCCAAGGTAAGGGTGATCATAAAGCTTTGACATTGGGTTGTATTGTGAATTTTCAAGCCTTCTCTTGAAGCATTCCAAATAGAGTTTACTGATGAAATTGGTGAGCACAATGAAGGACACAACAATGTTTATAAAAGTGAACTCCTATAGCCTATTGGTCATGGTAACCATGATAAATGGACCCATGGGATAAAGTCACAATATTATTTAATTTTTCTCTGTTATTTAAAAAACTATAGGATACTGAAAGGGTGACTCTTTTATATAGGATAACATATTTCAATTTTCTTTGTAATTTTGTTGTATTATCTTGAATTGATGGGGAATACATTTTAAAGTGGATGCAATTCAAGCTGGATAAAGTAAATCAAAGGCAAGGAATTAAATGTTGACAATTCCACTTGGAAATTAGGATTGTTTTGGAGCTTTATGCAATAGAGAGTGGATCAAAGAACAAATTAATACATCTAAGGAGGCTCAAGAACAATAATAAAAATGTTGATGTGATGGAGACCTAGCACATGTTGCTACTGTGTAGGAGCAGTTTGAGTTTGCAAAAAATTGTGTCAAATTTTTGGAAGGAACCCTATTTTTGGCACTTACATCATAATCTCTCCAAGTTAAAACACATTACAATGCAGAGTAGTGGTAGGTTTGTGGAAGAACATTATAAAGAGTAGATTTAGCACCCTCTAATTTTCATCGATTTCTTTTATGGAGGAAGATGGAGTTCTACATATTGACTCTATAAATGTTTGCAAGATACTACCATATTCAAAGTGTTACTTCCATTTCAAAACATAGGAATTTTTCCCAACTAGTCTATGAAGAGAAGGGATGATGTCAGTATGAGGGTGTGGGGAAGCAGGAGGAGAGGTGGATGGATTTTAATATTTCATAAATCCATCTTTCAAAATTAAAGCTTTATTTTAAAGCTTTAAATTTTATTTTCCCATGAGCCCATGTGTTTTGATGTTGCCGTTAGAGGAGAGAAATGGCAGAGTGGTTATTGGTGGAGGTTTTAGTGTGGGGCCAGTGAAAATTAAAAAAAAAGGAATTGCTTAAGTTTATTTTGATGGTGATTTAAAATATGCTCGGTGAATAAATTGAAATCTTCACCGATTAAAAAGTGGTAAGGTTTTTTTAAATATAAAGTGAATTATAGGGGGGGGCATAGGTAAGATCAATTTTTTCCTTATATAGTGATTTTTTTACCATCTAAAAAGGATGTGAGTGAAAACATAAAGTGGTGAATATGAGGTATGGGTAAAGTATTTTTCCCAAATAATTTTTAAAAGACCCTCACCATTTTTTAAAGTAAAATACTTTCAAAGGTTGCTAGGTAGAATTAGTAAAGGTAATTCAAGTAAAATATTAAAAGATGGATGCAGGGATATGAGGGTGAACCAAATATTCTTGGGGGCTATGTACTCTCTTACTCAATTAGGGTTTTTCAACTAATAGGAGAGAGATAGGCCAAAAACCTAGGTGGTTCACTTAAATTAATGTATGTATAATGTAAATATGCCTAAATGAAATGTCCTAAATTTTGAAAACTGATAAAATTGATTGATTATGTATGCAAAACTTGAGATATATGAAGTGTTTGAAAACATAATGTGATATGCAGAAATGAACTATAAACATGCATAAATGAAAATATAATTGAATGAGACTTAACATAGTGCACTTGGAGATGTATTGATGATGCTAGAAAGTTCTAGAATCTGATAGAAGTCATGGTTGATGACCAGTGGGACTCATTTGCCACTAATGGCAAATCAATTCTTCTTATGGTAAACTGTGTTGAAACTAGTTTCTAACTATCGGGAACTGAAATTTGAAGAAATCAACTTTCCAAGCCTAAAAATGGGACTCATTCACCACTGATGGAAAATAATTCCTCCTCCAAAAATCTTCAAATTCAAGGTTCAACCCTATGGGCCTAGATTTGGGCTTGTCTTCTTGTCGGCTTGATAGAACCAAATCTGCAGAAGATAGGTTGAATGTTGTCTGTAGGCTTGAATTACGGTTTAGTTGAGTTGAATAGATTTGATGACTTATTTACCACTTCTCAACACCTATTTATTTGAAAAATCTTCGTACAAGACCTACAAACACAAATGAAAAGAGGAAAAAATGGTTAAGGGTTAGAGTATAGGGATTTGCCTTGGCCAAATCCCACTTTGGTAATCAAACCCTTGATAAAGAAATGGAATGAAAACAAGAAAGGAATGATGAATAAACAAAATGAAAGTGTCCTAAGACAACCAAACCCTTGTTTCTAAAGTTTGAAGATATGCCAATGGCTACTCTAAGATGCTTGATAATTGCTTAATTGATTGATTCTATGATGCTTGAATTCTTAGAGAAATAGAATGCATGAATACTTGAATGAATGGGTGAATTATGGTTAAAATGGATGGAAAAACACTTATTTATACACATTTATGCCCTAATTACCCAAAAATACATCACAGGCCTACATAAGGTCTTGATGCATAGATACCCGATGGAAATTTGAAATTATTTTGAATTTTGTGCCAAGAGGGACTCATTCACTTCCCATGGTGAATGGGTTCCACTCAAGGCTTTCCAGCGAGTTTCAAGAATTAAGTTATATTTAATGTTGTTTTATGGGTTTATATTAAAAAATACACTTAATTATGATATGTAAGCGCATAAAGGGGCCAAATAAAGCATAAGAAAGGTGTATTTAGTGATAAAAAAGCCTAGAAAAGTGTGAAAGTATATTACAAGTCTTTACAACACTTTGAAATAGGACTTGGTAAGGGATAAAAGGGAATATTTAGATGGATTATAATAAGAAGAGTATAGAAATGTGTTACAACACTTCACAACACCTTCACATGACATCATAATTTGAATATTCAAGACCTAATGTGAATGCATAAGCAACATTACAAAATTAAATCTAAGCAAAAGAAGCCAACAATCATAGGAAAAAGACCTAAATGACCATGAAAATGTCCAAAGATCCATTTTTCTATGGTAAATTCAGGCCCCACTTTAGTGAGAGGATGAACTTGCTTCAAACTCACACTAAAGTAGCCATGCATATCAAGAGGGATCCAAATGCACTTATGCTAGTAAGATGAGATAACAATGATCAAGAGGGATGATCAAGCACCCAGGATGAAGATCCCATGGAAAACTAAACATAAGGACAAAGGAACACACATATGAAAGAGAGGAGAAAAGAAAAAGGAAAAGGTCAGATCAATCTTTGATTATTTTCCCAAGCAGTTGTGGATTAGATCTAGGTTGTTTGTTTGAAAAGGAAAATGCATACTCACTTTGGGGCAACAGAAATCATGGATTTATGCCAGGTGAGAAGGACCAAAAGGTGAGAAACATACACTCAGCTGGTATGTACTCACAAACACATAGGTGGCTATGGGGAAAGTCATTCCTCAGAATGGGCTTCCCGCTCAACCATATCAAAGTTATACCTCCTAATAACTTTAATAAAGCACCACAAAGGAAAATGTCAGTTTGTGCTTCATGAGACAAACAAAGCTTCGTATGCTGAGAACTCATGGACAAACATGATGGAACCACAGGGATGCAAGTTGTGTTATGCAAGGTGACCATATGAGTGCAAAAATGTAAAATGCAAAATAAATGTTTGAATGATTCATGTTAAGTTCATGTGAGTTCTATCACTTAAGGAACATTTTTTCTAATCTCTCCAAGAGAGGACCAGTCAAAGAATAGAATATTCACAACTTAGGGGATGCAGTGTGTCGTATCAAGCCACCAAGAGGAATGTAATATGATAAGATAGATCACACTTATGAAAGACACTATACCCAATGTCATCCACAAAGTGACAAACACATCATATAAAGTAACAAGGCTACACTAAGAACCAAGAAAAATGAAAAATAAAAATGAATAATTCCAATGTATGCCCCCAGTTTAAAGGAATTGCTACACACTATGCTATGAGAAATTACTTCAAAGTAGAAAATGAAAAATGAAAAAAGAAACAAGACATGAGAGCCAACTTGGAAATCCCCTATGCCAAGTCATACATTTATGAGTAAGGCTACGCCATGCAAAGAAAAGAAACAAAGGAAAGATGAGTTGCCCCCAAAAAGGAACACACCAAACACAAGGATCTATGGATTTGGGGCTAGTATGTTTGTTGTTGCAATGTTTTTATGAAAGAGCCCAAAAATTTCATCATTCCCCAAATACATAGAACTAGAAGAATGACACAAAGAGAGAGAAAACAAAAGAAAAAGAAAATCCATTTTGTGTTAACAGGGAAGAGACATTAGAATCTCAAAACTTTGCATCATCCCCAAAGTGAGAAACACAAGCAAAAAGAAAATGAAAAGGTGAGAGAAAAGGAAAAGCTTTTGGGTCAAGATGAAGGAGACATTTTTGTCTCAATGCCTTGCATCATCCCCAAAAGGAAAACACAAGTGAAAAGACAAAGTAAAAAGGAAAAGAGACCATTTGGGTCAACATGGAAGAGGCATAGGTCATCTCAATGCTTTGCATCATCCCAAAAGGAGAAACACAAAACAAAAGCGAAAAAGACAAGATAAAGTATGACATATAGAAGAATAGAGGTACAAATAGAGGAAGTGCACAAAGAGAGGGAGAGGATCAAACACACACCAAATAAAGGAAAAAGAAAAAGCAAAATGTAAAAAGGTTGGTTAAGGAAAATGCAAGTCAACCATCTAAAAATTCATCTACCTCCCAATCATGTTTAGTATATTGTGAGGGAGATTGACTATCCAAAGGGAGAATTCCAAGTGCCAAACTAGGGGAAGTACCAAGTTCCTCACTTGGTGTAGGAGATTTATCATTTAAGCTCATGGAAGAGGAGAATAAAGAGTTTAGATCGTTATGCATCTCTTCATCTATTTTAGAGATCTCCTCATCATCATCATCATCAAGATTAATTACGATGGGAGGACACATGGTAATTTCCAATGAAGGATGTATTAGGAGTTGTAGTTGTTGTATTGGATTGTTTTGTTGTGATGGTTGTATCGTACTATCTTGTGGTGGGCTAGGAGGAGGAGGGTGATTAGGTATTGCTTTTTTCATAGGTGGTAGTTGATTTTCTTTGTTTTCTTCTATTTGTAACTGGAGAACAAGGAGATGACTATGATGCCTACGCTCCCTAACATCAAGGCTTATTTTAATTCTATTTTGAAGTTGTGTAGGTGGAAGAGTAGGTTTATCCACCATAAGCTCATTTTCTTCCCAAGGAGGAGGAACAAAAGGAACCAAAGGAGATGGGTCAATAACTTTCTCTTTGGCTTTAAAAAACTTGTTTAATGCGAGGAGGCACGATGGGGTTGGTTTCATTATCTCTTGGGAATTTAGATGGTGAAGGTGAAGTGTGTATTGCTGGTTGCTCATGATGGTGAATTGTTTGTTCAGGGTCAGATTCAGGTTGAAGCATTGTCTCATCTAGGATAGGAGTAGTAGAAGTGGACAGGGAGATGTGGTGAAGAGACAATTTGACTATTCATTTGGCTTTGAACTTTTGATAGGCAATGAAAAAGAAGTATTTGTGAGGGGTGATTGGTTCCATAGGTTCAGGCCAAAAGGTTTCTAAGGAAAAATTACCTTTGAAAATGGATTAAAGCCACTATGGTGTACAATAAATATCTCATTTTCAAGTAGAAACTTCAAACATTTGTGAACAATTAAAGGGACAACTTTCACCGAGCGAAGCCAAGGATGACCCAACAATAAATGAAACTGATATGATTGTGGGATAATAGAGAATGTTACATTGAATGTTTTAGGCCCTATATGTAATGGGATTATGATTGATCCGATCATAGGGCACGAAAAACCAGTACGTGTTTTAATCCATGCTATTGGTTTGTCATAATCATCTTGATAGAGATTGATTTAATACTAAAAATTCTTTTGTGATCACATTCTCTCCACAGGAAGGATCCATTAATATCCCATTAGTGGGCTTATCATAGATGCAACTAGCTATGTAAAGAGGACCATTGGGAAATTTTTAAGTATATCATGAGGAGAAAAAGCAATATCGAGAGATTTTTTATAATGTCTATCGTACCCACAAGTTCATCCATAGGATTAACATGGGTAATATTTGGAGTAAGATCATGTTGTTCAATATTTGTATCAACATTCATCACATTAGTGTTTGAAGGTTCACTTGATTTGACAAATGAAACATTATGTTTACGCATGCAATTGGTAAATATTTGTAACTTTTGATTGGGGGGGCAACAAACTTATTGCCCTGATCATTGACACCTGCAATGGATAGATGGCTAGAATCAATGAGGTCTTACACTATGTGTTTGAGATTCCTACATTGTTCTATGTCATCCATTTTGGTGATGAAAATGATAATAAGCATTTGGTTTAAAGGTGGGGGGTAAAGGCTTGGTAGTATGAAGTGGTTTTATTGTAGGAAAAGTGATCATCTGTTGTTGTAGCAGTTGATTCATTGTGTTATGGAGGGTATTAGATAAAGGGTTAAAATGTATCTTTGGGTCCCCATAGGTAAAGGGAAGCATTGCTTTAATAGTGGCCACTTGATTAGGAACAGGTTGAGTTGGTTGTGGAGGAGGGGGATTGAACTATAAAAAGCCTCTATTTGGTTTTCTAAAGTTTTGGGAGTTGTTTTGGTTGCTTTGTTCAGAATTCTCAGCTCAGTTAAAAGTGGATTTTGAATCATGACTAGTAACTGAGTTGTGGTAGTCACAAAGGGCTATGCATAAATGCATGAAAGAAGGAAATTTCATCATGATCAATTTATCCTAAATTTGAGGTTGTAAGTTTTTGATAAACATATTTTGGAGATGTGAATCAAGAACCTTTACATCTACTTGAGGATACAATGACTGATAATGTGAAATGAATCAGTTATTTTTTCATCCACATTTTGTTTACATTTCATTAAATCAACCATTATCTTTTTGGGGGTCATATGTACTTGGAAATGACTTATAAAGGCATCAACAAGTTCATGAAATGATCGACCTAAATGATTGGGTAAGTTTGAAAACCACTCCAAGGCAGTGTCCTTTAAGGTCCTAAGAAATATTTTAGCTAACAGTTTATTGTCAAGGAAAAAATCAATACACAAGGCTATATAAGCATTGACATGATTAGTAGGGTCTCCTTTACCTCCATACTTCTCAAACCTATGCATCTCAATTCCTTGTGGCATCAGTGTTCTTAATATTTCCAAAGATAATGGGCTACTACAAACATAGTAGGTGGGTGGTGCAGTTTGGTTTTGGTTAATGGTGGATATTTGTTGTTGCATGGAGGAAATGGTGTGAAATATTTTTTTTATAAGAGGGTTAGTGTAAGTGGCATGAGGTGGAAGAGAGAATGGTGATGGAGTATATGTAATGTTAGGAGAAGTGAAGGGGACACTAAGAGGGGTGAAGGTGGTGGAGGATGGAACATTCAATGCCACAAAAGAACTAGGAATGTTAGTTGGAATAGAGAAAGGAGTCACATGACTAACCTGTTGCATGGTTGTTGTAACTTGAGGAATGGTATAACTAGGTATGGATGATCTAGTTGGAGGAGTGATGTGAGACCCTCCTTGACTAACCACAATGTTTTCTAGTTGGGAAGTGGAAAGAACATGTGTTTTGTATATTTCAACAATTCTTTGCATAAATTTTAAGCCATCGTCACTTTCAATTAAGTGATCAAGGTTGTCTATAGCAGGTATTGTAGTGGTGGAAATGTTTTCAAGACAAAAATTTTGTTGCAAATGTGCTAAATCCTAGTGAATGTTAATGACTTTATCTTGTGGAATTTGATTGGTTTGTGTGTTAGCATGCATTGTATGTGAAGGTAAAGGTGTACTAGTGGTAGTATCCATGCCTAATGCACCATTTTCCATACTAGGAATAGGAGCTCGATACAACCCAGGGTCCACAAAAAGTGTGTTATTGTGGGATGCCATGAGATGAGAACTTCTTATCACTAAAGTATTATCAATAGGGCACCAAAAACTTATACAAATAGCACAAGAGGTGGGGTGAATGAAAATGCAATGCAATCTATGAATAATGAAATGCAAATAACCAAAACTATGTAAACTGAGAAAAAAAGGAAATACCAGAAAATAGAAATACAGAAATTACTATGAAAATAACAGAAATTGTTGTGCAAAAAGTGCAACTAGAGTGATTCACCTAGGGTGGTGAATGAGTCCAAGGGTGGATTTTTTTTCTTTTTTTCTAGAAAATTTAAAGATATTTTTATGCTTTTCTGATGCAAAACTAAGGTGCAAATATAGAATCTAATTTTTTGTAATTGTTTCAAGTGCAAAAATGAAATCCATATGACATATTCACTAATTCAAGTTTGTAAACCCTAGGAAGCAAAAAAAATGCAAAGGATAATGAAAAATATAATGCTATGAGTTCTAGGATGTAAATGCAATGTAAATAAGAAACATAATATCCTATATGTAGGTTCACCAAAATGAACCAAATATCATTTGGGGCTATGTACTCTCTTACTGAATTAGGGTTTTTCACCTAAAAGGAGAGTGATAGGCCAAAAACCTAGGTGGTTCACTCAAATTAATGTATGTATGATGTAAATATGCCTAAATGTAATGTCCTAAATGAAACAAACTAATAAAATTGATTGATTATTTATGCAAAACATAAGAAATATGAAGTGTTTGAAATCATAATGTGATATGTAGAAATGAACTATAAACATGCATACACAAAAATAGAATTGAATGACATTGAACAGAGTGCACCTGTAGATGGATTGATGATGCTAGAAGGTTTTGTAATCTAGGGTATGTGCAGGATCTTGATGGGCCAAAACTTGGCGATATGATGGGTATGTGTAGGGTATGTGGCTGACAATTTTTTTATTACCCAAAATTGATGAAATGAAAAGGGTTTTTAAAGGAGATTCTCAATTTTCCACCAATATAAATTATTCTTTACTTTCAATGTAATAATTAATTATTATTCATTTTCTATTTGAATTACGAGTAGATTCCTGATTGATAGGTTAATTGAAAAACACTTATAGCTTTCAAATGGTATCACATTTTTTGAATATGAAACATCTGTCACATTCTATGCTTGACATACATTATGATTAAAAAAACAAAGTGAATTTCATAAATTTTTGACCAAGTTAAGGTGGCCAAACATACGAGTTTTTATATTTTTTAAAAGTTGTAATAAAAAAAACATAATTAATTATTTAGTTGGAAAAAAATTACAAAAAAATATGCATCACATTCAGACATAATTCCTCTACTTATATCTAAAATATTATCATTTTATTGTGGTTAGGGTGGTTTGACAGAAACCTACTTCTTATTTTTTCCCTGAAATTTAAGTACTACTACATTAAAATTTCAAATTTTCACCAAATAGATTTTTTTATAAAAAAGTAAACCTAGTGGTTGAGAAAATACATTCAATTCGCTATAGACTCTATTCTTACATATTTCTGAAATAATATAGATAACTTATTCAAATTTTTATGCCAAGTGTCCTAATTCTAATTTTTCTAATTTTTTTGCCACTTAAGGGCCTATTTTTTCCATGATGATCTTGCACATACCCTCCAAAAAAAAACATTGTTGATAACGAGTGGGACTCATTCACTACTGATGGCGAATCAATCCTTCTTCTTGTAGACTGTGTTGAAACTAGTTTCTGACAGTTAGAAATTGAAATATGAACAAATCAAATTTTCTAGCTTGGAAGTGGGACTCATTCTCCACTGATGGTGAATCAATCCTCCAAAAATCTACAAATTTAGGGGTTAACTCTATGGGTCCAGATCTGCACGTGTCTTCTTATGAGGTTGACAATACCAAATTTGCAAAAAATAGATTAAATGTTATCTTCAAGCTTGAATTAGGGTTTGGTTGAATTGAATACATTTGATGACTTATTGACTACTTTTCAACACCTATTTCTTTGAAAAATCTTCCTACAAGACCTGTAAACACACATGCAAAGAGGAAAAATGGTTAAGGGTTAGAGTATAGGGATTTTCCTTGGTCAAATCCCACTTTGGTAATCAAACCCTTGATAAAGAAATGGAATGAAAACAAGAAAGGAATGATGAATAAACAACATGCAAGTGTCCTAAATTGACCAAACCCTTGTTTCTAAAGTCTGAAGATATGTCAATGGTTGCTCTAAGATGCTTGATAATTGCTTAATTGATTGATGCTATAATGCTTGAATGCTTAGAGAAATAGAATGAATGAATACTTGAATGAATGGGTGAATGGGGGTTAAAATGGATGGAAAAACACTTATTTATACACACTGATGCCCTAATTACCCAAAAATAAAACATAATAGGCTGACATAAGGTCTTGATGAATAAAAACCCGTAGGAAATTTAAAATTATTTTGAATTTTGTGCCAAGAGGGACTCATTCGCCACCCATGGAAAATGGGTCCCACTCAAGGCTTACAAGTGGGTGTCAGGAATTAAGTTGTATTTAATGTTGTTTGTCAAGTTTATACTAAAAAATACACTTAATTATGACCTATAAGTGGATAAAGGGGCCAAATAAAGCATAAGAAAGGTGTATTTAGTGATGAAAAGCCTAGAAAATTATGAAAGGATGTCACAAGAATTTAAAACACTTTGAAATAGCACTTGGTAAGGGATAAAAATAGAATATTTAGATGGATTATAATAAGATTCTAGAAAAGTGTAGAAATGTGTTACAACACTTCACAACACCTTCACAAGACATCATAATTTGAATATTCAAGACCGAATGTGAATGCATAAGACACATTGCAACATTAAATCTAGGAAAAATAAGCCAACAATCACAGGAAAAATACCTAAATAACCATGAAAATGTCCAAAGATCCATTTTTCTGTGGTACATAGGGGAACTTAATGACCTAGTGAAGTAAAGGTTGAAATTCTTTTCATGTTGGAAATGAAAGTGAAATATGGGAAAATATTAAAAGGAGAAAAGCTATTCCATAGGTAAGGCTCATTTTTTGTTGTGAAAAGATAAAAAGGGTAGAGTAAAATTTTTTACAGAGGAACATAATATTGGCAGCCCAGGTTAAATGAAATGAATATTTTTCAATGAAACAGTAAAAACTATTTGTTTTTAGCTACAGGGTAATTGTAGAGTGAAATAATTTCACTAATTTTTTTTATTCTTTCACAAACAGATATTTTCAATTAAGGGGCACATATGAATGGTGGCTCATCATGAAGGGAATAATTTTTTGTTTGAGGGAAACTGAATGTAAGAGGTGTGATTCAAGGTGTAGATTGAAGATTCTTCATGAGCTGGAGGCAATTACAGATCAAAGGAGGATGAAGGATCCAGGTGTCACATAAAGATTAAGTTTTAGGGTTTCTTCTTGTCCTTATTCTCATTTTTCTCCAGCTGAAAGGGATTTCAAGAGATATTATTTTTCTCCAATTTCAGAATAAGTGAAATTTCTTGTACAAAGTGGTTGTGTTTGGTTTTAGGTTGTTTTGAAGTTTCAGATTTAAGTGATGTAATATGCTTTATTGATAATGGTAGGAAAATTCAATCTGCAGTTTAGGATGAAGAATGTCATATTGTCAATGTCTCCTTTGTGTAATAAAATGATTTTTCAATCAAGATAGTCAATAATTGTTGAGGTTTTCATTGCATATTTGTTGTGATGAATGTTATATCTGAGAAGTTTTATTCAAGGAATAAATTAAATTAGCTTTTAGTTAAGCATTAAGAGCATTGTTATTATTCAAGGATTTGAAAGTAGATTGAAAAGATGTCCTTAAGTGGCTGCATTATTGTAAAACAATGATGTTTCAGAGGCCATTGAATTAATGTTTATGTTATTATCGGGGGATTATTTCAGCTTGACTCTGTTATGGATAAGACACCGGCTTAGTAGGTTTCTTTGTTTACAAAACCTGGAAGGAATCACTATGCTTTAATGACAAACCATTTAGTCATGTTGTTCCTATTTTATAGGTTATTGGTATTTGTCTTGTTCTCCATGTTGGTTAATGAAATTTTCCCAATATCTTAGCCAATGTTGAGTGATATTTCATGTTTCTTGGCATAGTCATGTGGGAGCATTATCTGTTAAGCAATACCTTATTGAGTGTGCATTTGAATCTTTAGGTGTTGCTAAAAGGGTCACCCCCTAAGTCCTACAAAGCCTGAAGTGCAGGAGAAATGTGTTCCAATCTCATTTCATGTTCATTGGAAAAATCCTACAGTAGATCTAAGCATTAAATGTGGCTTTCTTCTAGGATTTAGTGGATCTATTGACTTGGGAACCAACAACAACTCTTGAGAATGAGGAAACACAATAGAGTGAGTTGTGAACGATAGGTAACATGAATGTAGATGAAACTTTTTGTTGATATAATATCACCAATTACTTCTTGGTCTCTTGAATTTATTTTCCACATCCCTACATGGGCGATGAGACCCATGCATTGAACTTTCCAACACCACATATACACTAGAATGTCAAGTTGTTGTCCCTTGTTACACAAAATAAAATTGAAGCAAGAACATATTAGATAGATTTACCAAAACATAATTTGGAACTAAATATGGGTAGAAACTAAAAATATAACGAACCAATAAATGGGAAAGAGTGGGAGATGGGTGCAGATAAATTTTGGTAGGCTTATTGATTAGGAAATTCCATCCATGATGTGATAAAGATGGAGCACACAACGATTAACATAAAATTAGAGTGGAGTTAACAATAAATGTTATATTGAGAAACTAATGCCAGAATATTTACATGGTATGAGAACTTAGGGCATTATTGGTTGTGTTGTTCACAAAAGTATCTTACATTTTTTTATTCTTTATTTATTTTGATAAGTGTAGTAGGTATAAAATTCATTCACTATCTGAAAGGAAATGCAAGATAAAAAAAAGTAGGATTCCTTCAAGGTCTCCTATCTGTAAGTTTAGAAGTCCAAGCATTGGATTATCTTAGTAGAATCAAACTACAGATAAGCTTTGGGAAGAAGAAGAAGATAATAAAAGGTATAATGTTTTCCTCTTCAAGTGGGTCTCATTATCCATAGAAAAGTTCTAAACTCTATCTTGTTTTTTCTCTCTTCATTAAGCATGTTGTTGAAGTTACAAACTATCCCTCTGGATGACATTTTGGTATGCAATTTATTTTAAGTAATTTTTTATGCATGAACTACCACACTTATTAGTGATAGGGTGATGCCATTAGGCTTTATGAAAGGGACATGTAGGTGTTGTTTTTTACTTTCATTTTCCTCTATACATTGATAACACCAATACGACTGCTTTCTAATTCTCATTAGTCTCATTCTTTTACCTTTCAAGGTGCAAAATCTAGTACCTAAATTCTACACTATATTTTAATTACATACTAATTATCTCATGTAGTTGTTTACATGAAATTGTTTGAATCTTAAATTATACTATTCAAGAAGGAATCCCATGCATTAGATCAGTTATTGCAAGTTGTCCATATTACCATTACCAGTTGTTACATAACATCTTTGCATAGTAATGTTTTGGCAGTCATCAACTATTTCAACTTACACTCATTATATTTTATTGAAGTAATGTAATATTTTACTAGGGTGGATCTACTTTTTGAAGTTTGTAATTTTTTTTTTTATCACGTAGAAATAGATTTGCACTAGAAAGTGAGGTTTAAGTGTTGTCACCAACAAAGTAACCCTTCTACTTTTTCTGACTCGTATGGGCTCTCCTTGTGGTTTTTGCTTAATGTTTCCTTTATTTAGTGTTGTAATGTGGATTCAACATTCACAATAGGTCTTGGCCTCTTTTGAAATAAAATTATTTAAATGGTACCTTACCTAAGTGTTGTGAAGTGTTGTAACACACTTTCACACTTTTCTAAGGTCTTGTTAATGTATTTTACCTAAATAACCTCTTTTCATCATTTATCAAGCCTTATTTCAAAGTGTTGTAACTCACTTTCACACTTTTCTAGGCTTGTCATTAATAATTGGGATTTCTTATGCTTTAATTGTCCCCATCTTGCATCCACATGCCTTATTTTGACTATTTTTGAGGATAATCCCGATAAAAGGAATTTAAAAAATAAAAATCTCGAAAACCCACCTCAAATTCCTAAGGTGGGACTCATTCATCATTATGGGTGAATGAGTTCCCTTATGTGGGACCCATTAGCCGAGGGTGGCGAATGAGTCCCACTTGACTCAAAAATAAAATTTAATTTTGTGAACGAGGGAAATGTCGATTGTTACACTCCTTTGACCAAATGGAGTACTTGAGGAGAGAGATCAAATTTCACACTCTTCACACTCAAGAACACCTTGGATATCTCAACCCAAAGAAAGTTATGAGAGATATGAAAATAAAGTATCCTAGGATATGATTGACAAAAGAAAAGGGGTTCACCACCAAGCGTAAACTTGGAAAACATTAAATATTTAAAAATATAGTGTGATATGCAAAAGGACCTAGAAAGATGAATTGAACACAAATAAAATAGAATAGGAAAGCTAGATAGAAAGAGTGCACCTAGAAAATTTTTGTAGATGGAATGGAGCTCTAGAATCCTAAAAATGTTGATTTTTAGGCTAGCGGGACTCATTTGACATTCTGGGTGAATCAGTCCCAAATTTGGAAAACTGTACTAGAGCAAGTTTTGAGCAAATGGCTATCCAAATCTACAAAAATCTCTAAAAAACACCTACAGTGGGACTCATTTTCCATTCTTGGCGAATGAGTCTAGTTTGACTTTTCTAGAAATTCAAAGTCTGAATCTGCTCTTCTCTATCTATTCAATCTGTTCCTCCAGCTGTCCAAATCTGAAACCCTAATTTTCAAGGCTATAAGTGACTTTTTGTGAATATTTTGACCTTTCCAATAAGGAGATGACTCTAACAAGTTTGAAACATATCCTTAAATCACCTCCAATCCTTTAGAGCACCTAGATCTTCAATCACACAAAGAAAGAGATAAAATTTTTATTTTTACGGAATAGGGGTTTGCCTTGGTCAAAACCCTTTTAGGTAATTAAACTGAATGATTAAAAATGATAATAAAGCATTAACATAAATCAACACAATTATAACCTTTCCATGATGATGTATCTTGAATTTTTGCAACAATTGATAAAGAATCTTCCCCTTGAATGCCTTATAATCGATTTTGAAAGCTATCTTGATGACCATGTGAAGACTTGAAATGCTTAACCCTTGAGTGCTTGACTTGAAAATATGAAAGTATATGATTAAACAATGATTTGGAAGCTTGTTTTATAGGAAATCCACTCACATGACCATTAATTTGATCCCCAAGCCTGACATAGGAGAAATTTAAACTTAAAACCTAGTTTTTCTTGCTCAAACCCCAAAAATAGCTCAAATGGGATGCATTCGCCATCCTAGACAAATTATTCCCACTTGGATGTGATTCATTTGTCCAAAGTGGAAAATGGGTCCCACAGGGACTATTTTTCTAGCTAGGATGTTAGTGAATGCATAAATTAAGTTTATATGTTGATCTAGTTGAGTTTTTTATTAAAATTTTCCTCAAGATGCATAATATGGGGTACTAGGGGCCTATTAATGATGATGTAAAGGTCATAAATGTAATAGGACCAAAATATAATGTGAAAGTGTAAATAAATAAATTTTACAACATTAAATTAAGGAAAAATTGGGTCTATTTAGCTTAGAAGGGTCTTAAATCCCATGTGAATGTGTAAAACACATTGAAACACTAGATTAGGTCCACTTCATTTACAAGCCTCCCAAATTTAATGTGAAGATGTAAATAAATACATTTTACAACATTAAATTAGGACAGAGTTAGGTTAATTTAGCTTTAAAAGGGCCCAAGACATAATGTGGATGTGTAAAACACCTCACAACACTAGATCAAGGTGATATGAAGTCTAATTTATCATTAATTATTCACAAATCAAGCAAGGAAAAAGGTGTACTTTTTTGGTAATCACATTTAGCCCCCACTTTAGTGAGAGGATGAACTTGGTTCAAACTCACACTAAAGTAGACATTCAAGAGGGATCCAATCATAACAATCCAGATGGTCTAGGATGACAAAGATCAAGGAAGCGGTCAAGCCCCTAGGATCCAAGATCCTAAGTTGAACTGACATAAGCACAAGAGGACATGCATAAGGTGTATAATATACAGAAAGACAAGATACCCAATCATGCAAGGACGATAACTAAAAGAAAGAAAAATGAGGCATGGTTCAAAGGTGAGATCACTTTGGGGCCACAAAACATCAATTCATCTATGAGGTGAGTTTGTCCCAAAGAAGTAGTTTACTAAGAAAGTCATACCAGTGTGTCAACTTTGCACCATATAATGAGAAAGTCATGCCAGTGTGTAAGCTTCCCATAATACTAATCATACCAAAGTTATCTTCCAAATAAATTTGATAAGGCACCACAATGTAATGCCTTTTATAAATGCTTTTGGGTATGTGTAGGATAATGATGGGCCAAAAAGTGGTGATATGATGGGTATGGGTAAGATATGTGGTTGACATTTTTTTTTTACCCAAAATTGATGAAATGAAAAGGGTTTTTAAAGGAGATTCTCAACTTTCCACCAATATAAATTATGCTTTACTTTGAATTTTATAAATAATTATTATTCATTTTCTATTTGAATTATGACTAAAGTTCTGATTGATAGGATGATTGAAAAACATCTATATCTTTCAAATGGTATCACATTTTTTGAATCCAAAACATGTGTCACATTCTATGCTTTACATACTGTAGGATTAAAAAAAAATGAATTTCATGAATTTTTGACCAAGTTAAGGTGGTCAGACATACGAGTTTATTATATTTTCTAAAATTTGTAATAAAAAAATTATAATTAATTATTTAAGGGTATGTGTAGGATCATCATGGCAAAAATAGGCCCTTAAGTGACAAAAAATTTAAAAAAATCAGAGTTAGGCAACTTGACATAAAAATTTGAATAATTTATCTATATTATTTAAAAAATATGTAATCATAGAATTTGTAGCAAATTGGACGTAGTTTCTAAACTACTAGGTTTATGTTTTAAAAAACAAAATCTATTTGATGAAAATTTGAAATTTAAATGTAGTAGTACTTAAATTTTAGGGAAAAAATAACTAGGTGTCTATCTGACCACCCTAACCACAATAAAATGATAATATTTTTTTATAAGATTATAGATATAAGTAGAGGACTCATGTCCTAATGTGATGCATATTTTTTTGTAATTTTTTTCCATGTAAATAATTAATTATGTTTTTTCTATTACAACTTTTAAAACATATAAAAACTCGTTCGTCTAACGACCTTAACTTGGTCAAAACTTCATGAAATTCATTTTTTTAATCCTATAGTATATGAAGCATAGAATGTGACACATGTTTTTTATTCAAAAAAGTGATACTGTTTGAAAGCTATAGATGCTTTTCAATCAGGACTTTAGTCATAATTCAAATAGAAAATGAATAATAATTATTTATTCAATTCAAAGTAAAGCATAATTTATATTGGTAAAAAATCTAAGAATCTCTTTTAAAAACCCTTTTCATTTCATTAATTTTGGGTAAAAAACAAGTGGTCAGCCACATACCCTACAAATACCCATCATATTGCCACTTTTTGGCCCATCATGATCCTACACATACCCTTAATTGGAAGAAAACTACAAAAAAATATGCATCACATCGGGAAATGAGTCCTCTACTTCTATCTAAAATCTTATAAAAAAATATTATCATTTTATTGGGGTTAGGGTGGTCAGAAAAACACCTACTTTTTATTGATTCCCTGAAATTTAAGTGCTAATGCATTGAAATTGCAACTTTTCACCAAATAGATTCTTTTAAAACAAATAAACCTAGTAGTTTAGAAACTAAATTCAATTTGCTAAAGACTATATTCTTACATATTTTTCAAATAATATAGATAACTTATTCAAATTTTCACGTCAAGTTGCCTAACTCTGATTTTTCTAAATTTCATTGCCACTTAAGGGCCTATTTTTTCAATGATGATCCTGCACATACCCTTTTTTCATGTAAATTTTTTGTTAAAGGGGATTTTTCTTTGTTAATGTAAGGTCTTCTTCTTAGGGAGAATTGTGCCTAATGTATCCAAGAGAGGACAAGTCAAAGTGTTAGATCGTCACCCATGGGATGCCTCATTCGCATCATCCCATGTCAATAGATAGTACACTCTTAAACAATATTAAACCCAATGACACCACCAAGAAGAGGAAACATCACAAGAAAAAAATGAAAATCATTCCATGAAATTTTAAAAAATATGCCATCTATGTATGCCCCCACTTTAAAGCAGTTGCTACACCATCACTGTGAGCAATTGCTTTAAAGTTGCCAATGAAACAAGACATGAAAGCCAACTTGGAAAGCCCTATTCCAAGTAATATGTTTCCAAATTGAGCTACATCATGAATAGGTACATCACATGTGAGTCAACTTAAGGCATGTTGTCCACATCCCAATCTTGATCTTATATGTTAATGAAAGGTTAACATCTAGCCAAAAGAGACAATGACAAGTGACATACGGGGATAAGGCTTCCTAACCCCTTTGCCACCACTTAGTGTAGGACAAGGGTGAGCCTATAATGGATGATGATATGTTGCTCCTTTTGATGAATGTAAAACATGCAATAGTGAGTATGTTATGATCCTACAACTACTACATGGAAAGGAGCGACAACTAATGTTATTTATTGTGATAAGTAAAGAAAGTTTGTGCTTGATACATATTTAATGAGATGTCTATCAATTTAGGATGTACCAATGTTAAATTTGTCTTGGAATAAGCTTTTCTTATAGTGTTGAGATTGAATTAGAGCTTTTGTGTTCATGGACAATAACCAAGATCACTAGTCATTTCTTGCGTTTTAGGCTTTATAGGGACATGGATACCTTGTTCTATAGCATCACATCCTTTCCCAAGTTGCTTCATAAGTTCAAAATGTCTTCCAAATTTTTTTATCACTTTTGTTGGATTTGGTGGTTGTTTAATTTCCTCAAAGTTTTTCTTGGGTATTGTCTTTGCTTTTAAGGTGGTTGAAATGGATTCTTTTGAATTTTGTATTGTTGTTACCAATTGCTCTTTTCTCTTTTTAGACTTTTTTTTAATGAGCTTGTATTCTCCAATGGATATAGGTATGAAATCAAAGGTTTCCGCAACATCTTCAAATAACTTTGTGGAATTTTCAATTTTCTTTTGTCTTTCTATATCTTTTTTCTTGGTACTAATCATAGCTTATGTAACATTTTTATTTTGAGTAGAATATGACTTGTCATAAATTCCTAACATTTGCTTCAAGGATTCATCACTTTCAAAGTGCTCCCAAGATGGTGGTAAATCCATATCTAGCAATTCAAGGTGCTTCATGGTGAGATTGATTCTTGGATTACATGTGATAGTGTTGATGTTTAACGATGGTATTTTGTTTGCTTTTTTTTTCTTAGAAAAAGAATACCCTAAACTAGTCTTTGTCTCTTGCATGTTAGGTTCTATAGGTACTAGAATACCTTTTTCTTTCTTTCCACAACCTTTATCTATGTATCCTAAATTTTTCACAAGTTCATAACCTCTCCCATAATTTTTTTTAATTTATTACGAGTTCGGTAGTTGTTGATAATCTATCTCATCAAAGTTAGTTGTGTAATTTGTATTTTCTTTGAAAGTAGATGAGGTAGATACTTGTGAATGTTCTTCTAAATTATGAGTTGACATAACCATTGGTTGTTCTTGTTTCTCATCCTCTTTTCTTGTGATTATATACTCTCCCATAAATGAAGGTGTAAAGTCCAAATAACCCCAATCATTACCTAATAATTTGGACATTGTTTCTTCTTCTTGCTTGTCAACCTATATAGGTTCTATGTGGGATGTTGGAATCAATGTATTAGAGGACTTGTTCCATTTTCAAGTTGTAGGAAAATTTTAGGATCGAGGTCTATTTCAACTTGGTATACCTTGTTATAGACACATTTCATGATACGATGAAGGGTTTAAGGCACCGCATGCATCTCATGAATCCATGGTCTTCCTAAAAGAAGATTGTATGAAATATCACAAGGAATGACATGAATATGAGTTTGTATGGTAGCCTTTCCAACTATAATAGGTAAGGTAGTCACACTAAGTTGTTTCTTACTCACATTCTCAAATCCTTTAATCGATAAAGATTTAGATTCAATTTTTGATTCTTCTACATGCAATCTATCTAAGAGTTTCACACTACACACATTAAGGGTTAAGTCATTATCAACAAGGGTCCTTTTGATGCCTACTCAATTGAATTGGGATATTATCATAAAGGCTTCATTTTTGTTTCTTAATTCTAAGGGAGAGAGCTCATGTTGGTGGAAGGTAATGTCTACATTAAATGTATTCATTCCTTGTATTAGAGCTGCCACATCATTTGCATTTGTACCAGTAGCAACCAATACTTGCTATAAGGTTGTTTGAGTCATAGTATGATAGTTTGGTGAATAGTGAATTAGTCTGAAAGGGATATTTTTGCAGGAGTATTCTTAAGTTTTTCAGCAAGATCGTACTCCTTCCCACTATTCGAAGGAAAACAAGGAGCACTAGGAAATATGAGATTAGGCAAAGATAAGGTTGTCATGGTGGATTGTTCTAGTTGTGGATTATTTCTAGTGTTATATGTGTGAGCAATAGTATTGTGATTTGGTTGTTGGAAGACATCATTCTTAGGTTGATAAATGGTAAATTAAGGCTTATTTGTAGGTTGAGGCTTATGCAAAGGTGGGTAAAGGATAATTTAAGGTTGGATCATGTTGACTTATTTTGTTTTTTGTTTCTCACAACAAGATTTAGTGGATGGGCTCTCAAGATGAGGCCTTCAAGAGCTTCATCTAACATGTCAAAGTCATCACTATTAAAGGGATTGAGGGTTAAGGTAACTTTGGTCTATTTGGGATTTTCATAACAAGCCTTATTGGATGATCTTAGTGAGAGGAAGTCCTCAAGGGCTTCATCTAACATGTCTAAGTCATCACTACTAAAAAGGCTTTGATGATATTATTTTTCTAAATTGGAGCATTTTTTGAATTGTTTATTTTCATGTTTGTAGTTTTTTGTTTTCGTTTGCTAATGGATCTAATTCTAAATGGACTAGGAGCTAATGGTGAAAATGAAAATTGCAAAAATCTAATGTTGTCCATAATTTCCATGAATTTAAATAATATAACTTCTAATGACTTCAATGTTATAGAGAGCAACTGAACTAAAACAACAAAGTACTAAGAGGAAACAAAATCCTAACAACTGGAAAATGAATTTTGAAAATAGTTGTGCAAAATTTGCACTGGGACTAATTCACCCAGAGTGGCGAATGAGTGCCAGTAGGGATTTTTTCAGATTTTTCATAATTTTTTGGTTGATTTTTTATGGTTTGTATGTTGTATGATGAAGACCTAAAATTGAAATGAAATTTTTTAATGATTTTCAATGAATTTAAATGTAATTATTTAACCTATATGAGTTTTAAAGCAAGAATTGAAACCCTAGAATGCAAATTAGCTAATGAAAATGCTATGCAATGTTAATGGAAACTAAATATAGGATGTATATGCACTCCAAATCAGAAATATGATGTTCAAAAGTCAGGTTCACCAGAATGTGAACTATGGAAATATGGATTGCTACACTCCTTTGGCCAAATGGAGTACAAGGAGAGACATCCTATTTTACACTATTCACACTTAAGGACACCTTAGATATCTCAACCAAATGAAGGATATGACATATCTAACAATAAATTATATGAGGATATGATTGAGAAAATAAAAGGGGTTCACCCCCAAGTGTAAACTTGGAAAAAATGAAATGTTTGAAAACACAGTGTGATATGCGAAAACACCTAGAAAGATGAATTGAATGCAAATAAAATAGAACATGAAAGATAGAAAGAAACATTCCATTTGGAAAATTTTTGGAGATGGAATGGAGCTCTGGAATCCTAAAAATTCTATTTTTTAGGCTAGTAGGACTCATTTCACATTTGAGGCAAATCAGTCCCAGATCTGGAAAACTACACCAGAGCAAGTTTACGAAAAAATGGGTATCCAAATCTATGAAAATATCTGAAAAACACCTACATTGGGACTCATTCACCACACTTGGTGAATGAGACCAGTTTG
This sequence comes from Sequoia sempervirens, assembly GCA_007258455.2. NCBI lineage: Eukaryota > Viridiplantae > Streptophyta > Pinopsida > Cupressales > Cupressaceae > Sequoia > Sequoia sempervirens. The sequence continues at coordinate 640,136,818 of VDFB02193867.1, forward strand.
AATTTTCTAGAAACTCAAAGTCTGGATCTACTCTTCTCTATCTACTCAATCTATTCCTCCAGGTGTCTAGATCTGAAACCCTAATTTTTTGGGCTATAAGTGATTTTTTGTGAATATTTTGACCTTTCCAAGGGGGAGATGACTCTACAAAGTTTGAAACCTATCCTTCAATCACTTCCAATCCTTCAAAACACCTACATCTACAATCACACAAAGAAAGAGAGAGAAAATGTTGATTGTTAGGGAATAGGGGTTTGCCTTGGTCAAACCCCTTTTAGGTAATTAAACCAAATGATGAAATAAGATACTAAAGCATGAACATAAATTAACATAATTAGATCCTTTCCATGATGATATATCTTGAATTTCTACAACAATTGATGAAGAATCTTGCCCATGAATGCCTTATAATTGATCTTGAAAGCTATCTTGATGACCTTGTGAAGACTTGAAATGCTTAACCCTTGACTGCTTGACTTGAAAATATGAAATTATATTGTGAAACAATGATTTGGAAGAATTTTTATATAGTAAATCCACTCACATGACCATTAATTTGATCCCCAAGGATGACATAGGAGAAAGTTAAACTTAAAACACAATTTTCCCTGCTAAAACCCTGAAAAATAGCTCAAATGGGACTCAATCACCATCCTACTTGAATGAGTACCACTTGGATGGGACTCATTCACTAAAAGTAGTGAATGGGTCATACATGGGCTATTTTTCTAGCTAGGATGTCAGAGAATGCATAAATTAAGTTTATACATTGATCTAGTTGGGTTTTTGATGAAAATATCCCTCAGGATGCACAATATGGGGGTCATAAGGGCCTACTAATGATAATATAAAGGTCATAAATATAATAGGGCCCAAAGTCTAATGTCAAAGTGTAAATAAATACACTTTACAACACTACATTAAGGAAAATTTGTGTTTATTTAGTTTAGAAGGGCCCTAAATCCCATGCGAATGTGTAAAATACATTACAACACTAGATTAGGTCCACTTTATTTACAACCCTCCCAATTTTAATGTGAAGATGTAGATTAATACATTTTACAACATTAAATTAGGACAGAGTTAGGTTAATTTAGCTTTAAAAGGGCCCAAGACCTAATGTGGATGTGTAAAACACCTCACAATGCTAGGGGTGATCCCACAAAGTTGGTTTACAATTTCTAGGAGATTCTATTTTTTGCTGAAATCACATATTTTTAGAAAATATAATGATTTAAACCTTTAAAAGTTCCATTTAAAGCATTCCAATTGATGAGGTTTTGATAAAACTGCCTTAGATCAAGCCCTCTTGGATAGAACCCCTCCATTTTTAGACTATACTTATAATGGAGTCACTTTACACCTATCAAAATACTAATAATAAACCACTTTTGATTTACCTTTTGGGGGATCAAATGAATTCATTTAAATTTTATTTTTTGTAAGTATATAGTCCTTATTATAAGCTTCCCAAAAGGTATAATTTTAAATAAATTTAATTTTATTATTATATTTATTATTTATTTCTTGTGAATGTAGTTTTTTCATCGAAAATCAGGCTCTATGTTCTATACATTTGCAAAAATAGAAGATTATCAAAAAGAAAAAGAAAAATATGAGTGCACCATATATTGAAGTCCTTGATCCAACAAAAAAAAGTGAATTTTGATACATAATTTTTTTTTGTGTTATACGGTCCATCTATGTCTAAATTGTAATTGGTTTGACTTTGAAATTTGATTAAGGAAAAAATATTCAATAAAACACTATGAAATCAATTGGAAACACTAGATATCATAGTTTTACAAATGTAAATTAAAATATATATATAATTTTATCATTCATGGGAAAAAATTCATATGTTATATGGTGAGCATCACTCCTTAAAAATGGTGTTTACTGAAAAAAAAAAGTAGTTTTGAAAGGAGATGGAAAAAGAAGTGCAATATGATTTTCAAAATTAAAAATAAATATATATTTAGAATCTATTGACAAAATGATACAAATCACTTGTTTGCATCATCTTCAAATTCCTCACGGTTTAGCCACTATAGGTGCCTGAAAGTGAATATTTAGTTAGAAAAAATTAGTTTAGTGTCTAATTTGGCCAAAAATTGTAAACCAGTATTATGGGATCACCCCTAGATCAAGGTGATATCAAGTCTGATTTATCATTAATTATTCCCAAATCAAGCAGGGAAAAATGCATACTTTTTGGTGATCACAAATTTAAATTTGTGGCAGTATTTTATTCTCTAAGATCCGAGGTCATCTTGTAGTGTTGTAATTTTAGGATTTATTGCATAATTGAGTATAAATACAAGGTTACTTCTCTCATTTTTATCCTAACAAGCAATCATGTCTCCTATCATTTTCAAGAGTTCACAAGAGCATTTGAGCATTCACAAGAGCATTCAAGTCATCTCAAGGAAAGATTATCAAGCATTTTAAAGAATTCTTCAAGTGTTAATCATCATGTCAAAGAGTGTTTGCATCATATTGTTTTAGAGCTAATGAATGTGGTGTAGGAGTTTGTGATTCAAGCAAGCATTGCATTCAAGTTCTATCAACATCAAGCTAGATTCCAAGTCTACATCCATTGGAGCCATTACTTATATGTTTGCAACACCTTATTGCTAAGGTTTGGTGAGTTTCAAATTTTCCTTTTGTTCATTCATCATTCTCCATTCATATTTGCTTTCATTTCAAGGTTTAATTACCAAAAAGGGCTCTAACCAAGGAAAACACTTATCTATTAACCCGACAACATTTTTCCATCTTCTTATGTCTAATTTGGAGAGCTAGGTTGCATATTTTCTAAGAAGAAAACTTATAGAAAATTTGTCGAGTTGTAAAAGTTGCTAAAGTTGTCTTTAAGCCTTGGAGAAGCTTGGAGAAGTTCTACATGTGGCAATTTGCAAATTCAGACATGAAAATTAGTCAAAAAGAGTACAACAGACTGAGAGGCACAAATTTCAGTTTTGAACTCTCGAAAAAGTAGAAGTGGAATGATTTTCCACTATTGGTGAATGAGTCCCACTCTACAACCCTGACATAGATTTTTCGAGATCGGGATACCCTTTTGGCCGAAACCTATTCTGACGCATTTTCCCTGAAAGGAGTGATTCACCCAGCTTGGTGTATGAGTCCTAGTTAGCATTAACAGTAGATTTTTCAAGATTCCAAACCTCCATTCTACCTTCTTTAGTTTCCCAGGTGCACACTTCCAGTTTCATAGCTGGGTATGTGCAGGATCATGGTGCACCAAAAAGTGGCAATATTATGACGGTATGTGGCTGACGACTTTTTTTTCACCCAAAATTAATGAAACAAAAAGGGTTTTTAGAGGAGATTCTCAGCTTTCAAAAAATATAAATTATGATTTAATTTGAATTTAATAAATAGTTATTATTCATTTTCTATTAGAATTATGACTAAAGTCCTGATCTATAGGCTGATTGAAAACATCTATAACTTTCAAACGGTATCATATTTTTTGAATAAAAACATGCGTCACATTCTATGCTTCACATACTATAGGATTAAAAAGAAAAATTAAATTTCATGAATTTTTGACCAAGTAAAGGTGGTCAGACAGACGAGTTTTTATATTTTCTAAAAGTTGTAATAAAAAATTCATAATTAATTATTTACTTGGAAAAAAATTACAAAAAAATATGTATCACATCCGGACATGAGTCCTCTACTTATATATAAAATCAAAAAAATTTATCATTTTATTATGGTTAGGTGGTCAACCCTACTTCTTATTTTTTCCCAAATTTAAGTACTACTACATTGAAATTTCAAATTTTCACCAAATAGATTTTATTTATTTTAAATAAACCTAGTATTTTAGAAACTACATTCAATTTTCTACAAATTCTATTCTTACATATTTTTGAAATAATATAGATAACTTATTCAAATATTTACGTGAAGTTTCCTAACACTGATTTTTTCTGAATTTTTTGCCACTTAAGGGCCTATTTTTTGCACGATGATCCTGCACATACCCAGCTTTTTGTTTCATTTTACTTGCATTTTATTCATCTTTCTAGGTTAGTTTGTATGTCACACTGTGTTTTCCAATTCATTATCTTTTCCAAGTTTACACTTGGTGGTGAACCCCATTTCTTGTCTCAAATCATATCCTAGGATACCTTATTGTCAAATTATTTCCATATTTTATTGGGTGAAGATATCGAAGGTGTCCTTGAGTGTGAAGAGTGTGAAATTCGATCCCTCTCCTTGTACCCGATTTAGTCAAGGAAGTGGAGCATCCATTTCCCTTGTCCACATTTTGGTGAACCAAACTTTAGAACATTAGAATTCTGATTTGGAGTGCATTTACATCCTAGAGTTAGCTTTTATTAGCATTGCATTGCATTTTGCATTAGTTAAATTGCATTCTAGTGTTTCAAAATTTGTATTAGTGAAAAGCTCATTTAGCTTGCATTATTGTATTTAAATCCATTGAAAATTCATCATTTTTTGTATTTTCATCTCAAACTTGCATCAAAAACATAAAAAGCATAAAATCCAATTCTAAAATTCTAATTTTTTTTTAAAAATTCAATACTTGGACTGATTCGCTACCATGGGCAAATTTTTCCCTTGCATATTTTGAACTACATTTTCTGGCATTTAAACTTTATTTTCTAAGTTTTAGTTTTCTCTTTCTACATTTCTCTTTTACTTTCCAAAATTTTAGTTATAAGCATTTCATTTCTCCTAGTTTACATTGCATTTGCACTCATCCTGCATTTCCTAACCTTTGGATGAGTGTTTGGTTTCATATTCCTAATACCATAGTGCGAAGAATTTTGAGACTCATGGCATCCCATGATAGCACAATCATTGTGGATCTTGGGTTATCTATAGCTTTCACTCCTAGTATTGACACTAGTACACTAGGCATGTATAACACCCTTAGCAACTCTTTTCCTTCAAATAGCATGCAAGTTGAACCAAGGAATGATAATATTCCACAAGAAAACATAATTCAAATTCCTGAGGATTTAGTTAACTTATAACATCAAATAATCCTTGTAAATATTTCAACTACTATAATCCCTACAATAGAAAACATTCATCTCATGCTTGAAAGGGACAATGGTATTGACCTTATGAAAAACATAGTTGAGATCTTTGGAAGACATCTTCCTTCAACCACTAGTCTAGTCCTATGCCAAAAAAAAATGTCACAAGCCAAGGAGGGACTCAAATTCCTCCTCCTACAACAATAGCCTCAATACCTACCTATACCACTCCTCAAATCACAACAATGCAACAAGTCAACAATGTGGTTCCTTCCTTGGGTATTCTTGGTTCTTTCCTTGGGTATTCCTGCTAGCATCCCTAGTTCGTATGTGGCATAATGAGTTATATCTCCTACATTACCACCTATAAGCATCCCATTCACTTGTCCTACAACTAAATACACTCCATCACCAATTTCACTCCCATCTCATAACACAAGTAATGATCCTCTCATATCATAACTTTTCCAAACTGTTTCATCCATGTAAAAGAGAATTTTCACCATAAACCAAAATCAAAATGGCCCACCCACATATTCTGTCAAAATTAGTCCATTGTTCTTGGAGATATTGTGAACACCAATTCCACAAGGTGTAGAGGTGCCAAGATTTGAGAAATGTGGAGGGAAGGGAGATCCTTCTAACCATGTTAATTCCTATACTACCTTATGTAGTGACTTTGTCAAGTGATGATAAACTATTGGCAAAAAAATTTCCTGGGTCCTTAAAAGACACTGCCTTGGAATAGTTTTTCGCCTTATTGAAAAATTCAATTTGCTCATTCAATGAGCTCGTTGATGCATTTTTAAACCATTTCCAAGTGCACATGAATCCCAAGATGACCTTGGCCAATTTTATGAGATGCAAGCTAAAAGAGGAAGAAAAGATAAATGATTTTATCTCATGTTATTAATCACTTTATTCCCAAATTGATGTCAAGGTCCCTGATCCACACCTTCAAAAGATATTCATAGAAAACTTGCAAACTAATATTCAAGACAAGCTCACTACGATGAAATTACCATCCTTCATGCACTTGCGTACTACCCTTTGTGATTATCAAAATTCAATTAGTAGTCGAGATAAAAAGTCCACTCCTAGCCGAATCGAGAGATCTAAACCCGAAAACCAAAAGAATTCCCAACCTTTTAGAAGAAAAAATAAAGGGTTTATTCAATTCAACCCTCCTCAATGAAAAAATCACAATTTCAATAACCAAATAGTAGCTATCAAATCCACGGTACCTTTTAGTTATGGCGAACCAAAAAGATAATTCACTCCCTTACTCAATACCCTTCATAACATAATGTCCCCACTTTTAGAACAACAAATGATTACCTTTCCTCTTGTCAAAACACCTTACCCTAATAATCCTTTACCCACAAGATTTAAATTAAATGCTTATTGCTAATATCATAGAAAAAATGGACATCACATGGAACATTGCAAGCATTTTAAACATTTTGTGCAAGACCTTGTTGATTTTGGCTGTCTATCCATTGGAGGTGCTAGCAATCAAGGTAATAATTTCATTGACCCTCTAAAACAAAATTGGAAAATTTTCACCAATATAATGCCCAAACATAATATTTCATTTGTCAAATTTAGTGAAACTACAAAGAATGATGTGATGAATGTTGATACAGATGATGAAAACAATGATTTTGTTATAAATAATGCTATCAATTTCAATCCTATAGATGAAATGGAAAGGACAATAGATTTCATCACTCGTAAGGGCCAAACAAAGAGTCCTCTTGACATTGCTTTCTTCTCTAAGGATATAAGTAAACATGCACCCGATGGTCCTCTCTACATAACTGGTCATATCTATGAGAAGCTTCCAACTAATGGGATACTAGTAGATCCCAAGCTTCTGGACAGAATGTGATCATCGAGGAATTCTTACTCTTTCATGAACTTTATCAAGATGAATATGACAAACCAGAAGCATGGATCAAGAGACACAATGGTTTTGCTTGCCCTACAATAGGATTGATCACCTTACCATTACAAATAGGACCAAAAACATTAGATGTCACATTCTCCATCATCCCACAATCAAACCAATTTCATGTGAGGCTAGGCCATCCTTCCCTTTGCTCCATGAAAGTTGTCCCTTTCATTGTGCATAAATGCTTAAAGTTTCCCTTTGACAATGAAATATTCACTATTCACCATAGCGGCTTTAATCCCTTTTCAACCAAAGGAAACTTTTCCTTAGATTCCTTTTGGCCCAAGCCCATGGAATCTATCAAGCAACAAGAATACTTCTTTTTCATATCCTAACAAATATTCAAAGCCAAGAAAATAGCCGAACTATATCTCTGAAACATGTCCCCCTCCAATTTCAAATCTCCCATCCTTAATGAAACCATGCTCAAACCTAAACAATAACTAAATAACCAAGACTAACCTAACATAGAAACTTCACCTACATTCTACAAATGACTAAGAGATAGTGAAACAAACTGTTACACTTCCTAGAATCAAAAAAATTTACAAAGTCAAAGAGGTAGTGGTTGAACAACCTCTTGTGGTTCCTTCCATTCCTCCACTTAGGGATGAAAAGAATCATATGGTTGATCAACCCACTCCTACACAAATACGACTTGAAATCAAAACCAAATGAAACAAAGGTGCTAGAGAGTGTAGGCGTAGACATCATGCTCTTGCTCGCAAGTTACATGAGGAGCCAAATAAAGAAAATAAAAAAACAAAATTCATTGAAGCAATACATGACCAGCCTCCCTCTTCACCAAAACAAGATCTTCCAATACAACCTCTACAACAAGATTTGAACTCTTCTAGGGATATTATCATACAACCTCCTATTGGGATCAACTTGGATGATGATGATGATGAGGTTGCTAAAATTGACAAAGAGGTGCATAATGAATTGAATATACTATTTTCCTCTTCCATGAGCTTAAATGAAAAATCTTCAATAAAGAGTGTTGAACCTGGTACTTCTCCTAGTTGGGCACTTGCTCTTGTACCTTTGGCTAGTTTCCCACCTTCGATATAGAATGAACATGATTGGCAGGTGGATGACTTGCTAATTTTTTGACTCGTATTTGTCTTACTATATTTTTGTGTTAGTTCTTATTCCTTTTCTTTTGTGTGATTGCATGTGCATGATGTGATCCCCCTGTAGACATGGAAAATGTACCGATTGACATCGCACATCTGATCCCAGTTACTAACACCATTTCATCCTAAATCATCCCACGGTCTAATCATTTAATTGAATACCCTTATTTGATTAAATTCATGAATTTTACTTCCCTTAATTAAATAAATAATTTATCTGATTAAGTCATTATCTCTTGTTAATTAAATCAATCAATCTGATCTACTTATCTCTATTTAATTAAATAGTTCATTTAATTTGATTAAATCTCTAAAAGTCATCCTATTAAATTAAATAAATTAAAACCTTATTTGATTTAATTTAACACTATTCCCTTTAATTAAACAAATAAAAAATCTTTATTTAATTAATCTCTAAATCATATTCCTCTCATCTTTTGATCTAAATCAACCCATAAATCTAAATCAATTAGTCACATCATCTAATCCCTCATTAAATTAATTAACAATTGATTAATTTAATTATAATCCATGTCCCATCCTCTAGCTTTTGCCACTTGCACATAAAAATAGATTTAATTCATTTATTAAATCCCTATTTTCTCTCAACATGGCATAATAGGGGAATATTCCTTCAAATTTGAATTCCTTCCAAGTGGACTTTGTCCTTCCAACAAGACATTTATTTCATCTTACAAGTCCTTTTGCATTGAGCCAAGTGGCCATTACTCCATTTGACTCTTCATGCTCCTTGTCATTTCACCAATTTCAAATTTCAAATATATGAATTTATGGGCATATTCAACAAAATGTGCTCATCCTTCATCCATTCATCTCTTGACAAGTGGCATCTTGCGATTGGTTGAAATTTAGTCCCACATTGCTTCATTTTAGGCATTTCTTAAACTTGTTAGTCTATAAATAAGAGGCTTCTCTCCTCATTTTTTCATCCACAATTTGAGCAAACTTAGTCTACTCATTTGCATCTTCAACCAACAGTATCTTTATCAATTTCATCAAAATCCTAGCTAGGTCATTGCAAGTTTTCTCCATGGAGTTAATTTGAAACAATCACCAAGTGGATCACATCTTCATCAAATTATCAAAGCTTGCATAGGAGTTGGGAAAGGGCCAATTTTCACATCAAATTGACACCAATTCCCCCATGGGATCAAGAGTATGCATGTTTTTAATAGGATTTAATCTATCTCTTTGCTTCTTCATTATGATCTTGCTTCTATTCTTATTTTAAGCATTATTAATAGATTTTATGGGGAACTTTCATCTTAACTTGCATTATGATCTTCTAATGTGTTTTTTTGTTGTGTTTTGGAGGTACTAAGATATTGGTTCTACATTTTGGTGCTAGAAGGAGGGCAGGTGTTTCTATCCGTTCCTAGCAAACAGGTGGAAGGAGCTTATGTTTCTGACATAATTGCTATAGGAAGTTTTTTTTTGTCTATTCCTCATAAATGGGTGGAAGGAGCTTATGTTTCTAATGTGATTGCTATAGGAATTTTTTTTGTTTGTTTCCTAGAAAATAGGTGGAAGGAGCTTATGTTTCTGATGCACTTGCGACATAAAGTTTGAAATATATTTGTCTATTTTGTGATAGATCATCAATTAAATTTTATTTCTATTATTTTTTATGTCTGTCTGTTCCTGGTAAACGGGTGGAAGGAGCTTATGTTTCCATCTATTCCTGGCAAATGGGTGGAACAAGCTTATGTTTCTGACACAATTACTACTGGAAGTTTGTTTCTATCTATTTCCTAGCAAACAGGTGGAAGGAGCTTATGGTTCTGATGCACTTGTGACAAAAAGTTCAAAATATATCTATCTATTTTGTGATAGAACATCATATTAAATTCTCTTTCTGTTATTTTTTGTCTATCTATTCCTAGCAAACCGGTGGAAGGAGCTTATGTTTCTGACGCAATTGCTACAAGAAGTTAATGTTTGTCTATTCCTAGAAAATGGGTGGAAGGAGCCTATGTTTCTGACATGCTTGAGACAAAAAGTTTGAAATATATTAGTCTATTTTGTGACAAAACATTAGATCAAATATTTTTTTTTTCTTTGGGTTGCTAACTAGTTTTTTAAATCTCTATTTTGTAGTTGTAATTAGTTTTTGCAGGTTGGTCTAATCAAGGTGAAGGAGGAAAAAAAATTGAAGGTTGCATTATGGCATCATTCTCACATTACACCAAGTGTTTTTGAAAAATTTAGTGTTTGTTTAATACTCTTGGAGAATTCATAACCTCTCTTAAAAATTTATTATCTTTCATGTGCTTAGGATATACTAAATTTATTTAGGGCTCTAAAAATAACATTTCAATTTTGATACAAAGGGCTTAAAAAGAACGTTAGGGAAAACTCACTAGATTTGGTTTGAGGATTAACAATTGAACAAGGAAATCTCCATATTTCATTTTTGGTGCTCTAAAAAGAATCAAATTATTGCTTTGTGGATTTAAAATGAACAAGTGTTTCTTTGTTTTATAATTACTTACACAATGTAATACCATTAAAAGGATGTATGTCCTCTCGCACCTCATGGTGATCTTTAGAATCAAAAGGACTTTTGGTGACATTAAGTTTCATAAGTAATTTCCTATACATTTCAATTTGGGTTTAAAATTGAACACATCTTTGCGAGTGTGAGTGGAACATATTGTGTGTGTTCTCTCTTTGCTTCTCAACAAAGAGCGATCGAACTATGGATATGTTTGCTTGCTTTTATTTATCTTAGCAGGTTTGCCTTGGGAAAAAAGTACTCACCCAAGGGAATGACTCAACCAGTAACAAACTAAAGCCAAGTGTATTTCCAACTGTGATATAAAAGTGGGTACTAGAACAAAGGCCAGTATCACATGGTTGGTCTCAATGAGAAGGGTAGCAATGATCTCTCACCACATGGGTTAATCCCTACAAATGGAAAGTCTAAATTAAAACCCTTGTTTAGAAAGGCCAAAATCCAAATCTATTTTTTAGTTCAACAACGATCATTCTGAAGTCTTCCCACACTTTTATAGTTTTTAGTAGAAATGGAAAGTATGCCATGGGAGTTTCATGGGTGTTGATTCTTGGCTACCCCATATAAGTGAGTGTCATGTAGGGGAGCCTATGGGATCAAGCATCTAACCGTTCGCTAAAAAAAACTATAGCTAGATTTGTCCAAGTGGGGACTCAACAAATACAATCTTTCATATCCATAGGGTTGTGCTTGTTCTTGGTTACAAAAAAATTTGCTTGTTTGTAAACATTGGAAAACAAACATTCAATATTGTCATAAAATTTCAAACTCTTTAGGAAGCAAATATCATTGACCAAATTCATGTGTTATTTCTTGTCCTAGCGCTTCAATCCTTAGAAGTTTCTAAACATTTGAATTTATATCTCAATTTTCTTGCTAAAGTCAAAAATAGGAAACTTTTTCCTTAAATTCCTTCATTTCCACATAATACACTTTGTGGGATGATCAAAAGTTAAGACATTAGACATATAGTTTAAAAATCTAATCAAGAGAGTGTTTGTGGTAAAATCAATTCATTAATCAAGATGAAATAAATTGAACCCCACACATGTGCTTTCTTATCTTTTGTCTTATGGTCTTTTGAGAAAATAGTGATCTTTTGGTTTGAAGTACTCTTAGGGAAAAGCATGTTCTTCAAAACCTTGGTCTTGTAAACAAAGTTCTTCTTAGGTTCATTTAGGATCAAAATAACCAATCATTTCATCCATCTCAAACATCAAACAAAACCCATCTCACAAACAACTTTTGAAACATTAGAAAAATCATTCATACTAGAATTTTGGAAAAATCCACTTGAAATCAAAACAAAATCATCTTGTTTGAGTAGGTGTGTGTAGATGAATCCTTCTTCATAAACTTAGTTAAATTATCACCTTGTGGACAAATTCATTCCAAGAAAACATCTAACCTATTGGATCTTATGAGTTCATTATCAAATCCAAATACAAAAATCCAAATCCAAAAGTCCTAAAGTCTAGTATCCCTCCAAGGTTCCTAAAAGTTCAACACCCATATCATTCAACCCTTTCATCCTTCATCTCATAATTGGTCCTAAAAGGTCACTTTTGCAACAAAGTCAAAACACAAGAAGAGGATGGAATATAAAATTGATCCATACATCATGAGTAATCCAAGTCAACCAAGCTATCAAAGCTTTATAATGCCAATTGATTACTAAAACTCACATTTATACAATCCATACATGGGATCATTATCTCTTACAAACCTCAATGGCACAATAAATATGAGCATGCCCAATCTAAATTTTGGAATGCCTTTCCCAATGGTAGATTTAAATCAAAGTCCAAACCTACAAATCTATACACCAAACAATCAATGCATGAGTCCTAAACAAAACAACATCATCCCACCAAATACATACATGTCAAATGTGAATATACCAAGTACAATTGTATGAAACGTGAACATTTTGAATCAACACTTGGTGAACTTTGGGATAGATATGTTTGCAAATCACACCAATTTTGTTCAAAGTCCAGGCAATATGTTAACTCCATGTATTGATCCAAATCAAGGTAACACCATGGAAAATAGAAGTTACCTAAATCAAGGAAATGTGATTCCCAACCACAACAATGTTCAATTTAAACCTATCAGGCCAAATCTGAACATCATCCCAAATCAGAACATTGTCCAAAATAAATCACCACATCTCCAAGATCAATCATCACAAGGTAAATTTAAATTACACATCTCACAAGGTGAAAAATGAAAATACACACCACTTAGGAGACCAATCGAATCAGTCATGCAACAATTGGTACAAGAAAATCTCATCAAACTCCCCATTTATAAGAATTATCAAGAGCCCATAGTTAAACCACCGGGGTATAATGAGAAGCACCTTTGTGAATTTCATAAAGTAAAGGGACACAAAACATCAAATTGCATTCAACTCAAAAATATCATCCAAGACCTTATTGATCAAAAGATAATCACTATTGGGGACAATGATCAAGATTCAATCACTAGTGAAAACACTGGCATTCTCTACACCACAATCGTTGAAATAAGTGATGAAGATCTATCCATTAATGAACACCTTGGAGATATTTCTACCTCATCTACTAACGATCATGTTGAAAATTTCTCTACATCACCTAATGACTTAGGTGGGATATCTCAAGAATTTATTCCAAAGCATGATCAACATTTTTCACCAAGGTCTAGCAATGGTCCTTGCAAAGACATGTTTACAGATATTGAAGGAATCTTAAACTCAACATTTGATTGAGGTCCACTCAAAGATCAACAGGATATTGAGCCATTTCCTGTGCCTAAAGAAAACATCCAATAACCCTTTATAAGCAATCAATTATTTGAATTTGACCCATGTCAAGAAATTGATCCAAAGCATGTCAAAAGAAATTCTAAAATCATTCAAGATCAAGAATTTATATCTCCAAGCTACTACAATGATCTAATGGATACTCTCTCATCTATACAAGATGATCATATCCACATAGGACATACTCCTCCATCTACCCATGAGATGCTTTATGTGGATAGACATGTAAATGATCTTCATTCAGAACAGGATTCCTTTACTCCTGACATTATTACACAAAAGAAGTAGGAAGTTATTGACTCCTATAGTCAAACTGTGTTTTCAACATAAATATTAGCTATATCCCAAATTTAGACTAAGGACATCATGTATGAAGATATTCAGCATTATCCACTCAAAGAAAAGGGTCTAACAGAATAGGACATTCTAGAGTTAGCAGAGTAGCAAATTGAAACAATGTCATCTACAATGGTCATTTATCAGAGCATGCTTACTAAACAAGACATCTCAAAACAAGCAGAATCAAGGAATGAAGGTGCCACTACCACCATATTGGGGGAAACTATGTCTTAGGAAAACGCCAACATAGGGAGCATGAAGAATCCTTATGATGAAACCGATGCTAATACTACAACCAACCACATCATTAATCTTCATCCACCCATCATCCCATCCATGAATTGGGACCAACATCAAAAGAAGGATTTGAATCAAAGCACAAAGAAAATTATCAGAGAAAAAGAAGCTAAGAAACATATCAGAAAAATCAAATACATATGGATACTAGAAAATACAAAGAAAGATGATCCCTATCAAAGTCCATTAGCCAAAGAAACTATGTGGAAAAATAAAAAGGGGAAAATTATCCATCAAAGATGTACACAAAGGAAAAATAAGGCTTCTCAATCAACTTACAAAGTATATCAAGCAGTTGGTCCTAAGTTCATGCACATTTTCGTATCCACCCATCATTGCTCATCTTCCCAAGTTTAGAGAGTCAAAGGTTCCAAACTATCAACCAATCCATCTTGTATCCCTAAACACACTCCATCCACACCTCCACATGTGATATCCAATTCTCACATTGACTAGGTATTGGAAGTGACCCATCATCATAAGGATTCAGAAGGAACTCTATCACGATGTGCGCACAAATACAAAGTTAAATCTGGTATCAACAAAGTTGATTAGGAATCTCAAAAGTTGTATTCAAGTCCACGTATCTTGGTAAAGCAGCTTCTTCAAGCAGGATATCAATGGTACATTATGACAGAAGCATTTACATTGACACCACAAGGCGATTTAGGATGAGCTTAAATTTTTTCAAAAAAGGAAAAAAATTCAAAAATATGAAAATCCAAAAAAATCATAAAAAAGATTTAAAACAATAAAGAAAAAAATTGTCCTCCAGTGAAAACTACTACGGTGGAACTTTGGATAGGTACCATGATGAGAACCTAGAAAACATGCGTCATGTGTAGAATCGAGCATCTACATGTGCCATTTCAAGTGGAAGCATCTCATTCCTTCCATAATAAATTCTAGCATTTCATCGATTTTATCCATAATAAATCCATTCATCCATGAACCATTTATCCAATCCATTTTCATCCATCTGCATCCATAGTCCAAGTTATCTTGATCTTGGTAACAATTTTGGTTCACACTTTATGCTTTCCTACGATAAACATCTTGACATGGATCATTTTCATTGATCCTATCCTATCCAACGTTATCTGAGCCATGAAGCATTATCCAAATGACCATTCTTTATTTGAACACCTTATCTTATCACAAGATAATCCTTGGCATCCTTTGCTTTCTTACCATATCCATCCATCAATACACCTATACAAGCATCCATCCATGACATTTCAAACATTGGTAGACATTGGGGGTAGGTATTTACATATTTCTTCAAGAATAAATCTTGATCTATATCCTCAAACTTATGTGGAAATCCAAAAATTGACAAATGTGAAATTTCATTGGTCAAAGCATTTGTGAGCCAAAATTCAAATCACTAGCCCATGGTGTATTTTGATGAGAATATGTTCCTTATCAAGCTTTATCTTTCATCGAACATCAATCCAAACAATCAAATATCAGTCACATCGAATTTACACATCAACGTCACATCAAATTATTCAAACAAGTTTTGTTCCAAATCAAGCTTCAAAATCATGATCAATCAAATTCAATCAATCCCTCATCATCTTGGGATATCCATCCAAATCATTATGTTGCTTAAAACTATCCTTGCATTGTTGTGTATCCTCAGAAATGTTATCATCATCAATCTTGATTAATCGAATTCAATCAATTCCTCATCCTCTTGGGATAACCATCCTAATTCTTGTGACTGCTTAACACTATCCTTGCAATGTTTTGTATCCTCAACAATGTTATCATCATCAATCCATAAATATGATCAATCAACCTTAGATTGGTTTTCCAAAAAATCCCAAAATAGAACACTGATATCATCACACATATCAAAAACATCAAAATCAGGCAAAAAATCCAAAAACTTTCAAAAAATTAGAAAATCCAAAAAAAAAATCCAGATCATATCAAAATCCAAAAACACTCATAAAAACATAAAACATCAAAAACATGGGATCTAAACTACGTCATCTCTATGCTCAAATGTAGGCAAGGCTAATCTTCAATCAGCCGCCGAGACACTAAAATCCAAAAACATTCATAAAATCTCATAAAATCCAAAAAGATTCAAATAACCCAAAAATACCAAAAATAGCCTCAAAACATTTAAAAACATCAAAAACATCCAAATATTTGAAAAATCCATCCATCCCCATCTCGCTTTCACCCACAATAAGCATAAATCATAATAAATGATCGTCATCCTCAACCTTTGGTGAAACAGTTAGAAACAAGTCTTGCAGTTCAAAAGTCCAAACTCAAAATGTCAAAGTTTTAAGTCTAGGTCAGTATGTGAACAAGTTGATCAACTCTTTGTTTAAAAAACCTATCATCCAATCAGTCCCATATCAAATCATTTGATATTGTCATGTACTAAGATGCATCCTTCCTACAATAGATATCAACATCACGCATCACCATAGTTTAGTCTTGGCTACCAATACTGAAGAACATTGGCTTGTTTGTGTACTTGATCATTTCTTTTGATTTATCTTATTGTACCCATTCCAATGACCTCTCGATGATGTCTAAAATAAATGATTTAGAGAGAAAGGAATGGGGCAACGATCGTTCTCTTTTGTCTATTGTGCTTGTTGGGTGTTCTTGTAATGTAACTTGGCAAATACTTGCTTTGTTAGGTACATCCTAGAAAGGTTTCCGTATGTCGGTTGTGAACAAGGATACTCCTATCTTTTTGTAAAGTCAAATTCCATCGCACTAGGTACAATGCCATCTTATTTCTTTATACCTTGATGCATCATTCCTATGTGTGTTATCAAACATAAGGTAATTGGCCCTTTTAAAATCCCAACTCCTTGGTAAGTAAAATCATCATCATCACCATCATCATCTCTAATAAAGTCTCCTAGATCATGGGATTGTTGAATCCTCTTTTCATCATCTCTTATTCCATCTTATTATTCATTACTCTACTAACATTTCTGCCCAAGTATCAAATGTGTAATATATCAAAATATACATGAGGATACCCATGGTTGATGAATATTTATACATCATCAAAATTGTCTATGTCAAATATCTAATCTTTCTAAAGAATTAACTTTCGTCCTCTGATTAGTAGAACCACCCCTCTCACATTTTATCGTAATCTCGATCAGAAAATTAACATTTCCACTCAATCTCTCGAGGGAGAAGTATACCGGTGTAATTCTTCTCATTGGGCTAGCAGTGGGGCATATGAAAAAATTAGAGAATTTTTTAATTTTGATCAAGACAATTTACTTTTTGAACCAATGCAGCAAGTACTTTGCTTCAAAGAGGGGAAAAATGTAGACATGGAAAATTTATCGATTGACATCGTACATCTGATCCCAATTACTAACACCATTTCATCCTAAATCATCCCTTGGTCTAACCATTTAATCAAATACCCTTATTTGATTAAATTCATCAATTTTAGTTCCCTTAATTAAATAAATCATTTATCTGATTAATTCATTATGTCTTGTTAATTAAATCAATCAATTTGATCTAATTATCTCCATTTAATTAAATAATTCATTTTATTTGATTAAATCTATAAAAGTGATCCTATTGAATTAAATAAAGTAAAACCTTATTTGATTTAATCTAACACCATTCCCTTTAATTAAATAAATAAAAATTCTTTATTTAACTAATCTTTAAATCATATTCTTGTCATCTTTTTATCTAAATCAACCCATCAATCTAAATCAATTAGTCACATCATGTAATCCCTCATTAAATTAATTAACCCTTGATTAACTTAATTCTAATCCATGTTCCATCATGTAGCTTTTGCCACTTGCACATAAAAATAGATTTAATTCATTTATTAAATCCCTGTATTCTCTCAACATGCCATAATAGGGAAATATTCCTTCAAATTTGAATTCCTTCCAAGTGGACTTTGTCCTTCCAACAAGACATTTATTTCATCTTACAAGTCCTTTTGCATTGAACCAAGTGACCATTACTCCATTTGAATCTTCATCCTCCTTGCTATTTCACCAATTTCAAATTTCAAATATATGCATTTATGGGCACATTCATCAAAATGTGAACATCCTTCATCCATTCATCTCTTGACAAGTGGCATCTTGCCATTGGTTGAAAGTTAGTCCCACATTGCTTCATTTTGGGAATTTCTCCAACTTGTCAGTCTATAAATAAGAGGCTTCTCTCCTCATTTTATCATCCACAATTTGAGCAAACTTAGTCTACTCATTTGCATCTTCAAGCAATAGCATCTCTATCAATTTCATCAAAAGCATAGCTAGGTTATTGCAGGTTTTCTCCATGGAGTTCATTTGAAGCAATCACCAAGTGGATCACATCTTCATCACATCATCAAAGCTTGCATAGGAGTTGGGAAAGGGCCAATTTTCACATCAAATTGGCACCAATTCCCCCATGGGATCAAGAGTTTTCTTGTTTAATTAGGATTCAATCTATTAAGTTTCTTTTTTATTATGTTCTTCATTTCATTTCCTAATTTAAGATTTGCAAATGGATTTCATGGGGAACTTAGATTCTAACTTGCATTTCAATCTTCTAATGTGTTTGTTTGTTGTGTTTTGCAGGTACTAGGATCTTTGTTGATACATCCCCATAATCTTCTTATTGATGTTCTCTCTCTTTGTGACATTCCTCTATTTGTACCTTCATTCTTCTCTATGTCATAAATATTTTCACATTTCATTTTATCATTTTCAGTTTATGCTTTCCTTTTAACGATGACACAAGGCATTGAGACACACTATGTCTCTTCCATGTTGACCCAACATGATTTTTCTTTTCTTTCACCTTTTTCGTTTATCTTGTGTTTTCCTTTTGGGGATGACGCAAGGCATTGAGACACCCTATGTCTCTTCCATGTTGACCCAAAAGCCTATTTCTTTTCTTTCACCTTTTCATTTGTCGTGTTTTCCTTTTGAGGATGATGCAAGGTGTCGAGACACCCTATGTATCTTTCATGTTGACCCACAAGTTTTTTCGTTTTTTTTCGCTCTCTTTGTGTGACTCTTCCAGTTTTATGTATATTTGGGGGATGATGACATTTCTGGCTCATTGAAAACATTACAGCAAAGAACATACTGACCCCAAATCCATAGATGCCTTATGTGTATGATGTTTTTATTTTGGGGGCAACCCCTCCCTTTTATTTTTCTCTTACATGACATAACTTCACTTAGAAACATATGACTTGGCATAGGGCTTTCCAAGTTGGCTATCATGTCTTCTTTCTTGTTTTCATTTTTCAATTGATACTTTTAAGTAATTTCTCATAGTATGGTGTTTAGAAATTTCTTTAAAGTGGGGGCATACATTGGCATTATCAGTTTGTATTTTTTCATTTCCATGGTTCTTAGTGCAACCTTCTTACTTCATACGATGCATTTTTTTCTTTGTGGATTACATTGGGTGTAATTTCCTTCATGAGTGCGATCTATCTTAGCATATTACATTCCTCTTAGTGGCTTGATGTGACATACTACATCCCCTAAGTTGCAAATTTTATATTCTTTGATCGGTCCTCTCTTGGAGACATTAGGCACAATGTTCCCTAAGCTAATACCTAGCATGAACTAAGCAAAACTACTTTGAACATTTCCCTTTTTGCATTTGTATGTATATGGCCACCTTGCATAACACAACTTGCATGCTTGTGGAGCCATCCTATTTGTTCATGAGCTCTAAGCATACAAAGTTTTTCTTGTCTCATGAAGCTCAAAAATCATTTTTGTGTAGCGACTTATTAAAGTTATCAGGAGGTATAACTTTGGTCTAGTTTGAGTGAGAAGCCAAATACGAGGCATGAATTTACCCATAGCCACTTGTGTGTGTGTGTGAGTGTATACCAGCCATGAGTACATGTTTATCATGTTTTAGGCCTTCTCACCTAGTGGGCAACCATAAATTCTGTCCCTTCATAGTGAGTATATGATTTCCAAACAAATAGCCTAGATCCGATCCACATCATGATGGAAAAATGATCGAATCTTGATCCAATTATTTTATTTCACCTTTTATCTTCTTCATATTTGGTAGTGTATGCTTGTGCCTTGTCATTTTTATTTATAACATTTTCATGTGTGTTACTTTGTCCTTATGTTGGTTTGTCATGGGATCTTGATCCTGGGGGCTCGATCACCCCTCTTTGTCATTATCTCAGCTTATCAACATTAGTACATTTGAACCCCTCTAGATGTGTGTTGGTCTAATTTAGTGTGAGCTACAAGTAGGTTCATCCTCACACTAAAGTGGGGGCTAAATGTTGTCATTGAAAAAGTAACCCTTCTACTTTTTTTGACTTATTTGGGCCCTCTTTGTGGTTTCACTTAATGTTGCCTTGATTTAGTGTTGTAATGTGGATAACACATTCACATTAGGTCTTGGGCCCTTCTAAACTAAAAGGATTTAAATGGTACCTTAACTAAGTGTTGTGAAGTGTTGTAACATCTTTTCACACTTTTCTAGGCTCTTGTTAATATATTTCACCTAAATAACCTCTTTTCATGATTTATCAAACCTTATTTCAAAGTGTTGTAAAGTGTTTTAACTCACTTTCACAGTTTTCTATTCTTGTCACTGATAATTGAGCTTTCTTATGCTTTAATTGGCTCCATCTTGCATCCATTAGCCTTTTTTGAGTATTTTTGAGGATAATCTAGACAAAAGGCATTTAAAACATTAAAATCCCGAAAACCCACCTCAAATTCCTAAGGTGGGACTCGTTCGCCATTATGGGCAAATGATTCCCCTTAGGTGGGACCCATTTTCCTAGCATTTTGAATGAGTCCCATTTGACTCAAAAATCAAATTTAATTTAAATTTATAGCAGGATTTTATTCTCCAAGATCCAAGGTTGGCCTGTAGTGTTGTAATTTTAGGATTTATTGCATAATTTAGTATAAATATAGGATTATTTCTCTCATTTTTATCCTAACAAGTAGTCAAGTCACCTAGAATTTTCAAGAGTTCACAAGAGAATTTGAGCATTCACACTTAAGCATTCAAGTCATTTCAAGGGCAGATGATCAAGAATTTTTTAGCATTCTTCAAGTGTTAATCATCATGTCAAATATTTTTTGCATCTTGTCGTTTTAGAGCTAACAATTGTGGTGTAGGATTTTGTGATTCAAGAAAGCATTGCATTCAAGATCTATCAACATCAAGCTAGATTCCAAGTCTACATCTATTGGAGCCATTACTTACATGTTTGCAACACCTTATTGCTAGGGTTTCGTGAGTTGCAACATTGTCTTTTGTTCATTCATCATTCTTCAATCATATTTTCTTTCATTTCAAGGTTTAATTACCAACAAGGGGTTTGACCAAGGAAAACCCCTATCTACTAACCCCCCAACATTTTTTTCTCTTCTTATGTGTATCAGCCTCAAATTTGGCTACCCTTTTTGCAAAAACCTGTTCCAACACATTTTCCCTAAAACTAGACTAATTCGTCTAGCTTGGTGTATGAGTCCTAGTCAGCATTAACAAAAGATTTCTTAGGATTCTAGACATCCATTCTTCCTCCAGTTTCCCAAGTGCACACTTCTAGTTTCATAGCTTTCTATTGCATTTTCCTTGGATTATATTCATCTTTCTAGGTCATTTTGCATATCACACTGTGTTTTCCAGTTCATTATCTTTTCCAAGTTTAAACTTGGTGGTGAACCCCATTTCTTGTCTCAGATCATATTCTAGGATACCTTATTGTCAAATCCTTTCCATCCTTGATTGGTTGAAGATCTCTAAGGTGTCCTTGAGTGTGAAGAGTGTGAAATTGGATCCCTCTCCTTGTACCCCATTTATTCAAGGAAGTGGAGCATCCACTTTCTTTGTACACACTAAGAAACACACAAAAAACTATTTGTACATATTACTATCCTTTATTTATGTAAGCAATGCTTCACATATTTGGCTATATAATTATTTCATGTTAGCATTACTTTGTGTTTATATCAAACTATTTTCTTATTATTAATCTTGTAATTTCCTAGAAGAGGGGACTTCAGAGAGACTGGAAACTTCAACCTAACAACATTATAGTTTGATCTAGATACATGATATTTTTTTTTAATCTAAAAGTATAAAATCCTTTTTTTTATTATGTTTCACAAATTCCTCAATTTCATTATTGTGAGCAATATTTTTGCCTAACTATCTAAATCAATACAACAAATCATTATTCAAGTTAGCCAAAAACAATAATCAAACTCCCTATGAAGCTCTTAATCACATTAAGACAAGAAAACATGATAAAAAGCATTACAAAGAAATCATAAGCATGTAAACCTATCTAAAATGGATTAAACCATCACTTCATAAGGGGATTGGTGCTATTCTCAAAAATAGCCCTTTCCCAACCCCTTTGGATAAGATAAATGATGAAATTGCTTCGAAGATGATATGAAGTGCTATGAAGATATGATACGGATTCAAATGACAATGATGCATTTATGCATGAGATTGTGGAGTAAATCAATGGAGATAATCTCTATTTATAGAATAGAATGATAGAACAATTCCAAACATGGAGGATATGCGACTAAAAAACTAACCAATGGCAAGATGCCACTTGTGAACTTTTGATAGGTTGAGGAATGAACACATTTTGGTCAATGTGTCAAAGAGCGGGAGATTTGAAATTTGAATTTGAGAGTTAAATGTCGAGTTTGACCTTTGCAAGAGACATGTAAGAACCATGTAAGAGCTCATAAATCGCTTGTTGGATGTACATGTCAACTTGTTTTTGAATTCAAATTTGAGGGAATATTCCTCAAAGATGCCATGTTGAGAGAAAATGATGATTTAATAAATCAATAAATTGATTTATTTGTGCAAGTGGGAAAAGCTAGAGGATGTGATGGGTGATTATGATTAGGTTAATTAGGATTAGATTAACTTAGATGACGATTAGATTATTTGACCCATCTGACTTAGATTTTAGGGATTTAAACTAAATCAAAGGGAGATGAAAGGTGATTTCAAATTTAATTAAATAAAGGTTTGATTTATTTAATCAAGGAGGGTGATGTTAGGTTCAAATTAAATAAATTTTATTTATTTAATTTAAATTTATGACTTTAGGAGATGCTTTATGAAATATGAATTGTTAGGATTTGATTGATTTATTTGAATGAGGTAATGATAGGCTTAAATTAAATAAAGTTAATTTATTCAATTTAAATGGATGATCCTTAGAGATTGAACTAAATGAACCTAATTTACTTGATGAGCGGATGAATGTGAATTTGATTTATGAATGTGATATTATTCAAGTGCACAATGCTAATTTCACGTGTCTAAATTTTGTCCCTCTTTGAAGCAATGTACTTGCTATGTTGGTTCAAAGAATAAACTTGTCGTGATCAAAATTCAAAAAAATTCTATTTTTTCGGATGCCCTAGTGGAAAGAAATACACTAGTATATTGTCCCCTTGAGAGATCAAGTGAAAAGATTCAATTTGATAGTCGATCTCACTAAACAGGTTCAAGATGGATGGTTATGATGATGATGCATATGAGATGATTTTAAGATGCTTAGAATAACCAATCTATATTATCCTAAACAACTTAAATGATGATATAATGCATGTGAGACGGATGATGTGATATGTTATGATTATGAGATTTATGTATGCTAATGGTTTTTGGATGCAATATGGATGCATGATGGATGCATTGGTGATGTTATGTTAGCGCGGAGAGAAGAAAGAAGAAATGAGATGATGACAAGAGGATCCAACAAGTCCATGATTTGACAAGACTTTATTAGAGATGATGATGATGATAGATGATGTTTCGCTTATCAAGGATTGGGACTTTAAAAAGGGCTACTTACCTTATGTTTGATAACACACATAGGAACGATGCATCAAGGTATAAAGAAATAGGATGGAGTTGTACCAAGTGCAATGGACATTGACTTGAAAAATAGATAGGAGTATTCTTTTTCACACTTGACATACGGAAACCTTGCTAGGATGTATCTAACAAAGCAAGTATTCACCAAGTTATTTTACAAGAATGTCCAACAAGCACAACAGACAAAAGATAATGATCGATGCCCCATTCCTTTCTCTCTAAATCGTTTGTTTGGATATCATCGAGAGGTCCTTGGAATGACCGCAATAAGATAAATCAAAAGAAAAGATCAAGTATGCAAACAAGCCAATGTTCTTCATACCTCTAGGCAAAGGGATTTGTTTTGTTTTTAGGATAAGAACCGAAACTATTGCCAAATGATAATGCCCATTGTAGGAACGATACATCCTAGGACATGTTAGTGGATGGCGGCATGTCATTTCATTTATCCAAAGTGTTTTTCCAAAAGATAATGCCCATTGTAGTAAGGATACATCCTAGGACATGTTAGTGGATGGTTGCAAGTTGATAGGTTTGTTTGAAATGCTGCTGATACAAGGTTGATTGACATGTTTGAAAATGATCAAGAGTTTCATTTTGCGTTTAAAGGTTTGCTGCTTGAATTTTGATTTTGTGTTTGAAGTTTTCTTCTACTAATTGATGTGATTGTTTTTGTTTATGTTGCCAAAGGGTGAAGGTTATGATCAATTTATTATGGATGATTGATTATTTTGAGTGAAAGTGAGATGAGATAGATGGATTTTTTCACATATTTGGATGTTTTTGACTTTTTTGGAATTTTTTGAGGCTTTTTTTGGTATTTTCAAAATTTTACAAATGTTTTTATTTTTGATTTTTTGAATGTTTTGGGGTTTTCTGAGATTTTATCAATGTTTTTGGATTTCGATGTCTCGAGGGCTAATCAAAGATTAGCCTTCTCTATGTTTAAGCTTAGAGATGATGTAGTTCATATTCCATGTTTTTGATGCTTTTCTGACTTTTTTGCGTGTTTTTGGATTTTTGATGTGTTTTGAATGTTTTCATATTTTTGTTTGATTTTGATGTTTTGGATATGGACATGTGTGATGATATCAATCCTATGTTTTGGGATTTTTTTAAAAACCAAGCTAAGGTTGATTGATCAAATCAATGGATTGATGATGATGATAACATTGTTGAGGATACACAACAATGCAAGGATTTGATTGATCGGGATTGATGATGATAACATTGTTGAGGATGCACAACAATGTAAGGATTGATTGATTAGGATTTGATGATGATACCATTGTTGAGGATGCACAAAAATACAAGGATAGTGTTAAGCAACACAATAATCGGGAAGGATATCCCAAGATTATGGATTGATTGAATTCGATTGATCAAGATTATTTGAAGCTTGGTTTTGAACAAAAGATGTTTGGATTATTTGATGTGATGTTTGAAGTGCAACTGATAGTGATTACTTGGATTGATGTTGGATGAAAGATGAAGATTGATAAGGAATGTCTTCTCGTCAAAATATGCCATGGGCTAGTGATTTGGATTTTGGATCAGAAATGCTATGTCTAGTTTGATTCCATGTTTACCAATGTTTGGATCACCACATAAGTTGGAGGATATAGATCAAGATTTATTCCAAAAGAAAGATGTAAATACCTGTCCCAATGTCTAGAAATGTATGGAATGCCATGGATGGATGCTCAGATAGGTGTATGGATGGATGGATATGGTAAGCACGCAAAGGATGTCAAGGATTATCTTGTGATAAGATAAGGTGTTTGAATGAAGGAATGCTTCATGGATTATATAATGTTGGATAGGATAGGATCAATGAAAATGACCCATGTTAGGATGTTTACCATAAGCCAGTGTAAAGTATGCACCAAACTTTGTCAAGAGCAAGATAACTTGGATTATGGATGTAGATGGATAAAGATGGATTGAATAAATGGTTCATGGATGAATGGAGTTATTATGGATAAGATGGATGAAATGTTGGATTTATTATGCATGTGATGAGATGCTTTCTCTTGAAATAGTGCACGCAGATGCTTGATTCTACACATGACGCCTATTTGCCAAGTTTTCATCATGGTACCTACCCAAAGTGCCACCAAAGTGGTTTTCACTAGGGGGTGATTTTTTTCTTTACTATTTTCAATCCTTTTTTTAAATTTTTTTTAGATTTTCATATTTTTTTATTTTTCTAGTTTTTCTAAAAGATTTTAAGCTCATGTCAAACTACCTTGGGGTGTTGATGTAGACGCTTCTATCATACTGTGCCATCGATATCCTACTTGGAGAAGTTGCTTTGCTATGATACGTGCACTTGAATACAACTTTTGAGATTTTTGATCTACTTTGTCGATACTAGAGTTAACTTTGTCTTTGTGCACACATCGTGATAGGGTTCCTTCTGAATCCTTATCATGAAGGGTTGTTGCCAATACATGGTCAATATGAGAATTGGATATCATGCATGGAGGCAATAGATGGAGTGTGTTTAGGAATAGAAGATAGATTGGTTGAAAATTTGGAACCTTTAACTCTCTAAACTTGGTAAGATGAGCAATGATGGGTGGATACAAAAGTGTGCATAGAATTAGGACCAAATACTTGATACACTTTGTGCATCACTTGAAAAGCCTAATTTTTCTTTTGTAGACATCTTTGATGGATACTTTTCCCTTTTTTATTTTTCCCCATACTTTCTTTGACTGATGGAGTTTGATAGGGATAATCTTTGTTTGTAATTTTTGGTACCCACTTGTATTTGATTTTTCCTTCATGCTTTTCTTCTTTTTCTTTGATATCATTCTTTGTACTTTGATTTAACACTTTCTTTTGATGTCGGTCCCAATTCGTAGATGGGGTGATGGGTGGATGAAGATTCATGATGTGGCTGGTTGTAGTTTTGGAAATGGTTTCACCATAAAGATTCTTTGTGCTCCCTATGTTGATGCTTGCATTAGGCATAGTTTCCCCTAGTATTGTGGATGTAGTACCTTTGTTCTTTGATTCTTCCTATTCTGAGATGTCTTTTTTGATAAGCATTCTCTGATAGATTACCACTATAGATGATGTTGTTTCCATTTTCTACTTTGCTAACTCTAGAATATACTATTCTATCTGACTTGTTTCCTTGAGTGCATAATGTTGGATATCCTCATCCCTAATGTCCTCAGTTTGAATTTGGGATATATCTGATCCTAATGTTGATAATTTAGGTTGACTGTAGGAATCAATAACTTTCTCTTTTTGTGTAATAATGTCAGGAGTAAAGGAATCCTATTCTAAATGAAGATTATCTACGTGTTCGTCCATAGAAAGCATCTCATGGGTAAATGGAGGAGTATGTACATCTTGTATAGATAGGAGAGTGTCCATTAGATCATTGTAGTATCTTTGAGATACAAATTCTTGATCTTGACTTATTTCAAAGTTACTTTCATCATGCTTTGGATCAAGTTACTGCCATGGGTCAGTTTCAAAGGATGGATTGCTTACAAATGGTTCTTGGATATCTTCATTAGGCCTAGGAAGTGGCTCAATATCCTAATTATCTTTGAGTGGACTTGGATCAAGTGTCAAGTTGAGGATTCCTTCAGTATCTGTAACCATGAGGTCAAAGGCGTTCAACATGTCTTGGAAAGGACCATTGTTAGACCTTAGTGAAAGATGTTGATCATGCTTTGGAATGAATTCTTGAGATATGTCCTCTAACTCATAAGGTGATGTAGAGAAATTTTCAACACAATCATTGGTAGATGGATCATAGATTATGTTAATGTGATCAAATAATTCTAACACTCCTTAAAATAGATCACTAAAAATTTTCTCTTGATGTATGGTGAGTTAATCATCAAATGAGGTGGAAATGTCTTCAACATGATCATTGATGGATAAGTTTTGATCCTTGTTCTCAATAGTTGTGGCAGAGAAATTGTTAATATCTTCAACCATAAGGTCAAATGATGTTGATATTGCTTGAATTGGATCATTGTTGGCTATTGTTGATGGATTTTGACCATGATTGAAAAGTGACTCTTGACATATGTTGATTTGATCATTGGATGGAGTAGACACAAATTCAAGGTGCTCAGTGATGGATTGATCTTGATCCTTGTTCTCAATAGTTGTGGTGGAGAGATTTTCAATGCTTTCACAAGTGGGTGAATCTTGATCATTGTCCCCAATAGTTATCATTTTTTGTGTTTGTGCTTTTGTTTGTTGGGTAGCTTGAGCAGATTGCGTGGCTTGGGAGGCTTGTTGCACTTGCTAAGCTTGTGCTACTTGTTGCATGGCTAGATATTGTTGGATGGACTTTTGGAAGGCCTGGTGAGCTTTTAGCACAATGTTATATTGTCTTTCTATGTTTGGTTTCGGTGGCAGTGGTGGCAGATTCATAATTGTGTTGGATGTACTAACAAGTGGTCAATATATGCTTGGAGCGATCATGGTAGTCAGGGGTTGAGATGTGATGGGTGTGAGAATGGTGGTTCGAATGATTGAAGTGATAGTGATGGTTAGAATGACTGGGGTGATAGGTCCTTGGGAGACCGCATTTGGATTTTTTAGGATCGACATTGTTTTTTGATTGGATACCATCTATTGTTGTGATATCAATGGTATATTTGGAGGATTTGATGCAATTATTTGATTGGTGCTTGATGGATCACCTTGATTTGATTGATTTTGGACAATATTTTTATACAGGTTGATGTTTAGATTTGGCATGATAGGTTGAAATTGAACATTTTTTATGTTGGGAATCACATTGCCTTGATTTAGGTAACTTTGATTTTACATAGTGTTACCTTGACTTGGATTAATACAAAAAGTCGATAGCATCTTTTTTGTGTGATTTTGAACAATATTTGTATGATTTGCAAACATATCCATCCCAAAGTTTACCAATTTTGGATTCAAAATGTTCATGTTTTGTAAATTTGTACTTGGTACATTAACATTTGGCATGTTGGGATTTCATGGGATGACGTTCATTTGAAGACTCATGCATTGATTGTTTAGTTGATAGACTTGTAGGTTTTGACTTGGATTTAAATCTACCATATGGAAAAGTGTTCCAAAATTTTGACTAGGCATACTCATATTTGTTGTACGATCGAGGTTTGCTGGAGATAATGATCCCATGTACAAATTGTATAAATGAGAGTGTTGAAAATCAATTGGCATTGTAAGGATTTGATAGTTTTCTTGGTTTGGATTACTCATGATGTATGGAGCAAGTTTATATTCCGTGTTCTTCTTGTGTTTTGACCTTGTTGTAAAATTGACCTCTAAGGTGTTTAGGACCAACGATGAGATGAATGATGAAAAGGGGTGAATGATATGGGTGTCAAACATAGAGGAACTTTAGATTAATCCTTGACTTAGGGTTTTATTTTGATTGGTTTGATTGGATGATGAACTTGTAAACCCTAATATGTTGGATGTGATCTTAGGATGAACTTGTTCAAAGGATTGCTAATTAAATGTATGAGAAAGGATCCATTCCCATACACTTAACTAAACAAGGTGATTTTGATTTTGATGATTTACTCGAGTCTAAATGATGTTTCCAAAGCTCTACAGTTGTTTGAGGGATGAAGATAATAAATGTTTGGAATGGATGAAGTGTTTGATTTGATCCTAAATGAACCTGGGAAGGACTTGTTTACAAGACCAAGATAGTGAAGAACATTTGTTTCTCTAAGAGTAGTTCAAACCAAAAGACCAATGTTTGCTCACAAGAAGATAAAAAGATAAACAAGCACATGTGTGGGGTTCAATGTGAGTTAATCTTGGTTAATGACTTTATTTTACCACAAACACACTTCTTGCTTAGTTTTCAAACTGAATGTCTATGTCTTAATACCTTTTCATTCCACAAGGTTCATTATGTGAAAATCAAGGTTTCAAGAGCATAGTTTCTTATTGTTGACTTTGGAATCAACAAATCAAGATATAGGTGTTTTTTTTAGAAGCCTTCTAGTGATAAGAAACCCTAGGGACAAGCAGTAACACGTGGAATTTTTGAAGGTATTTGTTCCTTACAAAGGGTTTAAAAGTCTAATGATTCGTTGAATGTTGGTTTCATTGTTTTGGATCCAAGCACTATGTTTTCAAACAGAATCACAAGCAATATAACATCCTAGCTCAATTGGTACATTTATCTTGGTGGGCTTGCCTCATGCCCTTCATTGTAGAAGAGATGATTTTACATGCAACCAGGGAAAAAATATAATGGTATGTTAAGAATGAAGTCTCAACCTCAATATTTTAACCAAGATCGGACATGGCAAGTAACTTCTTGGAATCTAAGTTCCAATGCACCACTTTCATAAAATCATTGGATGGACTGGTTGGTTACTAAAAAACAAGGGTTTTAGTTCAGACTTTTTGTTCGTGGATATTGACCCATGATACGACAAGAGTCCCTTTTCAGACCCATCTTGTCGAAGCCAACCGCATGATACTGGCGTTTATTCCAATACCCACATTCATATCCTAGTTGGAAATACTCTTGCCTTTAGAGTGTTACTAGTTGAGTCATTCCCTTGGGTGAGTACTTTTTCCCCAAGGCAGGCCCTCTAAGATAGGAAAAACTGAGTAAACATATTCATAGTTCGATCAACCTTCCTTTAGAAACAATGGGAGAACACATACAATAGGTTTACTTACACTCGTAAAGTGTTTTGTTCAATTTTAAACCCAAAATGAAGTGTGGAAGTGATCACTTTATCTCAACCTAAGATCATAAAAAGGGACTTTTGATTCTCAAGATCACTATAAAGCGCGAGAAAAGTGCATACATCCTTTTTGATGATGTTAGTTTTAGTAAACAATCACAAAAACAAAGCTACACATGTTCATTTTCAGTCCACAAAGCAATTGTGAGTTCATTTTAAAACACCAAGATGAAGTGTGAAATTTGTCTTGTTCAATTTTTAGCCCAAAAGTAGACACTAGTAAGTTTGTATTGTTAATTTTTAGCCCAATTTTGAAAAAAAATCAAAACAATGATTGATTTTAAACCCAAATCTGAAGTGAGTTGTCAAAAAATAGAAAACAAAAGCAATACTGGATGCTTCAAGTTAATAAGCATTTAAAAATGCTTTTTCAAGTTCAAATTCCCAATGCTTGACTTGAATCTGCTTGTCATTTTTGGATTTTTTTCGCCTTGCTACTCCATCATCTTCAGGAAATTTGCAAATCAATTACCAACATGTTTAAATTTGCAAATTGTATACTATTATGTTTAAGAAGCATTTGAGAAAACATATTACTCCAAGAGAGCATATTTTAAAATGATAGTTCGTTGAGTTTTCCCTCAAAGAAAACAGTATTATTCAATCATTTGTAGCCTTCATGATTCACCTCTCTTAGTAATTTGTCATTTTTCTTTTTGCAATATCTTCAAATTGTTAGCACTCAAAGCATATACAACAATATTAATGTAGAAAAACATTAAATTTTGAGATTTGAACAAAAATAACAAATACTCTAATGATATTCAAAATGAGAGCCAGAACCAAATGATCTCACCCCAAGATCACATTCAAAGTGAAATTACAAAACCCAATTCACAAGTTGTTCCAAAACATCAGTTTGACTTCATTAAAGTAAATTCTCTAATGTATAATATGAATCAACTTGATTAAAGTCCTGATTTACCATTAATATTGTGTCCAATTAAGATTTGACAAAAGTAATCAATATTAATAAGGATGCTAACATTTTCCCTATTGGTCACATACCCAATCTTTCTCAAAGATAGATATATACATTTTAAAAACATATTTGAAGACTTTTGTTGTCCCTGCACCTAGAAGCACATGTCGCTGTCACAAAGTGCAAGAACCAACACCCACTTGCTTAAGTTTCCTTTGGTTATTTTCAACGTCAGTTTTGTTACTTTTATTATTCTACAAATTGAAATAATGGCGTGTTTTTTAAGAAAATCTCTAGTAACCTGTGAAACAACGCACATGAACTAATTGTTAGATTTCCTCAAAGATAAGCTATTTCTTGGGAATAAATAACAAAGACTTTGATTCCTAACCGATATCTAAAGATGAATCATAGATTAAAAAAAATATTTTACTGCATATCAGTATCATGAAGTCAAGTTTCACCATTCTTGTGCTTGTACACTCTATGCCTCTATCATAATAATGCTTTGGATTAGGGTTTGGAAATCCACCAGTGAATAATAGGTGAGGTCTCGTCAGATATTATGGATGGAAATGCATTCAACATTGAATACAGCTAAAGGTATACAAACTGTTAAACAGAACGTAACTTCACAAAAATTTATCTCAACCAGGGGCATCTGAATATTAGATTTTAGGACTAAGATAAAGCTTAGACAGCTTTTGATAGATTGAGAAAGAATCTCAAATACTTTTTGGAAAAATGCCTTGAAAGAAAGTGTGGTCTCAAAGACCCGCGCAAAATGTATGCATTGAAAAGGCTTTAGAAACTTTCAAGCTAACACCACTAGTAGGTGTAAATACAAATTCCTCAACCCTTTTCGCATCCTCCCTTTGCCCGTGGCCTTTCTTCCTGTGTCAAAAATATTTAAAGAAATGAAAGGGCGTGCTTCAAACAGACATGGCAAAAATAGCATTCACTGAGGGAGATGGGTAGAATGTAATGCATATTTGTTTGATATTTGCACTTATCTACGTGACTATCAAGGAAAAAATGACATTCAATGAGGGACAAATATGAATACCTATAGAAATGACAACAATTACAACACTATGAATAATAAGAAATGGACAACTAACAACTATTGTCTTAATATGAAAGGGTTCATATTGCAATAGGCACCATAATGATGCCACTTCAAACTGGTAGAACTAATTAGTTGAGGGTTCAGCCCTTCTTTGTCAGAGGAAATAACCAAACGCCACTACATCCTTCTAGGTGTTTACTTTACTCGTCTCCCAACATAACCACAATTGCCATTTCATTCAAAATAAGGCTACTTCAAAAAAAACCAGCAATGGAAACAAGAAAATACACACTTATATAGGAAGAGTGGGCATATGGATGGAAGAGATGATGTGACAATGACATTCTATGCCCAAAAAAAACAAAAAATAGAGTGGGTGTTCCAAAGGCACAATGTTAAGCCTAGGACAATAGTGGCCAACTCTCAACACTTAGATAGCATAGGTTAAACTAGGCACAGAGACCAGGAGATATTGGTGGTCTATGACAAAGAACTGAGAGAACATTCCATTAATGTTGGCACCATCAAAGGCTATTACAGATCCCACGCTAGACAGGCTTTGAACTTGATGTTGAAGGATCTCATGACCAAAACCGAAAAAAGAAGCAAGGAAAATAAACAAATAGGGAATACGCACAGTGAAAGTTACATATGAAAAAGTGATAACAAAGAACATGCATGTTGACTATTGGACAGAATACCTAAAAGAGATGTTAGCTCATTGGAACACATTGATTGATGAAGACGCGTAGAGCTCAACAAAATAGTGAATAGTGTAGACTCATGCAAGAAAATATGGATTCCATGAAATGTTAATATGAAGCATTATGGTATGCTCTCCTTCTAGCACCACAATGTGAGCAATATTTTTTCCTAGCTATCTAAATCAACACAATAGATTGTTATTCAAGTTATCCAAAAACAATAATCAAACTCCCTATGAAGTTCTTAATCACATTAAGAAAAGGAAATATGATAAACAACATTACAAAGAAATCATAAGCATGTAAACCTATCTAAAATGGATTAAATCATCACTTCATAGGGGGATTGGTGCTATTGTGGAAAATAGCCCTTTCCCAACCCCTTTGGATAAGCTAAATGATGAAATTTCTTTGAATATGATATGAAGTGCTATGAAGATATGATATGGATTCAAATGAAAATGATGCATTTGTGCATGAGATTGGGGAGGAGTAAATCAATGGAAATAATCTCTATTTATATAATAGAATGATAGAACAATTCCAAACATGGAGGATGTGGGACTAAAAAACCAACCAATGGCAAGATGCCACTTGTCAACTTGTGATAGGTTGAGGAATGAGCACATTTTGGTCAATGTGTCAAAGAGGGGGAGATTTGAAATTTGAATTTGAGAGTTAAATGTTGAGTCTGACCTTTGCAAGAGACATGTAAGAGCCATGTAAGATCTCATAAATTCCTTGTTGGATGTACATGTCAACTTGTTTTTGAATTCAAATTTGAGGGAATATTCCTCAAAGATGCCATGTTGAGAGAAAATGATGATTTAATAAATCAATAAATTGATTTATTTGTGCAAGTGGGAAAAGCTAGAGGATGTGATGGGTGATTAGTATTAGGTTAATCAGGATTATATTAACTTAGATGATGATTAGATGATTTGACCCATTTGAATTATATTTTAGGGATTAAAACTAAATCAAATGGAGATGAAAGGTGATTTCAGATTTAATTAACTAAATGTTTGATTTATTTAATCAAGGAGGGTGATGTTAGGATCAAATTAAATAAATTTGATTTATTTAATTTAAATTGATGACTTTAGGAGATGATTATGAAAGATGAAATGTTAGGATTTGATTGATTTATTTGAATGAGGCAATGATAGGCTTAAATTAAATAAAGTTAATTTATTCAATTTAAATGGATGATTCTTAGAGATTGAACTAGATGAGCCTAATTTACCTGATGAATGGATGAATGTGAATTTGATTTATAAATGTGATGTTATTTAAGTGCACAATGCTAATTTCACATGTCTACAATTATTTCAGTTTTAACATTTCTTTGGATAGTCTAAACTAGCTTTCTTATGAAGCCTATAGTTGCATTGATAATGTGCTTTTCAAGTTTCCCTATTATAGCAATAGAAACACTAGATTGATATATTATAACAAACATCATATTCAAGGGGACTAATGTCATTCCCATAATTTTTTGCTAGAAAACCCCAATAATTTTATTTTTACTAGGTTGGTACAAGACTTGTAACATTATTTTAACACAATTCCCTTTTTCATTTGTTTAGATAAAAAAATAAAAAGAATAGTTTTACACTATATTCATTTGAAGTGATTTTTGCAACACAAAAATATTTATTTAAATTAAGGAATTAATAGAATCAAATTTATTTTAATTGATTAATTATAGTCATCTATATGAATATTATTTCATATTCCTTCCTATTCCTTTCAAAATAATAATCTTCTCCTTTCTATTTATTTATTTATATCTTCTTTTATCCCAAGATAGTTGAAAATATGTACCTATTCCCCATAATTTACATCATTATTATTTTGTATTAACTACTTTATTGCATTGGCAGCAATAAGAAATCTAAGACAATTTAGATCAACTTATTTACTCTATTTCAATTAGGCTTCTATATCCTTTAATTGGTAATATTGAAATTATTCACAATATCAATTCATGCATTGAGACAAATGTTAATAATTTGAGAAATTATTTTAAGTACCAAAGACATTTATCTATTTTAATATTATAGCTAAGGCAGAAGAATAGTAATCCTAATTCTATTAACTCATTTAATATTGAACTTGCTTGGTATAGTTGACCATGTTACACCCTAATATTTCACAATTCCAACAAGCACATTATTATTAATGAGTGTCCTTACCGATGCTACTTGTTCCACTTCTAGAGATATTGATATGGCTAGCATTATAATTGTTACGATTTGAAATACATTGTTGATCATTCTGTGGTTTGTAAGACATTAACTTGCAACAATGTTATTGTAGTTATCATGATTATTCAGTTCTCACTTTAAAACTACAAGTGATTTTCTTTTTGTATTTCACTTACTATTGTTATCAGTTTGAATATATATTCCAAGGACAATTTTACTAAAGTTATCTCCATTAATTTATCATTAATACTGTTGCATTGCTATCATTAGTACCAATTCGTCTCCCAATAAATATCGCTATCAAGCTTCTCACTATGGATATTCTTTATATTGATTATGGTTAATATAATTTCTCTCCAAATTTCTATTTATTATTATTAGCCTTAATGATAAACCTTAATATTACTATTAGTATCAATACTACCCCCAAAACTAATTCTAAACTTGATATTTTAATTAAGTGCATTGGGTGCTATCATTGCTTCTAAACAACCTTAACCTATTTTATTATTACTAAAGTTATTATTACTGTAACATAATAATATTGGTTACCATTATCTTTATGGAAGAAATACCATATTTATTCATGTTAGTTAAGGTATCACTATTGCTAGTATACTGTTGCTATTGGCCACATTTTTCTTATTATACCTATCCAACATGAATTGGGTATACCTCTGCAGACCAAAACGTTTATAAAAAATGGTGTCAATCTAATGGGGTTAAGCCCAACTTTCCATCCATTACATGCTTGGAAGGGCTAGTACCCATTACAATGTAGCAATAGATGTAGAGATCAGTAACTGAAAAAAATAAGACATCCTAAAAAGAGAAGTGAGACTCATGAACATCTAGCTAGGAAGAACAACAAACTAGCCATGGGGTGCTGCGACAATAGTGGTTTACAATTTCTAGGAGGAACTGATTTTTGATAAAATAACATATTTTTAGAAAATATAATTATTTAAGCTCTGAAAAGTTCCATTTAAATAATTCCAATTGAAGAGGGTTTGATCAAACTACCTTAAATCAAACCCGTTTGGATAGAACCCTGCTAGTTTTAAACCATACCTATAATAGAGTCTCCTTTAAACCTATCAAAACGCTAATAAAAAACCACTTTTGATTTACCTTTCGGGGGATCAAATGAATTCATTTAAAATTTATTTTTGAAAGTATGTAGTCCTTATTATAAGCTTCCCAAAAAGTATAATTTAAAATAAATTTAATTTTATTATTATATTTATTTTTAATTTATCGTGAATGTAGGTTTTTCACTAAAAATCAAGCTCTTTGTTTTGTACATGTCGAAAAATAGCAGATTATTAAAAAATAAAAATTAAAAAATATCAGTGCACTATATATTGAAGTCCTTGATCCAACAAAGAAAAACAAATTGAATTTTGATACATAAAAAAAAAGTTACGCATTATACGATCACGCTATGTCTGAATTATAATTGATTTGAATTCGAAACTTGATTAAAGAAAGAAAATTCAATAAAAAACTATCTAACCAAGTGGAAGCACTAGTTATCAGAGTTGCAAATCTAAATTTGAAAGAATTAGAATTTTATCCTTCATGGAAAAAAATTTATGCGTTACATGATCAGCGTCACTTTTTAAAAATGTTGCTTTCTAAAAAAAACTAGTTTTTGAGGGAGATGGAAAAAGAAGTGCAATCTGATTCCAAAAGTTTTGAAAAAAATATATTTAGAATCTATGGACAAAATTTCAAGAAACTCTAGTTTGCATCATCTTCAAATTCCTCATGGTTTAGCTGCTATAGGTGCCTGAAAGTGAAGATTTAGTTTAAAAAAAATATTTCCATGTCCAGTTTGGCCAAAAATTGTAAACCACTATTGTGGGATCACCCTTTTGATCAAAGCATGAAACCAGAAGCAAAAACCATCTTCAAGAATAGAGGCGGTAAGAAGAAAGGAAACAAACTTAAAACAGACCACCCTTCAGAGATAGGGGAAAGCCAAAGAAATCCAATAGCTTAAAACACTATACCAAGGGTTGCAACCCCTATGCAACAACTCCAAATGTTTGGAACTAAGCATAAAATAAACCAAAGGGAAAAAAGAATACATTTCCACAAAAAATATCCTTCAAAGTGAACTTGAGCTCCACCTACATATGAGCACATTCCACCTAAATAGGAGCAACAAAGAATAGATCTCCACCTGAATAGGAAAACCAAATGTAGTGGGTTGCAAAGGAGAAAATAAAGTAGAAGAAAGGACATGAACAACTCCCTTAATCTACACAAGAAGTTGGGTTTGCAAGATAGGCATGGATAACACTCTAGTAAAATGTAATACAATAGGGACAACCCCTAACCACAATATCATAACCTTAGAAAACAATTGAGTTGTCTAAATAGCCAATACTTTCAAGACCACCCCTCCAAAACACCCCTACCATAGAAAGCCAATAACAAGTAAAAACCAATGTATCCAATCATAAATATCACTCCAAGAATTGTGTTGTACTTCACAGATCTTACAACGAGCAACATGAGAAAGAGGAGCACAAAATCCCCTTGAGAATATACACTACCATTAAAACCATACTCACCATAGGCAGGTAGATAGGGGAAACCCCCTAAGAGACGTTGCATGAGGAACACCTTCCCACATATAGCAGTGGACAAGACATGAGAAATGAATGAGATCCATCAATAAAACTACTTGAAAAGCCCTCCACAATGTTAGTGTGTTAAGTTTAACATAGGGAAAATTAGTTGGGTAGTTTTTTCCCATATCGGTAGTTTTTCTCACCCATCATATATTTCATGCCTTTAAAAATGTTGTACATTATATGTATTTTAATCATGACATCTCAATTCATTTTGTTTTCATTCTTGGTGAAATAGCTTCTATTGTTGCTTCTCTTATTCTTGTTTTTGCTTGTAGTTGCTCTTGGGTTCTTTGCTCTAACATGCTATTAGAGCTTGTCTTTTGCAACCACCTTCCATGTTGAGAGTGTTCTCCAGGTGTGAGTTGAGGCATGTGTATTTCCTCCAATGGAAGCTGTGAAAATTGTCTCTATTGATTTCTCTATTGCAAGTGTTTGTTGGTGGCTATAATAAGCTCGAACAAAGCAATTTTTTTCATTATGATCTGGAAGGTAAATTTCTTTGGTTCTAGTTTTGAAATTTTTCTTTCTCTATTGGATTCATTTCATTTATTTTTGAGGTGTGATTTACATCTAGTCAAGGAGGTGTTGCAAAGAGAAATGCAAAGTTTACAAGACCAATTTCAAGTTAAAAAGGTTCAATTTTCAATTGAAAAAGAACGATTATGTGGTAAGTTATGCGCTTCATCCATAGAGGCAATTTTTTTTGTCAAGCCTTAGATATTTTCAAGAGGGGGTGAATATTTTGTTAAATTTGCAAGAGGCAATTTTTGTTGTGGAAGAAGCATTCGATTTGCAAATTGGAGGTGTGATTAAACTTGACATGAATCACCTCTGCCAAAATCGTCATCTCCTTGCCTTGATTGCAAGTCATTCCATTTTTGGAAGGGTTGGTTCTCTATGTATAAGGTATTCAAATTTGCACCTTTTCTTCACCCGTGGCATGAATTTCTGTTGTTGGGTGTTTCTCCACATTACTGAGCCTAATTCTATGCTAGGAAGGTGATTGGAGCTACAACCATTTTTTTTAAACTTTATATTTTATAAAGTTCTCCTCTAAATATTTTTTTAGGGTTTCAACTTTGCATGAGCAAGTTTTTTGGAGGTGGGCTAGTGCAAATTGTTTGGGAATTGCTTTAAACATGACTTGGGATTTTAATCCCACATTGGTGAGAAATACATCAACACTAGTCCTTTTATACTTCGACACCTTCATTGTTGAATGAGCTAAGGTTCACAAAGATATATTGGCTCTCTCATTGGTTGAAGGATCAATTTTTTCTGCTTGTATAGACTTAGATGATTTATTGGCCACTTGGTGTAGCATGAGTTTTTTTACCAAGGTACGTTTGAATATTTTTGCCAATTTGTGCCCTTTTTTTGCATTTTTGCAAAGTAGTTTCATGGAAAATTTGGTAGTTTGGAATTGAAAAACTCCTTGTATCTATTATGGGGGATGTATAGAGTTCTTTTATCCTTTGTGTGTGTCCTTGCAAATCATGTTGGACCCAAGGAGTAAACCACTCACTTAGCAAAACTATCACATCTAGAAGCTTAAGATGGCATAATTGTTGCAATCTTAGGGTCTTTGAAGAATGCTAGATGTCGACCAACCCAAGTTCACTGAGGAATTTGAGAAATTTTTTCATAGAAATAAAATGGATGAGGCAAGAGGACTCATAGGTCTCCATGTGTTTGATAAATTTTTGTTTCACATTGTGGAGTGTACAACTACCAGAGAGGTGTGGGATAAGCTTGCTAAGTTGTACATGGAAAGGTCAATCAATTCAAAATCTTGATCTCTCTCCCCAATTTCCTTTCTGACTATTTAGGATTTCCTTGCATAGTTCAAGTTGATTTTGTCACAATTGAAAGGATACGGTCATGCAAAAAATGATCAGGAGTGTATTTGCTTGATCTTGTCAAAACTAAGAAGTCTCATTCAAGTTTTTTCCTCTACCTTCTATTCTACTATGGTTTCCATGGGAGAAGATCATAAGATTCCTTCATTTGAGGATTTTTGTGATAGATTGACTAGGGAGCAGGCCAAGTTGTTTCAAATAGATGCTCTTCCTATGAGTCATGCCTTGATGGATCAATCTTCAAGTGGAAAGAACAAAAAATAAAATAAGGATTCTAAGACAAATGAGAAAGTTAAGGATCCTACTCATGAGTCCTCCACCTCTTCAAAAGAGAATAAGTGTAAGAAGGAGAAGTTTAGTTGTGTGTATTGCAAGAAGAAAGGCCATAATGAACACCATTGTTATACAAAGAATATTGATGAGCTTTCACATCTTCTTCAGAAAAAAAATATTACACTACCCTCATCTGTGACTCCTTCTACAGCCTCTCCATCTTCATGATCATCCAAACCTACATAGTTATGGAATGTTGGATTTGCAAGTGGTAAAGAAGATAAACTATACATTGGTAAAGGACATGCATTGGTAACTTCCACAACTCATTCTGGTCATGATAAATGGTTTTTGGATTCAGGAGCATCTCACCACATGGGTTTTACTCCCAATCCTTTTTTGGGTCTTCATCCTACTAACACTTCTAAAATTTTGTTGGGAGATAGTAAGCTTTTGGATTTTGTGTAGATAGGCAATGTTGAGATTGGTGATGGTTGTTTTAGAGATGTACTATTTATTCCTAAATTACACACAAATCTATTGTCCATCTATTAGATTACTCATGGTGAGGTACCTAAGACTATAGAGTTTGCTATATATTTAGTTTTTATCAGAGAGGTTGATACTGGAAAATTCATTGTTGTTGGTAAAGTTGATCATGAGTCTCGTCTCTATGCCTTTTTGCATTTTGTTGATGATGATGATTATGAGCCTCACAACCCTCTTACTAGTGTTGATAGAAATTCCTAGGGAGAGATTGGTCATTTGAACTTTGGAGTTCTTCATACCTATGTTGATTCATCTCATGTTGCTTTATAGGTTGTTTCTTCAACACAACAAGATGTTTTTTATCATTCTTTATGGGATAGTCAATTGATAGGTCGTGTGGAGTTGTTTTTTGAATCTCACATTTCTGATTTGGGTAATGTATTTGAGGGTATATCCCTTCTTTTTGATGAAAATATCTACACTATTACAGCATCTATTGTTCTTGAGACTAGTGTTGAGATTCCTCCTCCTTCACCTTCTACTTCTTTAGATATGAGTTCTCTTGAGTGGGTTGGTCATAGTTTTTCAGATATTTGTTTATTAGATGAGTATTTCATAGGCATCTCAGATTTGTTTGTGGAGTCTCATCTTGTAGATTTTGGAGGCATAGTTGAGGGGATTTCTCTCCTCTTTGATGACACTTTCAACATGGTTGTTGATACATATAGATCATCTTTGGAGATTGACTTTGATAAGCCTTCACTTTCACTTGATTTGTCACAATTCTTGGTTTTTATTTTATCATGATTATGTGGTGGATTATTCATGCTTGGAGACTCCTCCTCACTCTTTCAAGATTTCTATTTGGATACTTCCTTCCTCTTTTAAGTTGGACATGAAGTGACTTCATTATTTGGTGGACTTGTTTCTTCCTAAGGGGAGAGGAGTTTCTTGTAGGAATTGGATCAGTTTTTGTTTTTAGGCATATTTCATCGGCATTGGAGCTTATTCATTATGGGGGGATATAATATCTCTTTTTTCCCTTCTTATAGAGGGATCATTCATTGTGTATACATGATGTATGTAGTCCTTGTGGGGTACTAGTGAGTCCTGCATGCATCATTTTTTGTTCTCTCTTTTGGAGAGGGGTTTTTCCCCATAGGGTTTTTCTCCTTTTCTCTAGTTGTCAAAGATTTATTTTTGCATTGTAAATGGGTACCTACAGTGGTACTCATTCACCATTCTTGGCTAATGAATCTAATTTTACTTTTCTAGAAATTCAAAGTCTGAATCTGCTCTTTTCTATCTACTCAATCTATTCCTCCAAGTGTCCAAATATGAAACCCTAATTTTCAAGGTTATAAGTGGCCTTTTGTGAAGATTTTGACCTTTCCAATATGGATATTACTCTAACAAGTTTGAAACCTATCCTTCAATCACCTCCAATCCTATAAAGCACCTAGATCTGTAATCACACAAAGAAAGAGAGAAAAAATTTATTTTTAGGGAATAGGGGTTTGCCTTGATCAAAACCATTTTAGGTAATTAAACTAAATGATTAAATAAGATAATGAAGCATGAACATAAATCAACACAACTAGAACCTTTCCATGATGATGGTTCTTGAATTGTTGCAACAAATCATAAAGAATCTTGCCCTTGAATGACTTATAATTGATCTTGAAAGCTATCTTGATGACCTTGTGAATACTTGAAATGATTAATCCTTGAGTGCTTGAATTGAAAATATGAAAGTATATGATGAAACAATGATTTGCAAGCTTTTTTATATAGGAAATCCTCTCACATGACCATTAATTTGATCCCCAAGGCTGACATAGGAGAAATTTAAACTTAAAACTTAGTTTTTCTTGCTCAAACCCCAAAAATAGCTCAAATGGGACGCATTCGCCATCCTAGATGAATTATTCCCACTTGGATGGGATTCATTTGTCCAAAGTGGAAAATGGGTCCCATGGGGACTATTTTGCCAGCTTGGATGTTGGGGAATGAATAAACTAAGTTTATATGTTGATCTAGTCAAGTTTTTTTATCAAAATTTTCCTTGGGATGCATAATATGGGGTAATAGGGGCCTATTAATGATGATGTAAAGGTCATAAATGTAATCGGGCCCAAAACCTAATGTGAAAGTGTAAATAAATACATTTTAGAACACTAAATTAAGGAAAAAATGGGTCTATTTAGCTTAGAAGGGCCTTAAATCCCATGTGAATGTGTAAAACACATTAAAGCACTCTATTAGGTCCACTTCATTTACAAGCCTCCCAAATTTAATGTGAAGATTTAAATAAATACATTTTACAACATTAAATTAGGACAAAGTTAGGTTAATTTAGCTTTAAAAAGGCCCAAGACCTAATGTGGATGTGTAAAACACCTCACAACACTAGCTCAAGGCAATATCAGGTCTAATTTATCATTAATTATTTGAAAATCAAGCAATGAAAAAGGTGTACTTTTTTGGTGATCACATTTAGCCCCCACTTTAGTGAGAGGATGATCTTGGTTCAAACTCACACTAAAGTAGACATTCAAGAGGGGTCCAATCATAACAATGCAGATGGTCTAGGATGACAAAGATCAAGGAAGCGATCAAGCCCCCACGATTCAAGATCCTAAGTTGAACCAACATAAGCACAAGAGGACATGCACAAGGTGTATAATATACAACAAGACAAGATACCCGATCATGCGAGGTCAAGAACTAAAAGAAAGAAAAATGAGGCATGGTTCAAAGGTGCGCTCACTTTGGGGCCATAGAACATCAAGTCATTTGCGGGGTGAGTTTGTCCCAAAGAAGTGTTTTAGTGAGAAAGTCATACCAGTGTGTTGGCTTCCCACCGTATACTGAGAAAGTCATGCCAGTGTGTCAGCTTCCCATAATACTAATCATACCAAAGTTATCCGCCAAATAAATTTGATAAGGTACCACAATGTAATGCTTTTTATAAACACTTTTGGGTATGTGTAGGATCATGATGGGCCAAAAAGTGATGATATGATGGGTATGTGTAGGATATGTGGCTAACGACTTTTTTTTACCCAAAATTGATGAAATGAAAAGGGTTTTTAAAGGAGATTCTCAACTTTCCACCAATATAAATTATGCTTTACTTTGAATTTAATAAATAATTATTATTCATTTTCTATTTGAATTATGACTAAATTCTTGATTGATAGGCTGATTGAAAAACATCTATATCTTTCAAACGGTATCACATTTTTTGAATCCAAAAGATATGTCACATTCTATGCTTTGCATACTATAGGATTAAAAAAAAATGAATTTCATGAAGTTTTGACCAAGTTAAGATGGTCAGACATATGAGTTTTTTATATTCTCTAAAATTTGTAATAAAAAATTCATAATTAATTATTTAAGGGTACGTGCAGGATCATCATAAAAAAAATAGGCCCTTAAGTGGCAAAAATTTCAGAAAAATCAGAATTAGGCAACTTGATGTAAAAAATTGAATAAGTTATCTATATTATTTCAAAAATATGTAATAATAGAATTTTTAGAAAATTGAAAGTATTTTCTAAACTACTAAGTTTATTTTTAAAAATATAAAATCTATTTGGTGAAAATTTGAAATTTCAATGTAGTAGTACTTAGATTTTAGGGAAAAAATAAGTATGTGTCTATCTGAC
Organism: Sequoia sempervirens; assembly: GCA_007258455.2. Classification (NCBI taxonomy): domain Eukaryota; kingdom Viridiplantae; phylum Streptophyta; class Pinopsida; order Cupressales; family Cupressaceae; genus Sequoia; species Sequoia sempervirens. The sequence continues at coordinate 640,181,419 of VDFB02193867.1, forward strand.
CACCCTAACCACAATAAAATGATAATATTTTTTTATAATATTTTAGATATAAGTAGAGGAGTCATGTCCTGATGTGATGCATATTTTTTTGTATTTTTTTTTCATGTAAATAATTAATTATGATTTTTTTATTACAACTTTTAAAAAATATAAAAACTTGTGCATCTAACCACCTTAACTTGGTCAAAACTTCATGAAATTCATTTTTTTCTTTAATCCTATAGTATATGAAGCATAGAATGTGACACATGTTTCAAATTCAAAAAATGTGATACTGTTTGAAAGCTATAGATGCTTTTCAATCAACCTATCAATCAGGACTTTAGTCATAATTCAAATAGAAAATGAATAATATTTATTTATTAAATTCAAAGTAAAGCATAATTTATATTGGTAAAAAGCTAAGAATCTCCTTAAGAAACCATTTTTATTTCATTAATTTTGGGTAAAAAAAACTCGTTAGCCACATACCCTACAAATACCCATCATATTGCCACTTTTTGGCCCATCATGATCCTATACATACCCTTAATTGGAAAAAAATTACAAAAAAATATGCATAACATCAGGACATGAATCCTCTACTTATATCTGAAATCTTATAAAAAATAATTATCATTTTATTGTGGTTAGGGTGGTCAGACAAACACCTACTTCTTATTTTTTTCCCTGAAATTTAAGTGCGACTGCATTGAAATTTCAAATTTTCACTAAATAGATTTAAAAAATAAAAATAAACCTAGTAGTTTAGAAACTACATTCAATTTTCTGAAGATTATATTCTTACATATTTTTCAAATAATATAGATAACTTATTCAAAATTTTACGTCAAGTTGCCTAACTCTGATTTTTCTTAATTTCATCACCACTTAAGGGACAATTTTTTCCGTGATGATCCTACACATACCCTTTTGTCATGTAAAATTTTTATTGAAGGGGATTTTTCTTTGTTCATGTAAGGTCTTCTTCTTAGGGAGAATTGTGCCTAATGTATCCAAGAGAGAACAAGTCAACATGTCATATCATTGCCCATGGGATGCCTTGTTCGCATCATCCCATGTCAATAGATCATACACTCTTGGACAACATTAAACCCGATGACACCACCAAGAAGAGGAAACATCACAAGAAAAAAAAGAAAATCATGCCATGAAATTTGCAAAAAGATGCCATCTATGTATTCCCCCATTTTAAAGTAGTTGCTACACCATCACTATGAGCAATTGCTTTAAAGTAGCCAATGAAAGAAGACATGAGAGCCAACTTGGAAAGCCCTATTCCAAGTCATATGTTTCCAAATTGAGCTACATCATGAATAAGTACATCACATGTGATTCAACTTAAGGCATGTCGTCCACATCCCAATCTTGATCTTATATGTTCATAAAAGGTTAACATCTAGCCAAAAGAGTCAACGACAAGTGACATACGGGGATAAGGCTTACTAACCCCTTGCCCCCACTTAGTGTAGGACAAGGGTGAGCCTAGAATGGATGATGATATGTTTCTCCTTGTGATGAATGTAAAACATGCAATAGTGAGTATGTTATGATCCTATGACTATTACATGGAAAGGAGCGGCAACTAATGTTATTTATTGTGATAAGTAAAGAAAGTTTGTGCTTGATACATATTTAATGAGATTTCTATTAGTTTAGGATGTACCAATGTTAAAGTTGTCTTGGAAGAAGCTTTTGCGATAGTGTTGAGATTGAATGAGAGCTTTTGTGTTGAGGGACAATAACCAAGATCATTAGTCATTTCTTGCGTTTTAGGCTTTATAGGGACATGGATACCTTGTTCTATAGCATCACATCCTTTCCCAAGTTGCTTCATAAGTTCAAAATATCTTCTAAAATTCTGTCACTTTTTTTGGATTTGGTGGTTGTTCAATTTCCTCAAAGTTTTTCTTGGGTATTGTCTTTGCTTTTAAGGTGGTTGAAATGGATTCTTTTTGAATTTTGTATTGTTTTTACCAGTTGCTCTTTTATCTTTTTAGACTCTTTTTTTATGAGCTTGTACTCTCCAATGGATATAGGTATGAAATCAAAGGTTTCTACAGCATCTTCCAATAACTTTGTGGATTTTTCAATTTAATTTTGTCTTTCTATATCTTTTTTCTTGGTACTAATCATAGCACATGTAACATTTTTCTTTTCAGGAGTAGAAGATGACTTGTCATGAATTCCTAACATTTGATTCAAGGCTTCATCACTTTCAAAGTACTCCCAGGATGGTGGTAAATCCATATCTAGCAATTCAAGGTGCTTCATGGTGAGATTGATTCTTGGCTTACATGTGATAGTGTTGATGTTTAATGATGGTCTTTTGTTTGCTTTCGTTTTGTTAGAAAAATAATACCCTAAAATAGTCTTTGTCTCTTGCATGTTAGGTTCTATAGGAACTTGAATACCTTTTTCTTTCTTTCCAGAACCTTTATCTATGTATCCCAATTGTTTCACAAGTTCATAACCTCTCCCATAAAGTTTTTCCATTTCTTTCGAGTTTGGTGGCTATTGATAATCTATCTCATCAAAGTTAGTTGTGTAATTTGTATTTTCTTTCAAAGTAGATGAGGTAGATACTTGTGAATGTTCTTCTGAATTATGAGTTGCCATAACCATTGGTTGTTCTTTTTTTTCATCCTCTTTTCTTGTGATTATACACTCTCCCATAAATGAAGGTGTAAACTCCAAAGAACCCCAATCATTACCTAATAATTTGGAGATTGTTTCTTCTTCTTGCTTGTCAACCTATATAGGTTCTATGTGGGATGTTGGAATTAATGTATTAGAGGACTTGTTCCTTTTTCAAGTTGTAGGAAAATTTTAGGCTCGAGGTCTATTTCAACTTGGTATACCTTGTTGTTATAGACATATTTCATGATATGATGAAGGGTTGAAGGCACCACATGCATCTCATGAATCCATGGTCTTCCCAAAAGAAGATTGTATGAAATAGGTAAGGTAATCACACTAAGCAGTTTCTTACTCACATTATCAAATCCTCTAATCGATAAAGATTCAAATTCAATTTTTGATTCTTCTACATGCAATCTATCCAAGACTTTCACACTACACACATTAAAGGTTGAGTCATTATCAACAAGGGTCCTTTTGATGCCTACTTGATTCAATTGGGATATTATCATAAATGCTTCATTTTTCTTTCTTAATTCTAAGGGAGGGAGCTCATGTTGGTGTAAGGTAATGTCTACATTAATTGTATCCATTCATTGTATTAGAGCTGCCACATCATTTGCATTTGTACTAGGAGGAACCACTACTTGCTATAAAGTTGTTTGAATCATAGTGTGATAGTTTGGTGAATAGTGAATTAGTCTGAAAGGTATATTTTTGCAGGAGTATTCTTAAGTTCAACAAGATCATACTCCTTCCCACTATTTGAAGGAAAACAAGGAGAACTAGAAAATAGGAGATTAGGCAAAGATAAGGTTGTCATGGTGGATTGTTCTAGTTGCAGATTATTTCTAGTGTTATATGTATGAGCAACAGTATTGTGATTTGGTTGTTGGAAGACATCATTCCTAGGTTGATAAAGGGTAAATTCAGGCTTATTTGTAGGTTGAGGCTTATGCGTTCGAAGGTAGGTAAAGGATAAGTTGAGGTTGGATCATGTTGACTTCTTTTGTTTTTGGTTTCTCACAACAAGATTTAGTGGATGGGCTTTCAAGATGAAGCATTCAAGAGGTTCATCTAACATGTCAAAGTCATCACTATTAAAGGGCTTGAGGGTTAAGCTAACTTTGCTCAGTTTGAGATTTTCACAACAAGCCTTAGTGGATGATCTTAGTGAGAGGAACTCCTCAAGGGATTCATCTAACATGTCTAATTCATCACTACTAAAAGGCTTTGATGATATGATTTTTCTAAATTGGAGCATTTTTTGAATTGTTTATTTTCATGTTTGTAGTTTTTTTTTTCATTTGCTAATGGATCTAATCTAAATGAATTAGGAACTAATGGTGAAAATGAAAATTGCAAAAATCTAATGTTGTCCATAATTTCAATGACTTTAAGTAATGTTATTTCTAATGACTTCAATGTTACATAAAGAAATTGAACTGAAACAACAAAGTACTAAGAGCAAACAGAAGCCTAAAAACTGGAAATTGAATTTTTAAAATAGTAGTGCAAAATTTGCAATGGGACTGATTTGCCCAAAGTGACGAATGAGTCCCAGTAGGGATTTTTTTAGATTTTTCAATTTGTTTTTGTTGATTTTTATGTTTTGTATGTTGTATGATGCAAACCTAAACTTTAAATGCAAATTTCTAATGATTTTCAATTACTTTAAATGCAATTATTTAAGCTATATCAGTTTTAATGCAATAATTGAAACGCTATAATGCAAATTAGCTAATGCAAATGCTATGCAATGTTACTGGAAACTAAATATAGGATGTATATACACTCAAAATAAGAAATATGATGTTCAAAAGTTAGGTTCACCAAAATGTGAACTATGGAAATATGGATTGTTACACTCTTTTAGCCATATGGAGTACAAGGAGAGACATCCAATTTCACACTATTTGCACTCAAGGACGGCTTAGAGATCTCAACCAAATGAAGGATATGACAGATATAACAATAAATTATGTAAGGATATTATTGAGAAAAGAAAAGGGGTTCACCACCAAGTGTAAACTTGGAAAACATGAAATGTTTGAAAACACACTGTGATATGCGAAAAGACCTAGAAACATGAATTGAATGCAAATAAAATAGAATAGGAAAGATAGACAAAAAGAGTGCACTTGGAAACTTGTTGGAGATGGAATGAAGCTCTGGAATCCTAAAAATTCTGATTTTTAGGCTAGTAGGACTCATTTCACATTCTAGGCAAATCAGTCCCAGATCTGGAAAGCTACACCAGAGCAAGTTTACAAAAAAATGGGTATCCAAATCTATGAAAATATTTGAAAAACACCTACAGCGGGACTCATTCACCACCCCTGGTGAATGAGACCAATTTTACTTTTCTAGAAATTCAAAGTCTGGATCTACTCTTCTCTGTCTACTCAATCTATTCCTCCAGGTGTTTAGATCTGAAATCTTGATTTTCGGGGCTATAAGTGACTTTTTGTGAATATTTTGACCTTTTCAATAGGGATATGACTCTAAAAAGTTTGAAATATACCCTTCAATCACTTCCAATCCTTCAAAACACCTAGATCTACAATCACACAAAGAAAGATAGAGAAAATGTTGATTGTTAGGGAATAAGGGCTTGCCTTGGTCAAGCCCTTTTTAGGTAATTAAACCAAATGATGAAATAAGATACTAAAACATGAACATAAATTAACACAATTAGAACCTTTCCATGATGATAGATCTTGAATTTCTCCAACAATTGATAAAGAATCTTTCCCTTGAATGCCTTATAATTGATCTTGAAAGCTATCTTGATGACCTTGTGAAGACTTGAAATGCTTAACCCTTGAGTGCTTGACTAGAAAATATGAAAGTATATGATGAAACAATGATTTGGAAACTTTTTTATATAGGAAATCTACTCACATGACCATTAATTTGTTCCCCAAGGATGACATAGAAGAAATTTAAACTTAAAACGCAATTTTTCCCGCTCAAACCCTAAAAAATAGCTCAAATGGGACTCATTCACCATCCTAGATGAATGAGTACCACATGGATGGGACTCATTCACCCAAAGTGGTGAATTGGTCACACATGGGCTATTTTTCTAGCTAGGATGTCGGTGAATGCGTAAATTAAGTTTATATGTTGATCTAGTCAGGTTTTTGATGAAAATATGCCTCGAGATGCACAATATGCAATCATAAGGGCCTACTAATGATAATATAAAGTTCATAAATATAATAGGGCCCAAAATCAAATTTGAAAGTGTAAATAAATACACTTTACAACACTCAATTAAGGAAAAATTGGGTCTATTTAGCTTAGAAGGGCCCTAAATCCCATGTGAGTGTGTAAAATACATTACAACACTAGATTAGGTCCACTTTATTTACAAGCCTCCCAAATTTAATGTGAAGATGTAGATAAATACATTTTACAACATTAAATTAGGACAAAGTTAGGTTAATTTAGCTTTAAAAGGTCCCAAGACCTAATGTGGATGTGTAAAGCACCTCACAATGCTAGGGGTGATCCCACAAAGTTGGTTTACAATTCCTAGGAGATTCTATTTTTTGCTGAAATCACATACTTTTAGAAAATATAATGATTTAAACCTTAAAAAGTTCCATTTAAAGCATTCCAATTGATTATATTTTGATCAAACTACCTTAGATCAAACCCCCTTGGATAGAACCCCGCTAGTTTTAAACCATACTTATAATAGAGTCTACTTTACACCTATCAAAATGCTAATAAAAAACAACTTTTGATTTACCTTTTGGGGGATCAAATGAATTCATTTAAAGTTTATTTTTTTAAGTATGTAGTCCTGATTATAAGCTTTCCAAAAGGTATAATTTTAAATAAATTTAATTTAATTAATATATTTATTTTTTATTTCTTGTGAATGTAGTTTTTTCACTAAAAATCAGGCTCTATGTTCTGCACATGTAGAAAAATAGGAGATTATCAAAAAGAAAAAGAAAAATATGAGTGCACAAGATATTAAAGTCCTTGATCCAACAAAAAAAAGTGAATTTTGATACATACAAAAATAGTTGTGTTATACGGTCTATCTATGCCTAAATTGTAATTGGTTTAACTTTGAAACGTGATTAAGGAAAAAATCTTTGATAAAACAATATGAAATCAATTGGAAGCACTAGATATCATAGTTTTTCAAATGTAAATTCAAAAAAAATATAATTTTATCATTCATGGGAAAAACAAAGTAGTTTTGAAAGGAGATGGAAAAAAAGGTGCAATATGATTTTCAAAATTAAAAATAAATATATATTTAGAATCTATTAAAAAAATGATACAAATCACTAGTTTGCATCATCTTCAAATTCCTCATGGTTTAGCCGCTATAGGTGCCCAAAAGTGAAGATTTAGTTAGAAAAAATCAGTCCAGTGTCTAATTTGGCAAAAAATTGTAAACCAGTATTATGGGATCACCCCTAGATCAAGGCTATATCAAGTCTGATTTATCATTAATTATTCCCAAATCAAGAAGGGAAAAATGCGTACTTTTTAGTGATCTCAAATTTAAATTTGTGGCAGGGTTTTATTCTCCAAGATCCAAGGTCAGCTTGTGGTGTTGTAATTTTAGGATTTATTGCATAATTGAGTATAAATATAAGGTTACTTCTCTCATTTTTTATCCTAACAAGCAATCATGTCACCTAGCATTTTCAAGAGTTCACAAGAGAATTTGAGCATTCACAAGAGCATTCAAGGAATTTCAAGGGAAGATTATCAATCATTTTAAAGCATTCTTCAAGTGTCAATCATCATGTCAAAGAGTGTTTGCATCATGTTGTTTTAGAGCTAACGATTGTGGTGTAGGAATTTGTAATTCAAGCAAGCATTGCATTCAAGTTCTATCAACATCAATCTAGATTCCAAGTCTACATCCATTGGAGCCATTACTTATATTTTTACAACACCTTATTGCTAGGGTTTGGTGAGTTTCAAATTTCCTTTTGTTCATTCATCATTCTCCATTCATATTTTCTTTCATTTCATGGTTTAATTACCAACAAGGGTTCTGACCAAGGCAAGCACTTATCTATTAACCCCCCAACATTTTTCCATCTTCTTGTGTGTCATTTGGAGGGCTAGGTTGCATATTTTCTAAGAAGCAAAGTTAGAGAAAAAATTTCAAGTTGTAAAAGTTGCTAAATTTGTCTTTAAGCCTTCGAGAAGCTTGGAGAAGTTCTACAGGTCGCAATTTGAAGATTCAAACCCGAAAATTAGTCAAAAAGAGTAGAGTAGGCCGAGAGGCACAAATTTTAGTTTTGAACTCTCAAAAAAGAAGTGGAATGATTTTCCACTATTGGTGAATGAGTCCCACTCTACAACCCTAACATGGATTTTTCCAGATCGAGATACCCTTTTGGTTGAAACCTATTTTGATACATTTTCCACGAAATGAGTGATTTGCCTAGCTTGGCGTATGAGTCCCAGTTAGCATTAACATTAGACTTTTTAGGATTCCAAACCTCCATTTTTCCTTCTTTAGTTTCCCAGGTGCACACTTCCAATTTCATAGCTTTTTTTTTCATTTTACTTGCATTGTATTCATCTTTCTAGGTCATTTTGTATATCACACTATGTTTTCCAATTCATTATCTTTTCCAAGTTTACACTTGGTGGTTAACCCCATTTCTTGTCTCAAATCATATCCTAGGATACCTTATTGTCAAATGCTTTCCATGTTTTATTGGGTGAAGATATCTAAGGTGTCCTTGAGTGTGAAGAGTGTGAAATTGGATCCCTCTCCTTATACCCGATGTAGTCAAGGAAGTGGAGCATCCATTTCCCTTGTCCACATTTTGGTGAACCAGACTTTAGAACATTAGAATTCTGATATGGAGTGCATTTACATCCTAGAGTTAGCTTTTATTAACATTGCATTTCATTTTGCATTAGTTAATTTGCATTCTAGTGTTTCAAAATTTGCATTAGTGAAAAGCTCATTTAGCTTGCATTATTGTATTTAAATTCATTGAAAATTCATCACTTTTTTTATTTTCATCTCAAACTTGCATCAAAAAACATAAAAATCATAAAATCAAATTTAAAATTTTTGAAAATTTTCAAAAAAATAGTACTTGGACTGATTCGTCACCATGGGTGAATCGGTCCCTTGCATATTTTGAACTACATTTTCTGGAATTTAAACTTTATTTTCAGAGTATCAGTTTTCTCTTTCTACATTTCTCTTTTACTTTCCAAAATTTTAGTTATAAGAATTTCATTTTTTTAGTTTACATTGCATTTGCACTCATCCTATATTTTACTAACCTTTGCATGAGTGTTTGGTGTCCTATTGCTAATACCATAGTGAGAAGAAGTTTGAGACTCATGGCATTCGATGATAGCACAATCATTGTGGATCTTGGGTTATCTAGAGCTTTCACTCCTAGTATTGACACTAGTACACTAGGCATGTATAACACCCTTAGCAACTCTTTTCCTTCAAGTAGCATGCAAGTTGCACCAAGGAATGATAATATTCCACAAGAAAACATAATTAAAATTCCTTAGGATTTAGTAAACTTATAACATCAAATAATCCTTGAAAATATTTCAATTACTACAATCCCTACAATAGAAAACATCCATCGCATGCTTGAAAGTGGCAATGGTATTGACCTTATGAAAAACATAGTTGAGATCTTTGGAAAACATCTTCCTTCAACCACTAGTCTAGTCCTATGCCAAAAAACAATGTCACAAGCCAAGGAAGGACTCAAATTCCTCCTCCTACAACAATAGCCTCTATACCTACCTATACCACTCCTTAATTCACAACAACAATGCAACAAGTTAGCAATGTGATTCCTTCCTTGGTTATTCCTACTAGCATCCCTAGTTCGTATGTGGCATAATGAGTTATATCTCCTACATTACCACCTATAAGAATCACATTCACTTGTCCTACAACTAAATACACTCCACCAATTTCACTCCCAACTCATAACACAAGTAATGATCCTTTCATATCATAACTTTTCCAAACTGTTTCATCCATGCAAAAGAAAATTTTCACCATAAACCAAAATCAAAATGGGCCAACGACATATTATGTCAAAAGTAGTCCATTGTCCTTGGAGATATTGTGAACACGGATTCCACAAGGTGTAGAGGTGTCGAGATTTGATAAGTATGGAAGGAAGGGAGAACCTTCTAATCATGTTAATTCCTATACTACCTTATGTAGTGACTTTGTCAAGTGATGATAAACTATTGGCAAAACTTTTTCCTAGGTCCTTAAAAGACACTCCCTTGGAATGGTTTTCCTCATTACTAAACAATTCAATTTTATCATTCAATGAGCTCATTGAGGAATTTTTAAACCATTTCCAAGTGCACACGAATTCCAAGATGACCTTGGCCGATTTGATGAGATGCAAGCTAAAAGAGGAAGAAAAGATAACCGATTTTATCTCACGCTATTAATCGCTTTATTCCCAAATTGAGGTCAAGGTCCCTGATCCACACCTTCAAAAGATATTCATAGAAAAATTGCAAACTAAGATTCAAGACAAGTTCACTATGATAAAATTCCAATCCTTCATGCACTTGTGTACTACCCTTTGTGATTATCAAAATTTAGTTAGTAGCCAAGATACAAAGTCCACTCCTAGCCGAATTGAGAGATCTGAGCCCATAAACCAAAAGAATTCCCAACCTTTTAGAAGATAAAATAAAGGGTTTATTCAATTCAACCCTTCTCAATGAACAATTCACAATCTCAATAAACAAATAGTAGCTATCAAATCCACGGTACCCTTTAGTTATGGTGAACCAAAAAGATAATTCACTCCCTTACCCGATACCCTTCATAACACAATGTCCCCACTTTTAGAACAACAAATGATTACCTTGCCTCCTGTCAAAACACCTGACCCTAATAATCCTTTACCCACAAGATTTAAATAAAATGCTTATTTCCAATATCACAAATAAAATGGACAGCACACGGAACATTGCAAGCATTTTAAACATTTTGTGCAAGACCTTGTTGATTTTGGCCGTCTCTCCATTGGAGGTGCTAGCAATCAAGGCAATAAGTTCATTGCCCTACTAAAACAAAATTGAAAAAATTTCACCAATCTAATGCCCAAACATGATATTTCATTTGTCAAAGTCAGTGAAACTACAAAGAATGATGTGATGAATGTTGATACAAATGATGAAAACAATGATTTTGTTCTAAATAATGCCATCAATGTCAATCCTATAGATAAAATGGCAAGGACAATAGATTTCATCGCTTGTCAGGGCCAAACTAAGAGTCCTCTTAACATTGCTTTCTCCTCTAAGGATATAATTAAGCATGCACCTAATGGTCTTCTATACACAGCTGGTCATATCTATGACAAGCTTCCCAGTAATGGGATACTAGTAGATCCCAGGCTTGTGGAGAGAATGTGATCATTGAGGAATTCTTACTCTTGCATGAACTTTATCAAGATGAATATGACAAACCGAAAGCATGGATCAAGAGACACAATGGTTTTTCTTTCCTTATAATAGGATTGATCACCTTACCATTACAAATAGGATTAAAAACATTAGATGTCACATTCTCCATCATCCCACAATCAGACCAATTTCATGTGAGGCTAGGCCATCCTTTCCTTGCTCCATGAAAGTTGTCCCTTTGGTTGTGCATAAATGCTTAAATTTTCCCTTTGACAATGAAATTTTCAATATTCACCATAGCGAATTTAATCCCTTGTCATCCAAAGGAAACTTTTCCTTAGATTCCTTTTGTCCCAAGCCCATAGAATCTATCAAGCAACGAGAATACTTCTTTTTCATATCCTACCAAATATTCAAAGCCAAGAAAATAGCCAAACTATATCTCTGAAACATGTCCCCATCCACTTTTAAATCTCCCATCCTAGACAAAACCATGCTCAAACCTAAACAAGACCCAAATAACCAAGACCAACCTAACATAGAAACTTCACCTACATCTTACAAATGACCAAGAGATAGCGAAACCAACACTCTTACACCTCCTAGAATCAAAAACGTTTACAAAGTCAAAGAGGTAGTGATTGAGAAACCTCTTGTGGTTCCTTCCATTCCTCTCGTTAGGGATGAAAAGAAACCTACAGTTGATCAACCCGCTCCTACTCAAATGCAACTTGAAAACAAAACCAAAAGAAAGAAAGGTACTAGAGAGTGTAGGCGTATACGTCGTGCTCTTGCTCACAAGTTACATGAGGAACCAAATAAACAAAATAGAAATAAAAAATTCATTGAATCAATACATGACCAACCTCCCTCTTCATCGAAACAAGATCTTCCAATACAACCTCCACAACAAGATTTGAACTCCTCTAGGGATATTATCATACGACCTCCTAGTGGCATCAACTTGGATGATGATGATGATGAGGTTAGTAATTGACAAAGAGGTGCATAATGAATTGAATATACTATTTTCCTCTTCCTTGAGCTTAGATGAAAAATGTTTGATAAAGAGTGTTGAACCTGGTACTTCTAGTTCAGAACTTGCTCTTGTCACTTTGGCTAGTTTCCTACCTTCGATATAGAATGAACATGATTGGGAGGTGGATGACTTGCTCATTTTTTGACTCATATTTGTCTTACTATCTTTTCGCGTTAGTTCTTATTCCTTTTCTTTTGTGTGATTGCATGTGCATGATGTGATCCCCCTGTAGACATGGAAAATGTACCAATTGACATCGCCCATCTAATCCCGATTACTAACACCATTTCATCCTAAATCATCCCTCAGTTTAACCATTTAATCGAATACCCTTATTTGATTAAATTAATGAATTTTACTTCCCTTAGTTAAATAAATCATTTATCTGATTAAGTCATTATATCTTGTTAATTAAATCAATCAATTTGATCTAATTATCTCTATTTAGTTAAATAATTCATTTAATTTAATTAAATCTCTAAAATTCATCCTATTAAATTAAATAAATTAAAACCTTATTTGATTTAATTTAACACTATTCCCTTTAATTAAACAAATAGAAAATATTTATTTAATTAATCTCTAAATCATATTCTTCTCATCTTTTGATTTAAATCAACCCATAAATCTAAATCAATTAGTCACATCAACTAATCCCTCATTAAATTAAATAACCATTGATTAATTTAATTCTAATCCATGTCTCATCCTCTAGCTTTTGCCACTTGCATATAAAAATAGATTTAATTCATTTATTAAATCCCTATTTTCTCTCAACATGGCATAATAGGGGAATGTTCCTTCAAATTTTAATTCCTTCCAAGTGGACTTTGTCCTTCCAACAAGACATTTATTTCATCTTACAAGTCCTTTTTCATTGATCCAAGTGGCCATTACTCCATTTGACTCTTCATCCTCCTTGTCATTTCACCAATTTCAAATTTTAAATATATGCATTTATGGGAACATTCATCAAAATGTGCTCATCCTTCATCCATTCATCTCTTGACAAGTGGCATCTTACCATTGGTTGAAATTTAGTCCCACATTGCTTCATTTTTGGAATTTCTCCAACTTGTCAGTCTATAAATAAGAGGCTTCTCTCCTCATTTTATCATCCACAATTTGAGGAAACTTACTCTACTCATTTGCATCTTCAAGGAATAGCATCTTTATCAATTTCATCGAAAGCATAGCTAGGTTATTGTGGGTTTTGTCCATGGAGTTCATTTGAAGCAATCACCAAGTGGATCACATCTTCATCAAATCATCAAAGCTTGCATAGGAGTTGGGAAAGGGCCAATTTTCACATCAAATTTGCACCAATTCCCCCATGGGATCAAGAGTTTGCATGTTTTTAATAGAATTTAATCTATCTCTTTGCTTGTTTGTTATGTTCTTGCTTCTGTTCCTATTTTGAGCATTGTTAATAGATTTTATGGGGAACTTTGATCTTAACTTGCATTATGATCTTCTAATGTGTTTTTTTGTTGTGTGTTGGAGGTACTAAGATCTTGGTTCTATATTTTGGCTCTAGAAGGAGGGCATGTGTTTCTATCTGTTCTTAGCAAATGGGTGGAAGGAGCTTATGTTTCTTACATGATTGCTATAGGAACTTTGTTTTTGTCTATTCCTCGAAAATGGGTGGAAGGAGCTTATGTTTCTAACGCAATTTCTATAGGAAGTTTTTTTTTTCTGTTTCCTGGAAAATGGGTGGAAGAAGCTTATGTTTCTGATGCACTTGTGTCAGAAAGTTTGAAATATATCTGCCTATTTTGTGATAGAACATTATATTAAATTCTATAATTTTTGTTATTTTTTTATGTTTGTCTATTCCTTGCAAATGGGTGGAAGGAGCTTATGTTTCTGACACAATTGTTATAGGAAGTTTGTTTTTGTCTATTTCCTAGAAAACGGGTGCAAGGAGCTTATATTTTTTAATATATCTGTCTATTTTGTGATAGAACATCATATTAAATTTTATTTCTGTTAATTTTTGTCTGTCTATTCCTAGAAAACAGGTGGAAGGAGCTTATGTTTCTGACACAATTGCTACAAGAAGTTTATGTTTTTTCTATTGTTAGAAAACAGGTGGAAGGAGCCTATGTTTCTAACATGCTTGAGACAAAAATTTTGAAATACATTTGTCTATTTTGTGAAAAAAACTTAGATTAAATATATTTTGGTTGCTTTGGGTGCTAACTAGTTTTTGTAATCTCTATTTTGTAGTTGTAATTAGTTTTTGTAGGTTGGTCAAATCAAGGTGAAGGGGGAAAACAAAGTTAAAGGTTGCATTATTGCATCATTCTCACATTACACCAAGTGTTTTTGAACACTTTAGTGTTTGTTTAACACTCTTAGAGAATTCATAATCTCTCTTAAAAAATTATCTTTCATGTGCTTAGGATATACTAAATTTCTTTTGGGCTCTAAAAAGAACATTTCAATTTTTCTACAAAGGGCTTAAAAAGAATGTTACGACAAACTCACTAGATTTGGTTTGAGGATTAACAATTGAACAAGGCAATCTCCATATTTCATTTTTGGTGCTCTAAAAAGAATCAAATCATTGCTTTGTGGATTTAAAATGAACAAGTGTTTCTTTGTTTTATAATTACTTACTCAATGTAATACCATTAAAAGGATGTATGTCCTTCTCTTGCACGTCATGGTGATTTTGAGAATCAAAAGGAATTTTGGTGACATTAAGTTACGTAAGTAATTTCCTATACATTTCAATTTGGGTTTAAAATTGAACACATCTTTTCGAGTGTCAGTGGAACATATTACGTGTGTTCTCTCTTTTTTTCTCAACAAAGAGTGGTCAAACTATGGATATGTTTTCTTTCTTTTGTTTATCTTAGAGGGATTGCCTTCGGGAAAAAGTACTCACCCAAAGGAATGACCCAACCAGTAACACACTAAAGCCAAGTGTATTTCCATCTGGGATATAAAAGTGGGTACTGGAACAAAGGCCAATATCATGTGGTTGGTCTCGACGAGAAGGGAAGCAATGTTCTCTCACCACATTGGTCAATCCCTATGAACAGAAAGTCTGAATTAAAACCCTTGTTTAGAAAGGCCAAAATCCCTATCTATTTTTTGGTGCAAGAATGATCGTTTTGAAGTCACCCCACAGTTTTACAGTTTTTAGTAGAAATGGAAAGTATGCCATGGGAGTTTCACGGGTGTTCATGCTTGGCTTGTTCTTGTTCTTGGTTACAAAAAACTTTGCTTCTTCGTAAAAATTGGAAAACAAAAATTCAATGTTGTCATCAAATTTCAAACCCTTTAGGAAGCAAATATCATTGACCAAATTCATGTGTTATTGCTTTCCCTAGGGATTTAATCCTTAAAGGTTTCTAAACATTTGAATTTATATCTCAATTTGCTTGCTAAATTCAACAATAGGAAACTTTTTCCTTAAATTCCTTGATTTCCACATAATACACTTTGTGGGATGATAAGAAGTTAAGACATTAGACATATAGTTTAAAAATCTAATCAAGAGAGTTTTTGTGGTAAAATCAACTCATTAATCAAGATGAAATAAATTGAACCCCACACATGTGCTTTTTTATCTTTTGTCTTATGGTCTTTTGAGAAAACATTGATCTTTTGGCTTGAAGTACTCTTAGGGAAAAGCATGTTCTTCAAAACCTTGGTCTTGTAAACAAATCTCTTCTTAGGTTCATTTAGGATCAAAATAACCAATTATTTCATCCATCTCAAACATCAATAAAAACCCATCTCACAAACAACTTTTGAAACATTAGAAAAATCATTCATACTAGACTTTTGGAAAAATCCACTTGAAATCAAAACAAAATCATCTTGTTTGACTAGGTGTGTGTAAATGAATCCTTCTTCATACACTTAGTTAAATTATCACCTTGTGGACAAATTCATTCCAAGAAAACATCTAACCTCTTGGATCTTATGAGTTCATTATCAAATCCAAATACAAAAATCCAAATCCAAATCAAATCCAAAATAAAAAAATCCAAATGTCCTAAAGTCTAGTATCCCTCCAAGGTTCCTAAAATTTCAACACCCATATCATTCACCCCTTTCATCCTTCATCTCATGATTGGTCCTAAAAGGTCACTTTGCAACAAGGTCAAAACACAAGAAGAGCATGGAATATAAAATTGATCCATACATCATGAGTAATCCAAGTCAACCAAGCTATCAAAGCTTTGCCAATTGATTATCAAAATTTTCATTTATACAATCCATACATGGGATCATTATCTCTTACAAACCTCAATGGCACAACAAATATGAGCATGCCCAATCTAA
This sequence comes from Sequoia sempervirens, assembly GCA_007258455.2. Taxonomy (NCBI): domain Eukaryota; kingdom Viridiplantae; phylum Streptophyta; class Pinopsida; order Cupressales; family Cupressaceae; genus Sequoia; species Sequoia sempervirens. Next base: position 640,197,821 of record VDFB02193867.1, read on the forward strand.
ATTTTGGAATGTGTTTCCCAATGGTAGATTTAAATCAAAGTCAAAACCTACAAATCTATCAACCAAACAATCAATGCATGAGTCCTCAACAAAACAACATCATCACACCAAATCCATACATGCCAAATGTGAATATACCAAGTACAAGTGTACCAAAATTGAACATTTTGAATCCACACTTGGTGAACTTTGGGATAGATATGTTTGAAAATCACACCAATGTTGTTCAAAGTCCAAGAAATATGTTAATATCTCCATGTATTGATCCAAATCAAGGTAACACCATGCAAAATCAAAGTTACCTAAATTAACGAAATATGATTCCCAACCACAACAATGTTCAATTTCAACCTATCAACCCAAATCCAAACATCATCCCAAATCAAAACATTGTCCAAAATCAATCACCACATCTCTAAGATCTCTCATCACAAGGTAAATTTAAATTACAAATCTCACAAGGTGAAAAATTAAAATACACACCACTTGGGAGACCAATCGAATCATTCATGCAACAATTGGTACAGGAAAATCTCATCAAAGTCTCCGTTTATAAGAATTATCAAGAGCCCCCAGTTAAACCACCAGGGTATAACAAGAAGCACCTTTGTGAATTTCACAAAGTAAAGGGACACAAAGCATCAAATTTTATTCAACTCAAAAATATCATCCAAGACATTATTGATCAAAAGATAATCACTATTGGGGACAATGATCAAGATTCAATCACTAGTGAAAACATTGGCAATCTCTCCACCATAATCGTTGAAAGAAGTGATCAAGATCTATCCATTAATGAACACCTTGGAGATGTTTCTACTTCATCTACTAATGATCATGTTGAAAATATCTCTACATAACCTAATGAGTTAGGGGGAATATCTCAAGAATTTATTCCAAAGCATGATCAACATTTTTCACCAAGGTCTAGCAATGGTCCCTGCCAAGACATGTTTATAGATATTGAAGGAATATTCAAGTCAACATTTGATTGAAGTCCATTGAAAGATCAAGAGGATATTGAGCCATTTCCTATGCAGAAAGAATACATCCAAGAACCCTTTATAAGAAATTGATTCTTTGAAATTGACCCATGTCAAGAAATTGATCCAAAGGATGTTTAAAGCAATTTCAAAATCATTCAAGATCAAGAATTTATATCTCCAAGCTACTACAATGATCTAGTGGATACTCTCTTATCTATACAAGATGATCATATCCACATAGCACATACTCCTCCATCTACCCATGAGACTCTTTATGTGGATAGACAAGTAGATGATCTTCATTTAGAATAGGATTCCTTTACTCCTGACATTATTACACAAAAGAAGCAGGAAGTTATTGATTCTTATAATCAAACTGAATTGTCAACATCAAGATTAGATATATCCCAAATTCAGACTAAGGACATCATGTATGAAGATATTCAGAATTATCCACTCAAAGAAAAAGGTCTAATATAATAGTCCAGAGTTAGAAGAGCATCAAATTGAAACAATGTCATCTACAATGGTCATTTATCAGAGCATTCTTAATAAAAAAGACATCTCAAAACAAGTAGAATCAAGGAACAAAGGTGCCACTACCACCATATTGGGGGAAACTATGTCTCCAAAAAATGTCAACATAGGGAGCATGAAGAATCCTTATGATGAAACTGATGCTAATACTACAACCAACAACATCATGAATCTTCATCCACCCATCATCCCATCCATGACCAACATCAAAAGAAGGATTTGAATCAAAGCACAAAGAACTTTATCATAGAAAAAGAAGCTAAGAAACATATCAGACAAATCAAATACATATGGATACCAAAAAATACAAAGAAAGATGATCCCTATCAAACTCCATTAGTCAAAGAAACTATGGGGAAAAATAAAAAGGGGAAAAGTATCCATCAAAGATGTACACAAAGGAAAAATAAGGCTTCTCAAGAAACATACAAAGTGCATCAAACAGTTGGTCCTAATTTCATGCACACTTTCGTATCCACCCATCATTGCTCATCTTCCTAAGTTTGGAGAGTCAAAGGTTCCAAACTATCAACCAATCCATATTGTATCCCTAAACACACTCCATCCACACCTCCACACATGATATCCATTTCTCACATTGACTAGGTATTGGCAACGACCCTTCATCATAAGGATTTAGAAGGCACTCTATCGCGATGTGTGCACAAAGACAAAGTTAACTCCAGTATCAACAAAGCCGATCAGGAATCTCAAAATTTGTATTCAAGTGCACGTATCTTGGAAAAGCAGCTTCTTCAAGCAGGATATCGATGGCACATTATGACAGAAGCATCTACATTGACACCACAAGGTGATTCAGCATGAGCTTAAAATATTTCAAAAAAATAAAATAAAATGAAAGTCCAAAAAAATCAGAAAAAGGATTTAAAACAATAAAGAAAAAAAATTGTCCTCCAGTGAAAACCACTACAGTGGCACTTTGGATAGGTACCATGATGAAAACCTAGAAAACATTCTTCATGTGTAGAATCGAGCATCTACGTGCATCATTTCAAGTGGAAGCATCTCATTCCATCCATAATAAATTTTAACATTTCAGCCATTTTATCCATAATAAATCCATTCATCCATGAACCATTTATCCAATCCATTTTCATCCATCTAGATCAATAGTCCTAGTTATCTTGATCTTGTTAAGAATTTTGGTGCACACTTTATGCTTGCCTATGATAAACATCTTGACATGGATCATTTTCATTAATCCTATCCTATCCAACGTGATCTAAGCCATGAAGAATTATCCAAATGACCATTCTTTATTAGAACACCTTATCTTATCACAAGATAATCTTTGGCATCCTTTGCTTTCTTACCATATACATCCATCCATACACCTATATAGGCATCCATCCATGACATTTCAAACAATGCTAGACATTCGGGTAGGTATTTACATCTTGCTTCAAGAATAAATCTTGATCTATTTCCTCAAAATTCTGTGGAGATCTAAACATTGACAAATGTGAAATCAAATTGGTCAAAGCATTTTTCAGCGAAAATTCAAATCACTAGCACATGGTGTATTTTGATGAGAAGATGTTCCTTATCAAGCTTTATGTTTCATCGAACATAAATCCAAACAATCAAATATCAGTCACATCTAATTTACACATCAACATCACATCAAATTATTCAAACAAATTTTGTTCCAAATCAAGCTTCAAAATCATGATCAATCAAATTTAATCAATTCCTCATCATCTTGGTATATCCATCCAAATCATTGTGTTGCTTAACACTATCCTTGCATTTTTGTGTATCCTCAGTAATGTTATCATCATCAATCCTGAATAATTGAATTCAATCAATCCCTCATCATCTTGGGATATTCATCCTAATTCTTGTGTTTCTTAACACTATCCTTGCAATGTTCTATATCTTCAATAATGTTATTGTCATCAATCCATCAATATGATCAATCAACCTTACAATGGTTTTCAACAAAATCCCAAAACAAACCACTGATATCATCGCACATATCAAAAACATCAAAATCAGCCAAAAAATTAAAAACATTCAAAAAATATGAAATTCCAAAAAAAATCCAAATCATATCAAAATCCAAAAACACTCATAAAAACAGAAAAACATCAAAAACATGGAATTTGAACTACGTCATCTTTGAGCTTAAATGTAGGTAAGGCTAATCTTCGATCAGCCCCTAAGACACTAAAATCCAAAAACATTCATAAAATCTCATAAAATCCAAAAACATTCAAATAACCCAAAAATACCAAAAATAGCCTCAAAACATTTAAAAACATAAAAAACATCCAAATATTTGAAAAATTCATCTATCCCCATCTTGCTTTCACCCTCAATAAGCAGCAATCATAATAAATCATCGTCATCCTCAACCTTTGGTGAAACAGTCGGAAACCAGTCTAGCAGTTCAAAAGTGAAAACTCAAAATATTAAAATTTTAAGCCTAGGTCAGTATGTGAACAAGTTGATCAACTAGTCATTTAAAAAATCTATCATCCAATCAGTCCCATATCAAATCATTTGATATCGTCATGTCCTAGGATGCATCCTTCCTACAATAGATATCAACATCAAGCATCACCATAGCTTAGTCTTGTCTAGCGGTACTAAAGAACATTGGCTTGTTTGTGTACTTGATCTTTTCTTTTGATTTATCTTATTGTGCCTGTTCCAATGACCTCTCGATGATGCCTAAAACAAATTATTTAGAGAGAAAGGAATGGGGCAATGATCATTATCTTTTTCCTATTGTGCTTGTCAGATATTCTTGTAATATAACTTGGAAAATACTTGATTTGTTAGGTACATCCTAGAAAGGATTGTGTATGTTAGGTGTGAACAAGGATACTCCTATATTTTTGTAAATTCAAATTCCATCGCACTAGGTACAACACCATCCTAGTTCTTTATACCTTGATGCATCATACCTATGTGTGTTATCAAACATAAGGTAATTGGCCCTTTTAAAATCCCAACTCCTTGGTAAGTAAAATCATCATCATCACCATCATCATCTCTAATAAAGTCTCGTAGATCATGGGCCTATTGGATCCTCTTTTCATCATCTCTTATTCCATCTTATTATTCTTTTCTCTACTAACATTTCTTCCCAAGTAGCAAATGTGTAATATATCAAAATATACATGAGGCTACCCCTGGCTTATGACTATTTATACATCATCAAAATTGCCTACGTCAAATATCTGATCTTTCTAAAGAAATAACTTTCATCCTTTGATCAGTAGAACAAATCCTCTCACATTTTATTGTGATCTCAATTGGAAAATTAACATTTCCACTCAATCTCTCGAGCGGGATGTATACTAGTGTAATTCTTCTCGCTAGGAAAGCAGTGGGGCATATGAAAAAATTAGAGAATTTTTTAATTTTGATTAGGACAATTTATTGTTTGAACCAACGTAGCAAGCACTTTGCTTCAAAGAGGGGGAAAATATAGACATGGAGAATGTACCTATTGACATTGCACATCTGATCCCAATTACTAACACCATTTCATCCTAAATCATCCCTTGGTCTAACTATTTAATCGAATACCCTTATTTGATTAAATTCATCAATTTTACTTCCCTTAATTGAATAAATCATTTATCTAATTAAGTCATTATCTCTTGTTAATTAAATCAATTAATTTGATCTAATTATCTCTATTTAATTAAATAATTCATTTTATTTGATTAAATCTCTAAAAGTGATCCTATTAAATTAAATAAATTAAAACCTTATTTGATTTAATCTAACACCATTCCCTTTAATTAAATAAATAAAAAATATTTATGTAATTAATCTCTAAATCATATTCTTGTCATCTTTTGATTTAAATCAACCCATAAATCTAAATCAATTAGTCACATCATCTAATCCCTCATTAAATTACTTAACCCTTGATTAATTTAATTCTAATCCATGTTCCATGATGTAGCTTTTTCCACTTGCACATAAAAATAGATTTAATTCATTTATTGAATCCCTATTTTCTCTCAACATGGCATAATAGGGGAATATTCCTTCAAATTTGAATTCCTTCCAAGTGGACTTTGTCCTTCCAACAAGGAATTTATTTCATCTTACAATTCCTTTTGCATTGAGCCAAGTGGCCATTACTCCATTTGACCCTTCATCCTCCTTGTCATTTCACCAATTTCAAATTTCAAATATATGCATTTATGGGCACATTCATCAAAATGTGCACATCCTTCATCCATTCATCTCTTGACAAGTGGCATCTTGCCATTGGTTGAAAGTTAGTCCCACATTGCTTCATTTTGGGCATTTCTCCAACTTTTCAATCTATAAATAAGAGGCTTCTCTCCTCATTTTATCATCCACAATTTGAGCAAACTTACTCTACTCATTTGCATCTTCAAGCAATAGCATCTTTATCAATTTCATCAAAAGCATAGCTAGGTTATTGTAGGTTTTCTCCATGGAGTTCGTTTGAAGCAATCACCAAGTGGATCAAATCTTCATCATATCATCAAAGCTTGCATAGGAGTTGGGAAAGGGCCAATTTTCACATCAAATTGGCACCAATTCTGCATGGGATCAAGAGTTTGCTTGTTTAATTTGGATTCAATCTATTTTATTTCTTTTTTATTATGTTCTTCATTTCATTGCTTAATTTAATCTTTGCAAATGGATTTCATGGGGAACTTAGATTCTAACTTGCATTTCAATCTTCAAATGTGTTTGTTTGTTGTGTTTCGCAGGTACTAGGATCTTTGTTGATACACCGCCATAATGTTCTTATGGATGTTCTCTCTCTTTATGGCATTCCTCTATTTGTACCTTTATTCTTCTCTATGTCATAAATATTTTCACATTTCATTTTATCTTTTTCAGTTTATGCTTTTCTTTTAAGGATGACACAAGGCATCAAGACAACCTATGTCTCTTCCATGTTGACCCAACAAGATTTTTCTTTTCTTTCACCTTTTCGTTTATCTTGTGTTTTCCTTCTGGAGATGACACAAGGCACTGAGACACCCTATGTCTCTTCCATGTTGACCCAAAAGAATTTTTCTTTTCTTTCACCTTTCCATTTGTCTTGTGTTTTCCTTTTGAGGATGATGCAAGGTGTTGAGACACCCTATGTATCTTCCCTTTAAAGTGCGGCATACATTGGCATTATCAGTTTGTATTTTTTGTTTCCATGGTTCTTTGTGTAACCTTCTTACTTCATATGATGCATTTTTTGCTTTGTGGATGACATTGGGTGTAATTTCCTTCATGAGCATGATCTATCTTAGCATATTACATTCCTCTTAGTGGCTTGATGCAACACACTACATCCCCTAAGTTGTGAATTTTCTATTCTTTGATCGGTCCTCTCTTGGAGACATTAGGCACAATGTCCCCTAAGCTAATACCTAGCATGAACTAAGAAAAACTCCTTTTAATAATTCCCTTTTTTCATTTGTATGTATATGGCCACCTTGCATAACACAACTTGCATTCCTGTGGAGCCATCCTATTTTTTCATGAGTTCCAAGCATACAATTTTTTTCTTGTCTCATGTATCTAAAAAATCATTTTTGTGTAGCACCTTATTAAAGTTATCAAGAGGTATAACTTCGGTATGGTTTGAGCAAGAAGCCCAATACGAGGCATGAATTTCCCCATAGCCACTTGTGTGTGCGTGAGTGCATACCAGCCATGAGTGTATGTTTCTCACCTTTTAGGCCTTCTCACCTAGTGGACAGCCATAAATTATGCCGCTTCATAGTGAGTATGCATTTTCCAAAAAAATAGCCTAGATCTGATCCACATCACGATGGAAAAATGATCGAATCTTGATCCAATTCTTTTATTTCACCTTTTCTCTTCTTCATCCTTGGTAGTGTATACTTATGCCTTGTCAGTTTTCTTTGTATCATTTTCATGTGTGTTACTTTGTCCTTATGTTAGTTTGTCATGGGATCTTGATCCTGGGGGCTTGATCACCCCTCTTGGTCATTATCTTAGCTTATCAGCATTAGTACATTTGAACCCCTCTTAATGCATGTTGGTCTACTTTAGTGTGAGTTTGAAGCAGGTTCATCCTTGCACTAAAGTGGGGGCTAAATGTGGTCATTGAAAAAGTAACCCTTCTTTTTTTTTTGACTTGTTTGGGCCCTATTTGTGGTTTTCACTTAATGTTGCCTTGATTTACTATTGTAATGTGGATAACACATGTATTCACATTAGGTCTTTGGACCTTGTAAACTAAAAGGATTTAAATGGTACCTTACCTAAGTGTTGTGAAGTGTTGTAACATCTTTTCACACTTTTCTAGGGTCTTGTTAATGTATTTCACCTAAATAACCTCTTTTCATGATTTCTCAAGCCTTATTTCAAAGTGTTGTAAAGTTTTTTAAATCATTTTCACACTTTTCTATGCTTTCCATTAATAATTGAGATTTCTTATGCTTTAACTAGCCCCATCTTGCATCCACAGACATTTTTTTGAGTATTTTTGAGGATAATCTTGACAAAAGGCATTTAAAACATTAAAATCCTGAAAACCCACCTCAAATTCCTAAAGTGGGACTTATTCTCCATTCTGGGAAAATGAGTCCCCTTAGGTGGGACCCATTCACCTAGGGTGTCAAATGAGTCCCATTGACTCAAAAATCAAATTTAATTTAAATTTATAGCAAGATTTTATTCTCCAAGATCCAAGGTTGGCCTATAGTGTTGTAATTTTAGGATTTATTGCATAATTGAGTATAAATACAAGGTTATTTCTCTCATTTTTATCCTAACAAGCAATCAAGTCACCTAGCATTTTCAAGAGTTCACAAGAGCATTTGAGCATTCACGCTCGAGCATTAACCAGATTATCAAGAATTTTAGAGCATTCTTCAAGTGTCAATCATCATGTCAAAGATTGTTTGCATCATGTTGTTTTAGAGCAAACAATTGTGGTGTAGGATTTTGTGATTCAATCAAGCATTGCATTCAAGATCTATCAACATAAAGCTAAATTTCAAGTCTACATCCATTGGGTCCATTACTTACATGTTTGCAACACCTTAATTCTAGGGTTTGGTGAGTTGCAACATTGTCTTTTGTTCATTCATCATTCTTCAATCATATTTTCTTTCATTTCAAGGTTTAATTACCAACAAGGGGTTTAACCAAGGCAATCCCCTATCTACTAATCCCCCAAAATTTTTTGCTCTTCTTGTGTGTGATTTGCAGGGCTAGGTTATGGATTTTCCAAGAAGCAAAGTTGGAGGAAATTTGTCAAGTTGTAAATTTTTCTAAAGTTGTCAAACCAATAAATAAGCCAAAAAGAGTAGAGCAGGCTGAGAGGCATAAAATTTAGTTCAAAACTCCCAAAAAAGTAGAAGTGGACAGATTCATCACTATTGGCGAATAAGTCCCACTATATAGGCCTTAGATTTGGCTACCCTTTGTGAAAAAACCTGTTCTGACACATTTTCCCTGAAACTAGACTAATTCGGCCAACTTGGTGTATGAGTCCCAGTCAGCATTAACAACAGATTTTTTTAGGATTCTAGACATTCATTCTTCCTTCTTCAGTTTCCTAGGTGCACACTTCTAGTTTCATAGCTTTCTATTGCATTTTACTTGCATTTTATTCATCTTTCTAGGTCATTTTGCATATCACACTATGTTTTCCAATTCACTATCTTTTCCAAGTTTAAACTTGGTGGTGAACCCTATTTCTTGTCTCAAATCATATCCTAGCATACCTTATTGTAAAATCCTTTCCATCCTTGATTGGCTAAAGATCTCTAAGGTGTCCTTGTGGGTGAAGAGTGTGAAATTGGATCCCTCTCCTTGTACCCCATTTATTCAAGGAAGTGGAGCATCCATTTTCCTTGTACACACTAACAAACACACAAAAAACTATTCATACATATTATTATCCTTTATTTATGTACAAGCAATGTTTCAAATATTCGGCTATATAATTATTTCATTTTAGCATTACTTTGTGTTTATATCAAACTATTTGCTTATTATTGATCTTGTAATTTCCTAGAAGAGGGGACTTCAAAGAGACTAGAAAAATTCAAACTAACAACATTATAGTGTGATCTAGATACATGATATTTTGTTTGACTCTGAAAGTCTAAAATCCTTTTTTTTTATTATGTTTCACAGATTCATCAATTTAATTATTGTTAGCAAGATTTTTGCCTGGCTATCTAAATCAACACAACAGATCATTAGTCAAGTTAGCCAAAAACAATAATAAAACTCCCTATGAGGTTCCTAATCACATTAAGACAAGGAAGCATGATAAAATGCATTACAAAGAAATCATAAGTATGTAAACCTATATAAAATGGATTAAACCATCACTTCATAGGGGGATTGGTGCTATTGTGGAAAATAGCCCTTTCCCAACCCCTTTGGATAAGCTAAATGATGAAATTGACTTGAAGATGATATGAAGTGCTATGAAGATATGATATGGATTCAAATGACAATGATGCATTTGTGCATGAGATTGTGGAGGAGTAAATCAATGGAGATAATCTCTATTTATAGAATAGAATGATAGAACAATGCCAAACATGGAGGATGTGGGACTAAAAAACCAACCAATGGCAAGATGCCACTTGTCAAATTGTGATAGGTTGAGGAATGAGCACATTTTGGTCAATGTTCCAAAGAGGGAAAGATTTGAAATTGAATTTGAGAGTTAAATGTTGAGTTTGACCTTTGCAAGAGATATGTAAGAGCCATGTAAGAGCTCATAAATGCCTTGTTGGATGTACATGTCAACTTCTTTTTGAATTCAAATTTGAGGGAATATTCCTCAAAGATGTCCTGTTGAGAGAAAATGATGATTTAATAAATCAATAAATTGATTTATTTGTGCAAGTGGGAAAAGCTAGAGGATGTGATGGGTGATTAGGATTAGGTTAATCAAGATTAGGTTAACTTAGATGATGATTAGATGATTTGACCCATTTGACTTAGATTTTAGGGATTTACACTAAATCGAAGGGAGATGAAAGATGATTTCAGATTTAATTAAATAAAGGTTTGATTTATTTAATCAAGGAGGCTGATGTTAGGATGAAATTAAATAAATTTGATTTATTTAATTTAAATTGATGACTTTAGGAGATCATTTATGAAAGATGAAATGTTAGGATTTTATTGATTTATTTGAATGAGGTAATGATACGCTTAAATTAAATAAAGTTAATTTATTCAATTTAAATCGATGATCCTTAGAGATTGAACTAAATGAACCTGATTTACCTGATGAGTGGATGAATGTGAATTTGATTTATTAATGTGATGTTATTTAAGCGCACAATGCTAATTTCACGTGTCTAAATTTTACCCCTCTTTGAAGCAATGTACTTGCTGCATTGGTTCAAAGAATAAACTTGTCGTGATCAAAATTCAAAATATTTATGATTTTTTTGGATGCCGCAGCAGAAAGAAGTACACTAGTATATTTCCCCCTCCAGAGATCGAGTGAAAAGATTCAATTTGAGGATCGATCTCAAGATGAAGAGGTTCAAGATGGATGGTTATGATGATGATGCATATGAGATAATTTTAAGATGCTTAGAATAACCAATCTATATTATCTTAAACAACTTAAATGATGATATAATGCATGTGAGATGGATGAGATGGATGATGTGATATGCTATGATTATGAGATTTATGTATGCTAATTGTTTTTGGATGCAAGATGGATGCATGATGAATGCATTGGTGATGTTATGTTAGTGTGGATAGAAGAAAGAAGAAATGAGATGATGACAAGAGGATCCAACAAGTCCATGATTTGATGAGACTTTATTAGGGATGGTGATGATGATAGATGATGTTTCATTTATCAAGGATTGGGACTTTAAAAAGGGCTACTTACCTTAAGTTTGATAACACACATAGGCATGATGCATCAAGGTATAAAGAACCAAAATGGTGTTGTACCTAGTGCGATGGACTTTGACTTGACAAACAAATAGGAGTATTCTTGTTCACACTTGACATACGAAAACCTTGCTAGGATGTACCTAACAAAGCAAGTATTCACCAAGTTATTTTACAAGAACATCCAACAAGCACAACAAACAAAAGATAATGATCGATGCCCCATTCCTTTCTCTCTAAATTCTTCATTTGGATATCATCGAGAGGTCCTTGGAATGAGCTCAATAAGATAAATCAAAAGAAAAGATCAAGTACGCAAAAAAACAAATGTTCTTCATACCTCTACCAAAAGGGATTTTTTTTTTTAGGATACGAACTGAAACTATTGCCAAAAGATAATGCCCATTGTAGGAAGGATACATCCTATGACATGTTAGTGGATGGCGGCACGTTGTTTCGTTTATCCAAAGTGTTTTTCCAAAAGATAATGCCCATTGTAGGAAGGATACATTCTAGGACATGTTAGTGGATGGTGGCAAGTTGATAGGTTTGTTTGAAAGGATGTTGATACAAGGTCGATTGACATGTTTGAAAATTATCAAGAGTTTGATTTTGCGTTTAAAGGTTTGTTGCTTTGATTTTGATTTTGTGTTTGAAGTTTACTTCTACTGATTGTTGTGATTGTTTTTGTTTATGTTGCCAAAGGGTGAAGGTGCTGATTAGTTTATTATGGATGATTGATTATTTCGAGTGAAAGCAAGATGAGATGGATGGATTTTTTTGACATTTTTGGAATGTTTTGAGGGTTTTTTGGTATTTTCAAGATTTTACAAATGTTTTGATTTTTGATATTTTGAATGTTTTGGGGTTTTCTAAGATTTTATGAATGTTTTTGGATTTTGATGTCTTAGGAGCTCATCAAAGATTAGCCTTGCCTACATTTAAGCTTAAAGACGACGTAGTTCGGATTCAATGTTTTTGATGCTTTTCTGACTTATTGAGTGTTTTTGGATTTTTGATGTGTTTTGATTTTTTTTGGATTTTCGTCTGATTTTGACATTTTGGATATGGACATGTGTGATGATATCAATGCTCTGTTTTGGGATTTTGTTAAAAAAAAAGCTAAGGTTGATAGATCGAATCAATGGATTGATGATGATGATAACATTGTCGAGGATACACAACAATGCAAGGATTTGATTGATTAGGATTGATGATGATGACATTGTTGAGGATGCACAACAATGCAAGGATTGATTGATCAGGATTTGCTGATGATAACATTGTTGAGGATGCACAATAATGCAAGGATAGTGTTAAGCAACACAGTGATCAAGAAGGATATCCCAAGATTATGGATTGATTGAATTCGATTGATCAAGATTGTTTGAAGCTTGGTTTTGAAAAAAAGATGTTTAGATGATTTGATGTGACATTTGAACTGCAACTTAGATGCAAATGATAGTGATTACTTGGATTCATGTTTGATGAAAGATGAAGACTGATAAGGAATGTCTTCTCATCAAAATATACCATGGGCTAGTGATTTGGATTTTGGATCACAAATGCTTTGTCTAGTTTGATTCCATGTTTACCAATGTTTGGATCACCACATAAGTTGGAGGATATAGATCAAGATTTATTCCCAAAGCAAGATGTGCATACCTACCCCAATGTCTAGAAATGTATGGAATTCCATGGATGAATGCTCGGATAGGTGTATGGATGGATGGATATGGTAAGCATGCAAAGGATGCCAAGGATTATCTTGCAATAAGATAAGGTGTTTGAAAAAAGGAATGCTTCATGGCTCAAATAATGTTGGATAGGATAGGATCAATGAAAATGACCCATGTCAATATGTTTACCATAAGCCACCATAAAGTATGCACCAAATTGTGTCAAGATCAAGATAACTTGGATTATGGATGTAGATGGATAAAGATGGATTGGATAAATGATTCATGGATGAATGGATTTATTATGGATAAAATGGATGAAATGTTGGATTTATTATGGATGGGATGAGACGCTTTCTCCTAAAATAGTGCATGTAGATGCTCGATTCTACACATGACACCTGTTTTCTAGGTTCTCATCATGGTACCTGCCCAAAGTTCCAGCGAAGTGGTTTTCACTAGAGGGTGATTTTTTTCTTTACTGTTTTCAATCCTTTTTTTATTTTTTGGATTTTCATATTTTTTTATTTTTCTAGTTTTTCTGAAAGGTTTTAAGCTCATGTCGAACCACCTTGGGGTGTTGATGTAGATGCTTCTATCATACTATGCCATCAATATCCTGCCTAAAGAAGTTGCTTTGCTAAGATACGCACACTTGAATACAACTTTTGAGATTTTTGATCTATTTTTTCGATACCAGAGTTAACTTTGTAATTGTGCACACATCACAATAGAGTGCCTTCTAAATCCTTATGCTGAAGGGTTGTTTCCAATACATCGTCAATATGAGAATTTGATATCATGTGTGGAGGCGTGGATGGAGTTTGTTTAGGAATAGAAGATGGATTGGTTGACAATTTGGAACCTTTGACTCTCCAAACTTGGGAGGTTGAGCAATGATGGGTGGATATGAAAGTATGCATGGAATTAGGACCAACTACTTGATATGCTTTGTGTGTCGCTTTAAAAGTCTTCTTTTGCTTTTGTAGACATCTTTGATGGATACTTTTCCCTTTTTTATTTTGCCCCATAGTTTCTTTGACTGATGGAGTTTGATAGGGATAATCTTTCTTTGAAATTTTTGGTACCCACTTGTATTTGAATTGTCCTTCATGCTTTGCTTCTTTTTCTTTGATAGCATTCTTCTTACTTTATTTAACACTTTCTTTTGATTTTCATCCCAATTTGTGGATGTGGTGATGGGTGGATGAAGATTCATGATGTGGTTGGTTGTAGTTTTGGCAATGGTTTCACCATAAAGATTCTTTGTGCTCCCTATGTTGATGCTTACATTAGACATAGTTGCCCCTAGTATTATGGATGTAGTACTTTTTTTCTTTGATTCTTCCTATTCTTAGATGTCTTGTTTGATAAGCGTTCTCTGATAGATGACCACTATAGATGATGTTGTTTCCATTTGTTGTTCTACTAACTCCAAAATATCCTATTCTATCTGACTTGTTTCCTTGAGTGGATAATGCTAGATATCCTCATCCCTGATGTCCTTAGTCTAAATTTGGAATATATCTGATCCTAATGTTGATAATTCAATTTGACTGTACGAATCAATAACTTGCTCTTTTTGTGTAATAATGTCAGGAGTAAAGGAATCATGTTCTGAATCAAGATCATCTACGTGTTTGTCCATAGAAAGCATCTCATGGGTAGATGGAGTATGTGCATCTTGTATAGATAGGAGAGTTTCCATTAGATCATTTTAGTATCTTTGAGATACAAATTCTTGATCTTGAATGATTTCAGAGTTACTTTCATCATGCTTTGGATCAAGATTTTGACATGGGTCAGTTTCAAAGGATGGATTGCTTACAAATGGTTCTTGGATATCTTCATTAGGCCTAAGAAGTGGCTCAATATCCTCTTGATCTTTGAGTGGACTTGGATAAAGTTTCAAGTTGAGGATTCCTTTAGTATCTATAACCATGAGGTCAAAGGGGTTCAACATGTCTTGGAAAGGATTGTTGCTAGACCTTAGTGAAAGATGTTGATCATGCTTTGGAATGAATTCTTGAGATATGTCCTCTAACTCATAAGGTGACGTAGAGACATTTCAACATGATGATTGGTTGATGGATCATTGATTATGTCAATGCAATCAAATAATTCTAACACTCCTTGAAATAGATCACTAAAAATTGGCTCTTGATGCATGGTGAGTTGATTATCGAATGAGGTGGAAATTTCTTCAATGTGATCGATTATGGATAGGTTTTGATCCTAGTTCTCAATAGTTGTGGTGGATAAATTGTCAATGTCTTCAACCATAAGGTCAAATGATCTTGATATTTCTTGAATTCGATCACTATTGGCTATTGTTGGTGGATTTTGATCATGATTGAAAAGTGACTCTTGACATATGTTGATTTGATCATTGGCTAAAGTAGACATAGCTTCAAGGTGCTTAGTGATGGATTGATCTTGATCCTTGTTCTCAACAATTGTGGTGGAGAGATTGTCAATGCTATCACTAGTGGTTGAATCCTGATCATTGTCCCCAATAGTTATCATTTTTTGTGTTTGTGCTTATGCTTTTTGGGTAGCTTGAGCAACTTGCGTGGCTTGGGAGGCTTGTTGCATTTGTTGAGCTTGTACTACTTGTTGCATGGCTAGATATTGTTGGATGGCCTTTTGGTAGGCCTGGTGAGCTTTTAGCGCAATGTTATATTGTCTTGCTGCATTTGGTTTTGGTGGTAGTGGTGGCAGATTCAAAATTGTGTTGGATGTAGTGGCAAGTGGTCAAGATATGCTTTGGAGCGATCATGGTAGTGAGGGGTTGAGATGTGATGGGTGTGAGAGTGGTGGTTGGAATGATTGAAGTCATAGTGATGGTTGGAATGACTAAGGTGATAGGTCTTTGGGAGACTGCTTTTTGATTTGTTATGATTGGCATTGTTCTTTGATTGGATACCATTTGTTGTTGTGATATCAATGCTATATTTGGAGGATTTGATGCAATTATTTGATTGGTGCTTGATGGATTGCCTTAAATCAATTGATTTTTGACAATTTTTTGATACAAGATGATGTTTAGATTTGGCATGATAGGTTGAAATTGAACATTGTTGATGTTGGGAATCGCATTGCCTTGATTTAGGTAACTTTGATTTTTCATGGTGTTACCTTGACTTGGATTAATACACAAAGTCATTAGCATCTTGTTTGTATGATTTTGAACAATATTTGTATGATTTTCAAACATATCCATCCCAAATTTTACCAAGTTTGGATTCAAAATGTTCATGTTTTGTAAAGTTGTACTTGGCATATTCACATTTCGCATGTTGGGATTTGATGGGATGACGTTGTTCATTTGAAGACTCATGCATTGATTGTTCAGTTGATAGACTTGTAGGTTTGGACTTGGATTTAAATCTACCATCGGGAAAATTGCTCCAAACTTTTGACTAGGCATACTCATATTTGTTGTACCATCGAGGTTTGTGGGAGATAATGATCCCATATATGGATTGTATAAATGTGAGTGTTGAAAATCAATTGGCATTGTAAGGCTTTGATAATTTTCTTGGTTTGGATTACTCATGATGTATGGAGCAAGTTTATATTCCATGTTCTTCTTGTGTTTTGACCTTGTTACAAAAGTGACCTCTAAGGTGTTTAGGACCAACGATGAGATGAAGGGTGAAAAGGGGTGAATGATATGGGTGCCAAACATTGAGGAACTTTAGATTATTGCTAGACTTAGGGTTTGATTTTGATTGGTTTGATTGGATAATGAAATTGTAAACCCTAAGATGTTGGATGTGATCTTAGGATGAACTTGTTCAAAGGATTGCTAATTAAATGTATGAGAAAGGATCCATTCCCATACACCTAACTAAACAAGGTGATTTTGATTTTGATGATTTACTCAAGTCTAAAATGATGTTTCCAAAGCTCTAAAGTTGTTTGTGGGATGAAGATGATAAATGTTTTGAATGGATGAAGTGTTTGATTTGATCCTAGATGAACCTGGGAAGGACTTTTTTACAAGACCAAGATAGTGAAGAACATGCTTTTCTCTAAGAGTAGTTCAAACCAAAAAGACCAATGTTTGCTCGAAAGAAGATAAAAAGATAAACAAGAACATGTGTGGGGTTCAATTTGAGTTAATCTTGGTTAATGACTTGCTTTTACCACAAACACACTTCTTGCTTAGTTTTCAAACTGAATGTCAATGTATTAATTCCTTTTCATTCCATAAGGTCCATTATGTGAAAATCAAGGTTTCAGGAGCATAGTTTCCTATTGCTGACTTTGGAATGAACAAATAGAGATATAGGTCTTTGTGTTTAGAAGCCTTCTAGGGATAAGAAACCCTAGGGAAAAGAAGTAACACTTGGAATTTTCAAAGGTATTTGTTTGTTACAAATGGTTTAAAATTTTGATGATTTGTTGAATGTTGGTTTCGTTATTTTGGATCCAAGCACTGTGTTTTCAAACTGACTTACAAGCAATATAACATCCTAGCTCAATTGGTACGTTTTTATTGGTGGGCTTTCCTCATGCCCTTCTTAGTAGAAGAGATGATTTTACATGCAACTAGGGAAAAAATATAATGGTATGTTAAGAATTAAGTCTTAACCTCTATATTTTAACCAAGATCAGACATGGCAAGTAACTTCTTGGAATCTAAGTTCCAATGCATCCCTTTGATAAACTCATTTGATGGACTAGTTGGTTACTACAAACAAGGGTTTTAGTTTAGACTTTCTGTTTGTGGAGATTGACCCATACGGTGAGAGTCCCTTTTCAGATCCATCTCATGAAAGCCAACTGCGTGATACTGGCATTTACTCCAATACCAACATTTATATGCTAGTTGGAAATACTCTTGGCTTTAGAGTGTTATCGGTTGATTCGTTCCCTTGGGTGAGTACTTTTTCCCCAAGGCAAGCCCTCTAAGATAGAAAAAAGCGAGTAAACATATTCATAGTTCGATCAACCTTCGTTTAGAAACAAAGGGAGAACACATGCAATTGGTTTACTTACACTCGCAAAGTGTTTTATTCAATTTTAAACCCAAAATGAAGTGTGGAGGTGATCACTTTATCTCAACCTAAGATCATAAAAAATGCCTTTTGATTCTCAAGATTGTTGTAAAGTGCGAGAGAAACGCATACATCCTTTTTGATGATGTTAGTTTAAGTAAGAAATCACAAAAACAAAGTTGCACACATTTGTTTTAAGTCCACAAAGCAATTTTGAGTTCATTTTAAAGCACCAAGATGAAGTGCAAAATTTGTCTTGTTCAATTTTTAGCCCAAAAGTAGAGACTAGTAAGTTTGTATTGTTTAGTTTTAGCCCAATTTTGAAAAAAAATCAAAACAATGATTGATTTTAAACCCAAATCTAAAGGGAGTTGTCAAAAAATAGAAAACAAACGGAATACTAGATGCTTCAAGTTAATAAGCATTTAAAAATGCTTTTTCAAGTTGAAATGCCCAATGCTTGAATTGAATCTACTTGTCATTTTTAGATTTTTTTTTCCTTGCTACTCCGTCATCTTCAGGAAATCTACAAATCAGTTACCAACATGTTTAAATTTGCAAATTGTATACTGTTATGTTTAAGAAGCATTTGAGAAAATAGATTACTCCAAGAAAACATATGTTAAAATGATAGTTCGTTGAGTTTTCTATCAAAGAAAACAATATTATTCAATCATTTGTAGCCTTCATGATTTGCCTCTCTTAGTAATTTGTCATTTTTCTTTCTACAAGATCTTCAAATTGTTAGCACTCAAACCATATACAACAATATTAATGTAGAAAAACATTAAATTTTGAGATTTGAACAACAATAACAGATACTCTAATGATATTCAAAATGATAGCCAAATCCAAATGATCTTACCCCAAGATCACATTCAAAGTGAAATTACAAAACCTAATTCACAAGTTGTTCCAAAACATCAGTTTGACTTCATTAAAGTAAATTCTCTAATGTACAATATGAATCAACTTGATTAAAGTCCAAATTTACCATTAATATCGTGTCCAATTAAGATCTGACAAAATTAATCAATATTAATAAGGACGCTAAAATTTTACTTGTTGGTCACATACCCAATCTTTCTCAAAGATAGATATATACATTTTAAAAACATATTTGAAGACTTTTGTTGTCCCTGTGCCTAGAAGCACATGTCGCTGTCACAAAGTGCAAGAACCAGTGCCCACTTGCTTAAATGTCCTTTGGTTATTGTCAACGTCAGTTTTGCTACTTTTATTATTTTGCAAATTGAATGAATGACGTGTTTTTTCAAAAAATATCTGGTAACCTATGAAACAAGGCACACGAACTAATTATCAGACTGCCTCAAAGATAAGCTATTTCCTAGGAATAAACATCGAAGACTTTGATTTCCAACCGATATCTAAAGATGAATCTTAGATTAAAAAGTAGATTTTAATGCATATTAGTATCATGAAGTTAAGTTTCACCATTCTCGTGCCAGTACTCTCTACGCCTCTGCCATAATAATGCTTTGGATTAGGGTATGGAAATCCACCAGAGCATAATAGGTGAGGTCTCGTCAGATATTATGGATGGAAACACGTTCAAAATTGAATGGAGCTAAAGGTATACAAACTATTAAACAAAACATAACTTCACAGGAATGTGATCTCAACCAGGGGCATCTAAATATTATATTTTAGGACTAAGATCAAGCCTAGCTAGATTTTGACAGATTGAGAAAGAATCTCAAATAATTTTTGACAAAATGCCTTTAAAGAAAGTGTGGTCTCAAAGACCCGCACAAAATGTATGCATTGAAAGGGCTTTAGAAACTTTCAAGCTAACACCACTAGTAGGTGTAAAGACAAATTTCTCAGCCCTTTTCGCATCCTCCCTTTTCTTGCGGCCTTTCTTCCTATGTTAAAAATCATTAAAGAAGAGAAAGGGCATGCTTCAAATAGACATGGCAAAAATGACATTCACTGAGGGAGATGGGTAGAATGTAACACATATTTGTTCGATATTTGCACTTATCTACATGATTATCAAGGCGAAAATGACATTCAATGAGGGACAAAGATGAATATGTACAGAAATGATAGCGATTACAACACTATGCACAGTCATAAATTGACAAATAACATCTATTGTCTTAATATGAAAGGGTTCGTATTGCAACAAGCACCACGATGAGCCACTTCAAACTGGTAGAACTGACTGGTTGAGGGTTCAACCCTTCTTTTTCAGAGGAAATAACCAAACGCCACTACATCCTTTTGGATTTTTACTTTACTCTTATCCTAACATAACTTCCATTTCCATTTCATTCAAAAGAAGGCCACTTGAAAACAAAACAGCAATGGAAACAAGAAAATACACACTTATATAGGAAAACTGGGTGTAGGGATGGAAGAGATGACATGACAATGATGGTCTATGCCTAGAGAAACCAAAAGAAAGAGTGGGTGGTGCAAAGGCACAATGTTAAGCCTGGGACGTTAGTGGCCAACTCTCAACACATAGACAACAGAGGTTAAACTTGGCGCAGAGAGCAGGAGATATTGGTGGTCTATGACAAAGAACTGAGAGAACATTCCATTACTGTCAGCACCATCAAAGGCTACTACATATCCCATGCTAGACGGCTTTGAACTTGATGTTGAAGGATCCCATGACCAAAACCGAAAACAAAAGCAAGGAAAATAAGCAAATAGGGAATACACACAGCGAAAGTTACATATGAAAAAGTGATAACAAAGAACAGGCACATCGACTATTGGAAAAAAGGCCTAAAAGAGATGTTAGCTCATTGGAATGTATTAATTCATGAAGACGTGTAAAGCTCAGCAAAATAGTGAATAGTGCAGACTCATGCAAGAAAATATGGATTACAGGAAATGTTAATATGAAGTGTTATGGTATGCCTTCCTTCTAGCGCCACAATGTGAGCAAGATTTTTTCCTGGCTATCTAAATCAACACAATAGATCATTAGTCAAGTTAGCCTAAAACAATAATCAAACTCCCTATGAGGTTCTTAATCACATTAAGACAAGGAAACATGATAAAAAGCATTACAAAGAAATCATAAGCATGTAAACCTATCTAAAATGGATTAAACCATCACTTCATAGGGGGATTGGTGCTATTGTGGAAAATATCCCTTTCCCAACCCCTTTGGATAAGCTACATGATGAAATTGCTTTGAAGATTATATGAAGTGCTATGAATATATGATATGGATTCAAATGACAATGATGCATTTGTGCATGAGATTGTGGAGGAGTAAATAAAAGGAGATAATCTCTATTTATAGAATAAAATGATAGAACAATGCCAAACATGGAGGATGTGGGGCTAAAAACCAACCAATGGCAAGATGCCACTTATCAACTTGTGATAGGTTGAGGAATGAGCACATTTTGGTCAATGTGCCAAAGAGGGGGAGATTTGAAATTTGAATTTGAGAGTTAAATGTTGAGTTTGACCTTTGCAAGAGACATTTAAGAGCCATGTAAGAGCTCATAAATTCCTTGTTGGATGTACATGTCAACTTGTTTTTGAATTCAAATTTGAGGGAATATTCCTCAAAGATGCCATGTTGAGAGAAAATGATGATTTAATAAATCAATAAATTGATTTATTTGTGCAAGTGTGAAAAGCTAGTGGATGTAATGGGTGATTAGGATTAGATTAATTATGATTAGATTAACTTAGATGATGATTAAATGATTTGACCCATTTGACTTAGATTTTAGGATTTAAACTAAATCAAAAGGAGATGAAAGGTGGTTTCAGATTTAATTAAATAAAGGTTTCATTTATTTAATCAAGGAGGGAGATGTTAGGATCAAATTAAATAAATTTGATTTATTTAATTTAAATTGATGAATTTAGGAGATGATTTATGAAAGATGAAATGTTAGGATTTGATTGATTTATTTGAATGAGGTAATGATAGGCTTAAATTAAAAATAAAGTTAATTTATTCAATTTAAATGGATGATCCTTAGAGATTGAACTAAATGAACCTAATTTACCTGATGAATGGATGAATGTGAATTTGATTTATGAATGTGATGTTATTTAAGTGCACAATGCTAATTTCACATGTCTACAATTATTTCATTTTTAACACTGCTTTGGATAGTCTAAACTAGCCTGCTTATGAAGGCTACAGATGCATTGATAATGTGCTTTTCAAGTTTCCCTGCTATAGCAACAGAAACACTAGATTGATATATTATAACAAACATCATATTCAAGGGCACTAATGTCATTCCCATAAATTTTTTCTAGAAAACCCAATAATTTTATTTTTACTACGTTGGTACAAGACTTGTAACATTATTTTAACACAATTCCCTGTTTCATTTGTTTAGATAAAGGAAAACAAAGAGAATAGCTTTACATTAAATTCATTTGAATTTTTTTTTGCAACACACAAATATTTAGTTAAATTAAGGATTTAATAGAATGGAATTTATTTTAATTAATTCATTATAGTCATCTATATGAATATTATTTCCTATTCCTTTTGAAATAATAATCTTATCCTTTCTATTTATTTATTTATATCTTCTTTTATCCCAAGATAGTTGAAAATATGTACCTATTCCCCATAATTTACATCATTATTATTCTCTATTAACTACTTTATTGTGAATTGGTAGCAATAAGAAATTTAAGACAATTTAGATCAGCATATTTACTCTATTTCAATTAGGCTTCTATATCCTTTAATTGGTAATATTGAAATTATTCACAATATCAATTCATGCATTGAGACAAATGTTAATAATTTGAGAAATTATTTTTAGTACCGAAGACATTTATCTGTTTAATATTATAGCTAAGGAAAAAGAATAGTAATCCTAATTCTATTGACTCATTTAATATTGAACTTGCTTGATACAGTTGACCATGTTACACCCTAATATTTCACTATTCCAACAAGCACATTATTATTAATCAATGTCCTTACCCATGCTACTTGTTCCACATCTAGAGATATCAATATGGCTAGCATTATAATTGTTATGATTCAAAATACATTGTTGATCATTTTGTGGTTTGTAAGACATTAACTTGCAACAATGTTAACATAGCTATCATGATTATTCAGTTCTTACTTTAACACTACAAGTGATTTTATTTTTGTATTTCCCTTACTATTGTTATCAGTTTGAATATATATTCAAAAGACAACTTTACTAAAGTTATCTCCATTAATTTATCATTAATACTGTCACATTTCTATCATTAGTACCAATTCCTCTCCCAATAAATATCGCTATCAAGCTTCTCACTATGGTTATTCTTTATACTGATTATGGTTAATATAATTTCTCTCCAAATTTCTTTTTATTATTATTAGCCTTACTGATATACATTAATATTACTATTATTATCAATACTACCCACAAAATTAATTCTAAACTTGATGTTTTAATTAAGTTCATTGAGCTATCATTGCTTCTAAACAACCCTAACCTCTTTTATTATTACTAAAGTTATTATTACTGTAACATAATAATATTGGTTACCATTATCTTTATGGAAGAGAGACCATATTTATTCATGTTAGTTATGGTATCACTATTGCTAGTATACTGCTAATATTGGCCACATTTCTCTTATTATAACTATCCAACATGAAGTGGGTATACTTCTGTAGACCAAAGCATTTGTAAAAAATGGTGTCAATCTAATGGGGTTAAGCCCAGCTTTCCATCCATTACATGCTTGGAAGGGCTAGTATCCATTAAAAATTAGCCATAGATGTAGAGATCAGTGACTCAAAAAAATAAGACAACCTAAAAAGAGAAGTGAGACTCACAAACATCTAGCGATGAAGAACAACAAACTAGACATGCTTTTGATTAGAGCATGAAACCAGAAAGCAAAGACCATCTGGAAGAACATAGGTAGTAAGAAGAAAGGAAACAAACTTAAAATAGACCACCCTTCATAAATAGGGGAAACCCAAAGAAATCCTATAGCTTAAAACACTATACCAAGGGTTGCAACCCCTATGCAACAACTCCAAATGTTTGGCACTAAGCACAAAATAAACCAAATGGAAAAAAGAATACATTTCCACAAAAATAATCCTTCTAAGTGAACTTGAGCTCCACCTACATAGGAGCACATTCCACCTCAATAGGAGCAACAAAGAATAAATCTCCACCTGAATAGGAGAACCAAACATAGTGGCTTGCAAAGGAGAAAATAAACTAGAAGAAAGGACATGAACAACTCCCTTAATCTCCACATGAAGTTGGGTTTGCAAGATAGGAATGGATAACACTCCAATAAAATGTAATACACTAGGGAAAACCCCTAACCCCAATATCATAGCCTTAGGAAACAATTAAGCTGTCTAAACAACCAATACTTTCAAGACCACCCGTCCAAAACACCTCTTCCATAGAAGGCCAATAATAGGCAGAAACCAATGTATCCAATCATAAATCTCCCTACAAGAATTGTGTTGTACTTCACATATCTAACAACGAGCAATATGTGAAAGAGGAGCACAACATCCCCTTGAGAATAAACATTACCATTAAAACCATACTCACCATAGGGGGGTAGATAGGGGAAACCCCCTAAGAGACATTGGATGAGGAACACCTTCCCATAGACAGCAATGAACAAGAGATGAGAAACGAATGAGGTCCATCAATAAAACTACTCAAAAAGCACTCCACAATGTTAGTTTGTTAAGTTTAACAGAGGGTAAATTAGTTGGGTAGTTTTTTCCCATATCGGTAGTTTTTCTCACCTATCATATATTTCATGCCTTTAAAAATATTGTACATTATATGTATTTTAATCATGACATCTCAATTTATTTATTTTTCATTCCTCATGAAATAGCTTCTATTGTTGCTTCTCTCATTCTTATTTTTGCTTGCAGTTGCTCCTGGGTGCTTTGCTCTAACATGCTATCAGAGCTTGTCTTTTGCAACCACCTTCCATGCTAAGAGTTTTCTCTAGGTGTGAGTTGAGGCATGTGTATTTCCTCTAGTGGAAGCTGTGAAAATTGTCTCTATTTATTTCTCTCTTGCAAGTGTTTGTTGGTGGCTATAATAAGAGAACAAAGGAATTTTTTTCATTTTGATCTAGAAGCTAAATTTCTCTGCTGGTAGTTTTGAACATTTTTTTTCTATTGGAGTCATTTCATTCCTTTTCGTGGTGCGATTTACATCCAGTCAAGGAGGTGTTGGAAAGAGAAATGCAAAGTTTAGAAGACCGATTTCAAGTTAAAAAGGTTCAATTTTCAATTCAAAAAGAACGATTATGTGGTAAGTTGTGCACTTCATCCATAGAGGCACATTTTTTTGTGAAGTCTTACATATTTTCAAGAGGGGGTGAATCTTTTTTAAAAATTTCCAAGAGGCAATTTTTGTTGTGGAAGAAGCATTCGATTTGTAAATTGGAGGTGTGATTAAACTTGACATGAATCACCTTTGCCAAAATCATCATCCCCTTGCCTTGATTGCAGGTCATTCCATCTTTGAAAGGGTTGGTTCTCTATGTATAAGGCATTAAAATTTGCACCTTTTCTTCACCTGTGGCATGAATTTTTGTTGTTGGGTGTTTCTCCACATTACTGAGCCTGATTCTATGCTGGGAAGGTGATTGGAGCTACAACCATTTTTTTCAAACTTTATATTTTATAAAGTTCTCCCCTAAATATTTGTTTAGGGTTTCAACTTTGCATGAGAAATTTTTTTGGAGGTGGGCTCATGCAAATTGTTTGGGCACTTCTTTGAACCTAATCTAGGATATTAATCCCACATTGGTGAGAAATACATCAACACTAGTCCTTTTATACTTTGAAACCTTCATTGTTGAATGAGCTAAGGTACACAAAGATATATTGGTTCTCTCGTTGGTGGAAGGATCAATTTTTTCTGCTTGTATAGACTAAGAAGATTTCTTGGAAACTTGGTGTAGCATGAGTTTTTTTTACCAAGGTACATTTGAATTTTTTTTCCAATTTGTGCCATTTTTTTGCATTTTTGTAAAGTAATTTCTTAGAAAATTTGGTGGTTGGGAATTGAAAAACTCCTTGTATCTATTCTAGGGGGTGTATAGAGTTCTTTTGTCCTTTGTGTTTTTCCTTGCAAATCATGTTGGACCCAAGGATTAAACCACTCACTTAGCAAAACTATCACATCTGGAAGCTTAAGATGGCATAATTGTTGCAATCTTAGGGTCTTTGAAGAATGCTAGATGTCGACCAACCCAAGTTCACTAAGGAATTTGAGAAATTTTTTAATGGAAATAAAATGGATGAGGCTATAGGACTCATAGGTCTCCATGTGTCTGATAAATTTTTGTTTCACATTGTGGAGTATACAACTACCAAAGAGGTGGGATAAGCTTGCTAAGTTGTACATGGAAAGGTCAATCAATTCAAAATCTTGACCTCTCTCCCCAAATTCCTTTTTGACTATTTAGGATTTCCTTGCATAGATCAAGTTGATTTTATCACAATTGAAAGGATTTGGTCATGCAAAAAATGATCAGGAGTGTATTTGCTTGATCTTTTCAAAACTACGAGGTCCCTTTCAAGTTGTTTCTTCTACCTTCTATTCTACTATGGTTTCCATGGGAGAAGATCATAATATTCCTTCATTTGAGGAGTTTTGTGATAGATTAACTAGGGAGTGGGCCAAGTTGTTTCAAATAGATGCTCTTCCTAAGAGTCATGCCTTGATGGATCAATCTTCAAGTGGGAAGAACATGAAACAAAATAAGGATTCTAAGACTGATGAGAAAGTTAAGGATCCTACTCATGAGTCCTCCACCTCTTCGAAAGAGAATAAGCCTTAGAAGGTGAAGTTTAGTTGTGTGTATTGCAAGAAGAAAGGGCATGATGAACACCATTGTTATACAAAGAATATTGATGAACTTTCACATCTTCTTTAGAAAAATAATATTACACTGCCCTCATCTGTGACTCCTTTTTCTACAGCCTCTCCATCTACATGATCATCCAAACCTACACAGTTAGGGAATGTTGTATTTGCAAGTGGTAAAGAAGATAAACTCTACATCAGTAAAGGACATGCATTGGTAACTTCCACGACTCATTTTGGTCGTGATAAATGGCTTTTTGGATTTAGGAGCATCTCACCACATGGGTTTTACTCCCTATCCTTGTTTGGGTCTTCATCCTACTAACACTTCTAAAATTTTGTTGGGAGATAGTAAGCTTTTGGATGTTGCGTAGATAGGCAATGTTGAGATTGGTAATTTTTTTTAGAGATGTACTATGTATTCCTGAATTACACACAAATATATTGTCCATCTATCATATTACTCATGGTGAGGTACCTAAGACTATAGAATTTTCTATATATTTATTTTTCATCAGAGAGGTTGATACTGGAAAAGTCATTGTTGTTGGTAAAGTTGATCATGAGTCTCGTCTTTATGCATTTTCGCATTCTGTTGATGATGATGATTATGAACCTCACAACCCTCTTGCTAGTGTTGATAGCAAGTCCTAGGGAGAGATTGGTCATTTGAACTTTGGAATTCTTCAGACCTATGTTGATTCATCTCATGTTGCTTTAGAGGTTGTTTCTTCAACACAATAGGATGTTTTTTATCATTCTTTGTGGGATAGTCAATTGATAGGTCTTGCGGAGTTGTTTTGTGAATATCACATTTCTGATTTGGGTGATGTATTTGAGGGTATATCCCTTATCTTTGATGACAATATCTACACTATTGTCACAACATCTAGTGTTGAGATTCCTCCTCCTTCATCTCCTGCTTCTTTAGATTTGAGTTCTTCTCTTGAGCGGGTTACTCATAGTTTTTCAAAAAAAAATTATTAGATGAGTATTTGGTAGGAATCTCAGATTTGTTTGTGGAGTCGCATCTTGTAGATTTTGGAGACATAGTTGAGGGGATTTCTCTCCTCTTTGATGATAGTTTCAACATGGTTGTTGATGTCTCTAGATCATCTTTGGATATTGACATGGATAAGCCTTCACTTTCACTTGATTTGTTACATTTCTTGGTTTTTTTTAGCATGATTATGTGGTGGATTATTCATGCTTGGAGACTTCTCCTCACTCTTTCAAGATTTCTATTTGGAGACTTCCTTCCTCTTTTAAGTTGGACATGGAGTGACTTCATCATTTGGTGGACTTGTTTCTTCTTAAGGGGAGAGGAGTTACTTGTAGGAATTGGATCATCTTTTGTTTTTAGGCATATTTCATCTGCATTGGAGCTTCTTCATTATGGGGGGATATAATATCTCTTTTCTCCCTTCTTATAGAGGGATCATTGATTGTGTATACATGATGTATGTAGTCCTTTTGGGGTAGTAGTGAGTCCTCCATGCATCATTTTTTGTTCTCTCTTTTGGAGAGGGGTTTTTTCCCATAGGGTTTTTCTTCTTTTCTTTTGTTGTCAAAGAATTCTTTTTGCATTGTAAATAGGTACCTAACATGGTTGTGTAGCTGAGAGCCATATTGCATCTTCATTTTGGATAATAATTCTCCCTAATTTTTCACTTTAGGGTGGGTGTTAGTGTGTTAAGTTTAACATGGGGTAAATTAGTTGGGTGGTTTTTTCCCATATCGATAGTTTTTCTCACCCATCATATATTTCATGTCTTTAAAAAGGCTTTACATTATGTATTTTAATCATCACATCTTAATTCATTTTGTTTTCATTCCTAGTGAAATAGCTTCTCCTATTGCTTCTCTCATTCGTGAAGGTTTTTTTTGGCTTGCAATTGCTCCTGGGTGCTTTTCTCTAACACACAAGACCCATAAGGTTGAACAAAAGTTGAGAAGACATGCTGCAAGAAAAAAAACTCCTACCACCAAAAGAAAAAGACAAGCCTAAGGTAGCAAGAAGAATATCCATTTGTAAAAAACCCTCAACAACAAAGCTCGCAACAAAATACACAAAAGCTAGAGCAAGCAATCCACAGCAAGCCCTCCCATCAAGGAAGCCATGGGAACTAGAAGTAGCATGCAAGAGAGATATCTCTAGAGGCCCACACCGACCAAGGGAAGAGTCGCTTGACACAAAATGCGGCCCAAAAAATTCCAAACTAGATCCATCCATAATAGAAAAAATAGCTTCAACAATGCCCAAAACCACAGCAAGAAATGGATAGGCATTCATAAAACACACAGATCTAGGACACCCATAGGAGAAACATCAAAGGGATACAAACTTCCGTTCCTCAGCCCAACCAAAGCCTGCACCCTTGCACGTGGTGTATTATAAAACCCAAGGTTGCTTGCACCACTCCAAGAAGACCTTCCACACTATCTCCTTCCTGGAACCTGACTCCAATGGGTTCCTCTTGAGCTTGTAGGATGACCAAACCCTGCTCCAACTCTTCACAAAGAGTTCTTACCTTGTGCTTTACCCTGGGTAATTCAACACCTTCTTGCAACTTAATCAATCTTGCTTGGACTTAGAAGGATCTAAGTGCCAACTTCTTCAACTTGATGGAACTATTTGTAGGGGGCTTGAGACATTGTTTTCACACCTTTCATATCCAAATGGAACCATTTTGCTTGGCGTTTAGCCTTCAATATACCTGATTTCATGAATCAGCCTTGATGATGTCTTATTTCTAGTAGCCCTTACCAGTCAGTTTTTAGCATTTTTCTCTCACATTTGACAAACAACCTACCAAACAAAAAGCATTTTCAGACACCCTTTTCAGGGTTTTAAATCTTGCAAAAGACTTCTGGCCTTGTTCTATACTATACAGTGCTTTCCTATGATCTTGGAGTGGAGGCCTAATTCTCCTATCCTCTAGGGTTTCAACTCTCCTTCCTTCAAATCTACCTCACATGGATTAGTTGAGGTCCTAATCCTCCTATATTTCTTAGCTATGACACAAACTCACCTTATTCCGTACTATGGTCGTACGGTACTCCTTCCCCTGGCCAAGTTCCTTAAACTTTACTCCCAAATCCCTAACCAGGTATCTTAGCTCGCCTAGGGTTTGGGTATTAAACTCTCTGCTTGACTCCTTGCCATTCCTATTCCTAAATATATATAATATACTGGCTTCCCTTCCATATCCCTCCAAACTCAGGAATATCCCGTGATCAGGGTCTATGGGGAAGCCATTTTCAAATTCACTACTCAAAACAGTATTTACACCCCTCTAATTTCTAATCTGAAGATTCTAATAAAAAACCCTACACTAATCAACTAAATACAAGATAACTATTATTCCACACTATCCTATGGCATGAACATAGTCTTAAAACAACAAATACATTTCTTGCAAGTTCACTGTTTCTTTAAAGTACACGGGCAGTTACAGAAAGTTCAAACTTTAACTATTGTTGCAGCCTAAACTTATTTTCAATGCATGTATTCTCAATCTATAAACTATCCACAAAAGTAAAAAGGTTTGAAAATGTTAAATAATCCCAAATCCAATGCAGATCAGCGCATATTTTCTATAAACAAACGGTTGTCTGAAAACATATTGTGTTTTCTGTAAAACACAGAAAATGCAGAAAACTAAAACTGAACTCTATTCACCGAAATCTCTTCTTTACAAAAGCATGCTAACTGCTCATTATGAGCCATTACATCTATTTTTATGCCTTTTCCTCTATTCAAGGGTAGTTTCTTGAGCTTTTCCCTATTTTCAAGGAATTCCCATCACTAAGATTGCATGTAATTTACAACTGCAGTTATGCCACTTTCATAACAACACTTTGCAAATTATCTTTATGTTATGCTCCTAATTTCTAGGACCTCAATCTCCTTGTTTCGAACCATTAGCTTCCCAACTGCCTCTTGGCATCTTTTCAACAATTACTATGTGTTTAAAACACATTTTACACCCTACCTTCAAACATAAGCTATCTAAAGCTAAATGCAACTACAATTATCAACATAACAACTAAGATGATATTAATCATGATGATTAACTCATCACACACAAAAATGCAAGATCTACTAAGATCAAAACAAACACAATGAAATCCTGATTTGGCCAAGATCAGGTACAAGCCAAAATTGTGAAAACCAAAATGGAGGTCAGCCTAGGTGCTCCTGCACCATCCTCCCCAAAAAAAAAATTCAATCCATCCCTGGATTGAGCAAGTTAGAATCAATGCCCAACTTCTTGAACTCTACCTCCTTAATCCAGATTGCATCCACTTCAGATTGTCCTTGTCTTTGGATCAGATGTTCCTTATATTCCTTTGTCCTGGTTTTCTTGTAAACTCTAGTATCCAATACCTTATCAGCTTGCTTGACTGCAGTGGAGGGCAGTTTGAGTTCTTCAACATCTTGACTGACTTCATGGAAGGTCTGATCCAAGTTTACTAGTGGTCCCTTGTAGTGTACAAGGTCTGCAACATTAAAAACAGGGGATAGTCCACTGTCATCTGGCAATTGTACTTTGAATGCATTATACCCATACTTCTCCAAGATAGGGCAGGGACCTATCCTCTTCATTTGCAGCTTATGAGGAACTCCCTTCTACAATCTAGCCTTGTTCAAATGCACCATCACTAGGTCACCAACATTAAACTCAACCTCTCTTCTATGCTCATCCACTTTGGTTTTATGTTTCAAGGTATTCTCTGTCAAGGTTTTTCTAACTATCTCATGAATTTCCTGCATTGCACAAGTAAAATCCTCTACATAACCACTTCCCTTGACTCCATCCTTCAATTCCCTCAACTCATAAACACCCCTAGGATGTAAACCATACACAATTTCTAAGGGACTCTTCCCTGTGGATCTATTTATTGTATCATTATATGCATATTCAGCCTGCCCAATAATCTGATCCCATTGTTGACCATACTCCTTGGTCAAGCATCTCAAAAGGTTTCCAAGTATCCTATTAACCACTTTGGTCTGACCATCAGTTTGGGGATGGTATGCAGATCCAAAGGACAGATTGGTGCCCATTCTTTGCCAAAGAGTCTTCTAAAAATGACTCATAAACTTGGTATCCATGTCTGATACAATGCTAATTGGCAAGCCATGAATTCTGACTATCTCTTTGAAGAAAAGTGAGGCTATTTGACTGGCATCATTGGTTGTTTTGTAGGGTATAAAGTGAGCCATTTTTCTAAATCTATCAACAACAATATAAACACTATCCATACCTTTCCTTGTCTTGGGTAAACCAACTACAAAGTCCATGCTCAAACATTCCCATGGCCTAGAAGGGATTGGCAGTGGCTGGTATAGGCCTACATTTGAGGAAGTGCCTTTGGCCTTTTGACACACCACACAACTCTCTACATATTTCCTGACATCTAGGTTCATCTTAGGCCAAAAATAAAACCTTTGGACAAGCTCTTGAGTTTTGGTGATCCCAAAATGACCACTCAATGCACCATTATGCTTTTCTTGAATTAAGTTCTCCCTAATAGAACCTCTAGGAACACAAAGCTGATTCCCTTTAAACAACAAATCACTTTTCAAGGTGTATTCAGCATACTTGCTATGGAAATGGTTCTTAAACTCAAGGCATACCTTATAAATTTCTGCAAAATCTTCATCATCTGCATATAGATCTTTGAAGTGATCTATTCCCATGCTCTTCAACTGGATTTCTTGAATGGTAAGAACCCTCCTGCTCAATGCAACAGCAACTTTGTTGAGAGCTCCTTTCTTGTGCTTGATATTGAAGGTGTAAGCTTGCAAGTACTCCACCCATTTCATGTGCCTGTGACTCAACTTCTCTTGTGAATTCAGGAAACTGAGTGCTTGATTGTCTGAGTACACAATGAATTCCTTGGGAAGCAAGTAGTGCCTCCACTTTCTTAGTGCTTGGACCAATGCATACATTTCAAGGTCGTAAGAAGAGTACTTCTTCTTGGCTTCACTTAGCTTCTCAGAATGAAAAGCCACTAGTCTGCCCTCTTGGCTGAGAATAGCTCCAATTGCTACATTGCTTGCATCACATTCAATGGTGAATAGCTTCTCAAAGCTTGGCAACACCAAAACAAGTTGGGTAGCTATCTTTTCCTTCAGCAACTCAAAACTCTTGTTAGCTTGCTCATTCCACACAAATTTGGTTTTCATTCCCCCTTTAATGGTATCCAACATAGGAGCACAAATTGCACTAAACTGTCTGATGAATTTCCTATAATACTGAGCAAGACCATGGAAGCTTCTTACCTCTGTTGTTGTCTTGGGAGTAGGCCAATTAAGAATGGCTTCTACCTTGCTGCTGTCCATCTTCAAGTTGCCATGTGATAGCACAAAACCAAGGTACACCAGCTCTGTTTTGATGAACTCACACTTTTCCAGATTGATCTTTAGTTTCTCCTCCTGCAGCTTCTTGAAAATCAGCTCAATGTGTTTGAGGTGCTCTTCTTTTGTTCTGCTATAGATTAGTATATCATCAAGATACACTGCTACAAACTTGCCAATGTAGTCCTGGAGAATTTCATTCATGAGTCTCATGAATGTGGAGGGGGCATTAGATAATCCAAATAGCATTACTAGCCACTCATAAAGACCCTCATTGGTTTTGAAGGTTGTTTTCCACTCATCACCCTCATGTATCCTAATTTGGTGATATCCACTCTTTAAATCTATCTTGGTATAGTACCTAGCTTCACCTAGACAATCCATGAGATCTTCAATTCTAGGGATGGGAAACCTATACCTGATGGTTATCTTATTTATTGCCCTGGAATCAGTGCAAAGCCTCCATTCTCCTCCTTTCTTAGGTGCTAAGACAGTGGGTACTACACATGGACTAATGCTTTTCCTAATGAGACCTTGGTCAAGTAGTTCTTGAATTTTCCTAGCTATTTCCTCATTTTGCTGAGGTGTCATCTTATAGGCTGTTTTATTTGGAAGGGTGGCTCCTGGTATCAAGTCTATCTTATGACTTATGGCTCTTTTAGGAGGTAAGGTTGCTGGTTGACCACTACTTACAATGGTTTCATAGGTCTGCAACAAATTTTGGATCTCCTTCGGTAGTTCTTGCTTTTTAGCTGCCTTCTCTTTGCTTACTTCTCTTGGCTTGATCATTACTGCATAGCCAACGCCTTCTCCTTCTTCTAAATCCTTTAAAAACTCTTTTTCACCGGGTAATAGCAGCTTAGAACCCGATGTCTGCACCTCAGTATCTTCCAACAAAGATTGAATCTTGTAGGTTACATTGTCCTTCTTGAAGGTATATGAGTTCTTGGCTCCATCATGCATAGCTTGATGGTCAAATTGCCATGGCCTACCTAGGAGCAAGTGGCATGCATCCATAGGTAACACATCACATAATACCTTGTCTTTGTACTTGCCAATTGAAAACTCCACCCATGCTTGTTCATTCACCAAGACATGCTGACCCTTATTGAGCCATGTAACCTTGTAAGGATTTTTGTGAGGTATCCTTGTCAATTTCAGTTTACTGACTACCTCCTCTGACACAATATTGTCAGTTGAACCTGAGTCTATTATGACCTTACACACCTTCCCCATCATTTTGCATTTTATCCTAAACAAAGATCTTCTTTGGCTTGGCTCTTCTTTGACTGGTTCTTTGATCAAAGTTCTTCTCATCATAAGATTCTCACCTTCCTCTGAGTTCAAAGGTACTTCTGATTGTTTATTTTCTACAGTTGTTTCATCTTGAATTAGATTGGTTCTCTTATCTCCTCCATGAGAAGTGCTACCCTTCTCAGGACATCTATAGGCTGGGTGTCCCAATTGGTTGCAATGATAGCATTTCATGTTGGTGAAGTAGCTGCCTCTTCCTTGTCCACCACTTCTTCCTCTGGAGCTGAAACCTCTTCCTCTACCACCTCTACTGGAACTTCCTTCTTGTTGTTTAGAAAATATAACTTCTCCTTGAGCTCTTGATTCTGAGCTTCTTCCACTATAGCTTCCTCTTTGTCCTCTGCTGTCTTTCCCTTTACCTCTACTTTTGGGATTTTGTTCTTATTTCTTTTTTCCTTTCTCTTCTATTTTTAAAGCCATTTGATAGCATTGGCAGACTGTTTTGAAGTTTACCAAACTCATATCTTCTTGAATAGACCATTTGAGTCCATTTAGATACATTGCTAACTTTATGCTTTCATCTTCAACCACCTTTGTTCTAAGGCACAATTTTTGAAATTCCTCTGTGTATGTTTGAACATCCATGTCTTTTTGCCTCAGATTGTGTCTTCTCCTATGCAATTGGACTTCATAATCATTAGGGAGATAGGTATGTCTTATCTTAGTCACCATTCCTCTCCAGGAAACTATGGGACCTTTGCCTTCTTTCTCTCTTTCAGATTGTACAAATTTCCACCATGTGAGAGCTGCTCCTCTCAAGCTTGACTTGGCCACCTTTACCTTTTGGGCCTCTGTTATGCCATCACACTCAAAGTGACTCTCAATGCTCTCAATCCAGTCCACAACTGAATCGGGGTCCATTTGTCCACTGAAAAGTGGCACACCCTCCATTGCTTTACCACTCAAGGCCTGCAATACCCTTAAGAATGGTTCCTCTGCAAGAACAGGATCAGGCTTTGGAGCTTCCTCCTCCAATTCCACTTCTTTTTCCTTGGCTTCCTGCTCTTCCTTCTTCTTAATCTTGTCCTTCACAGTATCTGTTGTTTCTTGAACTTCATCCAGGAGTCTCTCCATCTAAGATATCCTTTCTCTGAGTAACCTATTATCTTCCTCTTGCTCTTCTACCTTCTTTGCTAGCTCTGCATTTGTCACCATGGTTCCTTCTCTGCTGTATTCTCTCCTATTGACTCAGTGGATTGGCTCATTAATCACAAGCCTTGAATCTAACTCTTGGCTCTGATACCAATATGGTGTATTATAAAACTCAAGGTTGCTTGCACCACTCCAAGAAGACCTTCCACACTGTCTCCTTCCTGGAACCTGACTCCAATGGGTTCCTCTTGAGCTTGTAGGTTGACCAAACCCTGCTCCAACTCTTCACAAAGAGTTCTTACCTTGTGCTTTACCCTGGGTAATTCAACACCTTCTTGCAACTTAATCAATCTTGCTTGGACTTAGAAGGATCTAAGTGCCAACTTCTTCAACTTGATGGAACTGTTTGCAGGGGGCTTGAGACATTCTTTTCACACCTTTCATATCCAAATGGAACCATTTTTCTTGGTGCTTAGCCTTCAATCTACATGATTTCATGAATCAGCCTTGATGATGTCTTATTTCTAGTAGCCCTTACCAGTCAATTTTTAGCCTTTTTCTCTCACATTTGACAAACAACCTACCAAACAAAAAGCATTTTTAGACACCCTTTTCAGGGTTTTAAATCTTGCAAAAGACTTATGGCTTTGTTCTATACCGTATAGTGCTTTCCTATGATCTTGGAGTGGAGGCCTAATTCTCCTATCCTCTAGGGTTTCAACTCTCCTTCCTTCAAATCTACCTCACATGGATTGGTTGAGGTCACAATCCTCCTAGATTGCTTAGCTATGACACAAACTCACCTTATTCTATACTATGGCCATACGGTACTCCTTCCCCTGCCCAAGTTCTTTAAACTTTACTCCTAAATCCCTAACCGGGTATCTTAGCTCACCTAGGGTTTGGGTATTAAACTCTCTACTTGACTCCTTGCCATTCCTATTCCTAAATATATATAATATACTGGCTTCCCTTCCATATCCCTCCAAACTTAGGAATATCCCGTGATCAGGGTCTATGGGGAAGCCATTTTCAAGTTCACTGCTCAAAACATACACCCCTCTAATTTTTAATCTGAAGATTCTAATAAAAAAACCTACACTAATCAACTAAATACAAGATAACTATTATTCCACACTATCCTATGGCATGAACATAGTCTTAAAACAACAAATACATTGCCCGCAAGTTCACTGTTTCTTTAAAGTACATGGGCAGTTACAGAAAGTTTGAACTTTAACTATTGTTGCAGCCTAAACTTATTTTCAATGCATGTATTCTCAATCTATAAACTATCCACAAAAGTAAAGAGGCTTGAAAATGTTAAATAATCCCAAATCCAACACAGATCAATGCATATTTTCTATAAACAAACGGTTGTCTGAAAACACACGATGTTTTCTGTAAAACACAGAAAATGCAGAAAACTAAAACTGAACTCTATTCACCAAAATCTCTTCTTTACAAAATCATGCTAACTGCTCATTACGAGCCATTACATCTATTTTTATGCCTTTGCCTCTATTGAAGGGCAGTTGCTCGAGCTTTTCCGTGTTTTCAAGGAATTCCCATCACTAAGATTGCATGCAATTTACAACTGCGGTTATGCCACTTTCATAAAAACACTTTGCAACTTATCTTTATGTTATGCTCCTAATTTCTAGGACCTCAATCTCCTTGTTTCGAACCATTAGCTTCCCAACTGCCTCTTGGCATCTTTTCAACAATGACTATGTGTTCAAAACACATTTTACACCCTACCTTCAAGCATAAGCTATCTAAAGCTGAATGCAACTACAATTATCAACATAACAACTAAGATGATATTAATCATGATGATTAACTCATCACACACACAAATGCAAGATCTACTAAGATCAAAACAAACATAATGAAATCCTGATTTGGCCAAGATCAGGTACAAGCCAAAATTGTGCAAACCAAAATGGAGGTCAACCTAGGTGCTCCTGCACCAGCACGCATCCACACCAATCTCTTAGCACACCAAACCAACCCCATAGGTTGCACAACCCAAGCAAAGAATGACCAAGAACACCTAGAGCCATCAAGATCAAGATCGTCTTTGCTAGTTCCTTCAAAAAAATTCAAAAAAGAGCCCCTTCATTTCTTCCCGCTCCACACTCCACTCATGCCACTCTCTATTCAATTAAAAATATTAGTATAACTATGCTAGTACTTTAGTATGTTAATTCCTAAAATTAAAATACCATCTGATACATTCTTTTGAGTAACTTTAGGCCATTGCATATATAGTGTATTATAAAAGAAAAAATATTGTATGTGATATTACTTATGATAGTAACCATAACCAAACAAAGAAAAATTGAATAGATATTAAAATATATTAAAATGATATTGTAAAAGTTTAGAGCAAGTGTTGAATCGATTTATGCATGGAGCAAGGAGTTCAATATTTTCTAGTATAATCCACTCTTACTACAAAACATACTATCTAATAGCTACATACAAAAATGGCATTCTATCTAGCCACACAAATCAATTTGAATTTATAAAAAATCACATAATAGTGACAGCGAAGGAGTGTAGTTAATCTTGGCAAGTTCTTATTTAATATTTTACAAGAGTTTGAGGCATAGACACTTCACAACCTTGGTAAGTGCATATTTTTTATATTTTTTAATCCATTTTTCTTATACAATTGAATACCTCAATATAACAATGCTATACTATTTTACTTTTAAATAAGATAGCGATAATCTCGATTCAATAAGGATGAGCATCATTTGAATCCTAATACCACCTAGGTTAGTATTGTTTACCTTCACCAATAATTACCATGGAGATTTTCTTTCAATCTCATGGAGTCTATATAACTCTATTGAAGCCTCGAGGTTGATTAACAATTTTAATTTCTTCCTACCACTTGAAATTTCTATATACAATAGGCCCATTGAATCAATGTACATTATCCTCAAGTTCAATCTTACCATATTTATCCTACAAATTGATTGGCCATGTTGTCTTGACTACAAATAGTTGGTCCCTCTACTTAGGTTTACCATTGGATTCTCACTAGACACAAATCTAGGCTATCTTGTGAAAATGTACACTCCTAACTCTATATTGTTGGTTGTGTCCCTATTAATAAACTTATTGCACCCAATATTTTTTTAAGAAAAAATGATAAAAGAATATCATTGAAAAAAATTATACAGTTAATAACCTACAAAATATCTTAAAAATTGTTTCCTCAATAAATATTCTTAATATACCACATTTAAAAAGCTACTAATGTATTGACTTGTAAAATAAGATTAATATAGATCACAACATTTACATAACTAGTTCATGAGGTCATTAGGATTATTAATCTTTGTTAATATAAGGAAGTATGGTTCATACAAAAATTAATCCAAAACTAACTCTAAATAAGTAGAGGCATTCAAATTTAACCATTGCAAAATTAAACAAAACATAATTTTTTACTAAAAATATATATAGAAAATAGAAATAAAAATGTTTTCCACAATAATAGAGTTATTCCTAACATCTACATTTTCACCCTTCGATGAGTAGTCTATGAATAGTTTGATAGAGTTAACATGGGATCTACCTTTTCCTTGACAATGGCTAACCTTTACATGGACCATTTCAAAAATACTGTCTCCACTCCTTTCTCTCTAAACCAAAGTGGTGGAAGTATATGTCGATACTACCAACAATTATTGACCCTATGATTGTGATAATCTTGAAGAATTAAAATGTTTGGTTTCTCATTTACTCCTTGTGTTCACTTGGTTCTCTTGTTACCTCACTCCCATCTCCTATTTAATAGGTGAGGTTTGTAATTTACCATTTTACTTCTCTACTCTTCCTCTCTACATTATCATTATGATAATATATTTAAATTTGCTAATTTTTTAAAATTATAATTTAATAAATAAAATACAGTTGAAAACATGTAATAAAATTAATTTATAATCAAAATGTTATAATAAGTTGTTTTTTGAAAGAATTCCTATTTATTTTCTCGATTTATGATCTCTCTTGAGGGCAACATATGTATACTCTATATAGCTCAATTAATTTGAATAGTATAAATTAATTATAAGTTCTTCAAAGATTGTATTTGGCTAAACTATTGGAAAACAAAATTATTGGATAAAATTAAATTAAAGAAAAAACTTTCACCATTAGCATATTTCTTTCCATTCCATGATGAAAATATTGAAGCAGCAAACTTCAAAAAGAATAAAAAGTAATTGATATTTTATTACGAGTCTATTGTATTGGATTCAATAGGCATCACAAACTTTCAGAAGTGTTTTGTAAGTTTAATATATTTGAAAGTGACAAAATACCTAAAGGCACAGTTCAACCCCCCTAAAAAAATCTGAAAGTAACTAATTTAAAAAAAAAAAAAATTACAGATATTTTATTAATGGTTCTATTATATTGGACTCAATAGACATCACAAAATTTGAAATGTGTTTTGCAAGAATAAGATACTTGGAAATGGCAGCATCCTTTAAAGATAGTTCAACCTGCCTCAAAAAATTTGAAAGCATCTGAACTAAAAAGCATAAAATAAAAAAATTTACAAATATTCTGAGTAGTTCTATTGGACTCAATAGAAGCCACAAAATTTCAGATTACTTGAAGACAGCAGTAGACCTAAAGGCAGAGAGTTCAACCCGCCTCAAAAAACAGAACTGTCCTCGTAAAGTAAATGCAGGTCCGTATATTAAAGGGACGAAACGGCAGTCAGCATCGGTAATTAGTTATATAAAATAAAACTCTTGCAATCTGCTTAGTCCTGGAAAATATAAGTGTCAGCTCCACCAACGCTTACAGTCATACACGGAACAAAAAGCCTGTAAGCAAGTCAGTATCAGAAGTATCCCCGTGGCCAAAACAGTGAGGAGCTGCCATGAACCAAATATGTATTTGTTTCCGTACTCCTTCGCAGCAACGCTCCATCTGTTGTTATAATGCTTGTTGACGTCCGCTATCACTTGGTCCAAATATTTAACTCGCGTCAATTTGACGCATTTACCCAAGCCGTTCCA
Source organism: Sequoia sempervirens (assembly GCA_007258455.2). Taxonomy (NCBI): domain Eukaryota; kingdom Viridiplantae; phylum Streptophyta; class Pinopsida; order Cupressales; family Cupressaceae; genus Sequoia; species Sequoia sempervirens. The sequence goes on from VDFB02193867.1 coordinate 640,238,578, forward strand.
CAGGCTTGCCACTTTTCCGTCGTCTGCCAGGTGATTGTAGATAATCCCGCTCTTTCTCAGCAGCCGAACATCTTCGTCCGAGTCGATGATGCCGTTCATGAAATCAGTGTAGCGAGTGAAGATCAAAGAACCGGGAGCCGCCGAAGCTTCGAACGCCACCAGATTCCTGAGAACTACTTCGGTGTTGGAATCCAACCTCAATTTGGGAAGATAAAGGGTTGCAGTGGTCTGGTCGAAGCGAATTGTGGTAATGTCTCCCTCCGTTGGAAAAAATTTTACTCCCGCCGAGTATAAATCGGAGACGGAGGGAATCGCTAGTTCGTCGCGTGTGGGAGGAGTTTCAGTAGAGGAATACCCGCTCTCCTCATCTTTTTCCTCATCCTTTTCATCTCTGCGCTTAATAGAAAGAGTTTCAAAAGCTGAAACAAGATTCGTGGACAACTGTGTCACCAACTGGACAGGCCTTCCTTGCAAGACACGCTCAGGGAGTGCCGAGATAAGTTGAACAAGGCCAATTTTTAACGAGGAGAGAGCCTTCCATAAAGCTTCCAGAGCGCGCGTTAAGTATGTTGGTTTCGGCAACGGAACATTCCCGTCCTCATTCTTCTTAGAAATGGTATCTTCCATGGCTGCTGCAGGGACAACACAGTAGTAGAGCACCTCCAGTATGTGACCCCTCTCTTTTATACGCATCCTTGAACTATCCGGCATTTTCAACATAAATGGCGACCATTCTTGACAGGCGAGAGTCACCAGATTGCAGAGTCTTTCTTCGGCCTTATCTTGAGAACCCAACTGCATTTCCAGCAGCTTTTGCAAGAGGAACAAAGGTAACTGATTCTCGAGCATCATCAGATCTCTAATAATTGCATTGTGGGTTGCACTTCTGCGAGAGGGATCTAAAACTCTGCCCAGTCGCTTCACCTGGTATGACGCTTGCGCAATAGCCTGATCCGCCCGTTCGGCGCAGAACTGCAAGCACTCGAGCAGGAACGATGCGTCCAGGGCCATAAGCCATGCAAGGGCTTCCTCGTTGTAGTAAAGATATTTGTGGTAGCAGTTCCTGATCTCCCAGTCGTACTTCTTCACTTCTTCCACTACAGATTCGAACTTGCTATTACCGGTTAGCGTCTTCTGAAATCTTCGCGCAGCAGCCACTTTGTATCTCTCCATTTCGTACAGTTGGGATCTCCAGTGGTGATATGGACCAATGGAGACGCACTGTGGAATATATGCTTCTGGCTTTACTGCCAACAACTCCTTGGGCACACCAAAAATGGATACACAAATCTCTTTTTCGTCTTCTTGCTCGCCATGTCTTTGCAGGCCTTCCTTGATTTGAATAACCCAAAGATCTTGATCGATGACTACTTCATCTCCACTCATCAGTTCCATGAGTCCAAGTCGGACGCAGATGAAAGATCACAGAAAACAACCAGCCAAGCAAGGGATGGAAATAAGATAATCAACAGGTCAACTATGAGAAACAAGTGGCAGGGGGTCGTTATATATAGCTTCATCCTCGGCTCTACCGAAAAATCAACTTGAATTTCACAGAAATTTCCATGCTTCTCGCAAGAAATTTGAAAGCATTTCTATGCCCAGAGCCTCACATGATAAATGCTTAACCCAAATGATTCCATTCAAAGCGCGAAGGATCCTCGTTACTCTCAGGTGGTACTTCCAGACGGTGGGAGAGGGCCCTCGGATAAGGCCCATCTAATCCAAAATATGTAAACGTAAATTGTAAATTTCAGACGATCGCAAGATGAAAATTGTAACTTCAAGTTTTAGAATTTGAAGTTTATTCTTCATCTTAGCAAATACGTTCGTTAAGCAGGCAGTCTTTGTCTAAGAAATCTTGTCAAAGGCTTATATGGGCGAGGGCCCACAAGAATACGCTGCCAAGTTGAACACAACTGCTCCATGTGTACATTTATTGGCTTTTTAAGACATTTGAGTGTGATCATGTTTTTACGTGTCATTGTTTTTTCCGTTTTATTTTTAGCTTGCTTATTTTTAATTAATGTCATCAACATATTCGTTCTATACAAGTTTTAATTTGTTTTCCAAATTTATATATTTAGTAGATATATTTTATAATATAAAGGATGTAGATTTATATATTAAAAAATATGATTAATATATTTTTAGTATTAACAATATAAAATAATTTTTAAATAAATACTATAAAATAACTTTTGGATATATAATATAAAATAACTTTTAAATATTTCATTAATAAATAACATAATTTTAAAATAGTATTCTACAACAAATAATTTAATTTATAAGTTAAAAAAAAAAAAAATTAATATTTTAAGATGTTTATAAGATAAATGTATTTAAGATATTTGTATTAATTATTATGTTTTCATATTACAAATATTTATATATATTATGTTTAGAATAAGAAAGAACATATTATAATTAGTTTATGTTCGATAATTTATATTGAAAATTGATAATTCTTTAAAATTATAGGAGATGACAATAATAAAATAGTTGGTATGAGTTTTCCACAGTCCATGAAGATACAAGATTTAAGTTTTTGGATAAAATACAAAAGTAGAATGTAATTTATATTAATTTGAACTTCTTAATGATGAGATGTTTGCATATTGTATTCAACAATTAGGTTCAACTATTTAGTATTTTATTATTTTTCTTAAGTTATGTTTTAAAAAAAAAAAAAAAATTGAGATTGTTCATAATTAAATATTTGTTTTATAAAAATTAATATAAAGGCCTCCTAAACAAACTACCCCTTATCATTTTGTGTTGGTTAACTTCTAGTTTCAATAATGATATGTAGCTACACCATCCCTCTCATATCATCATTTCTATTAGAAAATTAATTTACCCTACATTATCTAAAGTTCAAAAATTAACATTAATCTTATTGATCTCTTTTTTGTTTGGGTTTAAATTTCTCCACAACCATGTCAATAAAATTATTCAAACTAATATATTGATCTATTTCAAAATTTTAATTAGATGTTTACTCATCTTGCATTTAAGTACCCATCACATTAATTTTTAATAAGCATATAATAACATCTTTATTACAATGATTTTCTCTAATCTCAAAAAATATGATAGTGAATAATTGGAATGGAAAGTGGACAAATGTTATCTAGGAAAATCTAAATGATATATTTAGATGTATAGAAAGGTTTTTAGAGTTGGGTGGGAATTGTCTTTCTTGGTGAGATTCTTAAATAACATTATTTTGGTAGAATATTACATGCAAGCTATTAATAAAAAATAAAAATAAATAAATTAGCTTTAATTAAAACTACAACAAGATTAAACAAATTAAGAGAATGATCTAGTGATGTGAGAAATTGAGATATCAATATAGGATTCATTACAATAGATATTGCTCTCCCTATAGGATTGTAACTTTATTTATTTTTAAATAAAAAATAAATCAAAATATTTAAAAAGAAATAAAGATATGATTGTAATATTTATAAGTTATAGTCTATCAACAACTCTTCATGATCTCTAACTCAACAAGCTTTCTCCATCTCTCTATAATTTGATTTATTTATATTCAAAATATTAAAAAAAAATAGATATGATTGGTACTTTAAATTATAGTTTAGTAGCAACTCTTATTGATCTTGCTATAATTAACAACTTTTTTTTTATCTTAATATAATTTACCAACTCTACTTTATCTCTTAATAGATGTAAATTTATACTACATGTATATGAAAAAAATTAAAGTAAAAATATAAATATAATAAATAACAACCATTATCTTTAATGTTCACTCACAAATAAAACGTTTTTAAGTAAGTATTGAATCAAATATATGCCTATGAATGATATTAATAAAAAATTCAATGTAATCTTACTTGTACAGTTGAAAACATTCCAAAAAGAAAATGTGATTTGCACTCTATCTTTTAAAAATATTCTAAATTAATATGTATTTATATAATAAATATTATAAAATAGATATATTACAAATTTGAATATTAAATAATATTTTTAGTAGTTTCCTAATAATTAAAATGTCATATATATTATTATATAAAAATATAGTAAGTGAAATTATAAAAACTAATTGATTTGAATATTACAATTCTGCTATAAACTTCAAAGTCAACCCACAGACCATCAAACTCAATCAAATCACACCTACTCCTCACATAGTAACTTTTGAATTTATTGTATATAGAAAAAGAATTAAACATTTTTTTTTATAGTAAGTCAAGCCAATTTATTGACCTTGTAATAGACACGACAAAATAATACATTTAAAATAAACGTTACTGATATCGATTTAGGTTCCGTTTCGATTTCGATTTGGCATTTCTAAGCTTCAAAAAAAGCAGAAATTTGATTTGTGTGATATTAATCGGGGACAACATGAGTTAAAAATGGGAAAGTTAATTGATTGTTTTGTTTCGCACATGCCGGGTCAAAATTGCTTCCGTAATCGAAAGAGAATTCCTCAGTTTTTGCCGTCCAAAGAGAATTCCTCAGTTTTTGCCGTCCAAGCTTTACTCCCTCCAACAAATATGTACTTTACACGTCCGGAAATTTGACCTGCTTTAATGAACAGGCTCGAGAATTTAGCGCTGATTTTAGGCGCAACATCTATCCAGCTATCAGATTGTACATTTCAATTTAACTTTTAATTAAATGAAAATAAATAATTATATTGTATTCTTCTTTTTAACAAATTAATAAATACAGTCAAATGTGCATACTGATGGCTGCATAGACACTGGCCATTTGAGTAGTTGATAATAGTCTTTCACCACTGAACAATATGTTGACTTTCAATTATTTTAAGTTTTATTAATTCACCACAAGGAAAAATTATGTATTATTTAAAGGTTTATTAATCCCAGCAGAGAAAATTGATTTTTTTAATGGTTGTCAATATTGATTTATTTTAGAATTTAATTTAATTTTTTTTAATTAGTCTAATTTTATATTTTATATGATTATATGTAAAAAAATTAATTTTGAAATGTATTTAATTTTTTTTAATTTTAGATTAGATTAGATTTGTTTTCGGTTGAAAATTAAACTCTTTACTAAAGATTGATAATTCAAAAAAAAAATCTTTATTTATTGACATGGATGTCAAAAGCATCAAATTTTATCTCGAAGGGTGTCAATTTTAAGACATCATTTTAGATCTATCAACAATTAAAAAGATGGGAGAAAAAACAAAAAATATTCTAAATATTAGAGAAAAAATCTCATTCAACGTTAGTCATAGTTCAAGTAGAATTGACGACAAATATTACTATCGCTTCTAAAGTTATATATATTCTAACATTCATAGTCCAAGGATTTCACATACAATATCAAATTTTTGACTTCAAATAGGTGACAGAGAGAATTTGTAGAGTACTATGCATTGGATTCAATGTTTCTTCCCTTGGATGAGTAGAGAGGATTTTGTTCATATTTGATCACTTGTGGGATCCTAATATTTGGGGTGGGATTATGTAAGTATTTGGATGGATTGGAAGGGAAAATAACTTGTGTCAGTATATGTTATTATGACCCATATGATGGTAAAACAGGTTATTGGAATTAGTATTTCTTGATACAAGTTTATATGTGTTTTCAAAATTTGGACTTTGATGGAGACAAGTACATATGTTGTTTGCTTGTTTGATGGCATGGTTGATATGCATGAGAGACTTGGAGTCTTTGTTCAATGAGAGTTGATTAAAAGTATAGCGATGATGCTATGCCTATATTTGAACATGTGGACATAAGCACAATTTTTTTTTTGTGTGGAATGAATTGAAATATTATCTCTTCATACCTTGCATCACAAAAAAAAAAAAAAAAGCATTCAAGTATCACACCAAAGCTAACAAAAAAATTTCTATGCTCTTTTATCATTAAATAATGAACACCCATTTACTACCTTAGTGTAGAACTTATGGATTATAAACTTCACCAATGAAAAGCTACTTGGCCTCTAAAAGTAGGATTGTCAAGCATGTAAGGGACAATGTTATCCTTGTATATGCATTAGTTTGACTTACAACATAATGTGTCATGAAGAGAAAAAAATAGTTCATGGGCATGTTGGAAGCATATTAAGTAATAATTTCAATTGATCTTGCAAGACAACCTCTAGGATTGTAGATAGACATTATGCTATGCAAATGATATTGAGCTTCATAGAATGCAGGGTGACGAAAATTTGTTGAAATGTTGGTTTGGTTGTTTTGTTAAATTATCTCACTACCATTATTTAGACATCCAAATAGAAAAGTGTATCTCTCAAACTATTTATTTCCTATTCCAATATCACAACGTCATAAAAATTAAATGACAATTTATTTTTTACATTTTAAATAAATACAATTTTAACATTCATAATAGAGTCGGTATATTGTTTGTGTGTGTTCTTAATAAGAAGATAAAAGAATTTAATTCCTATACAATCGTTTTTGAATTAATTTTTTTTAACCCACATCCCAAAGCAATGTCTTTATACATGCTTATAAACATAAAAAATTGATATAATTTTATTATTATCTCAAATAACTTATATTCTAAATTTAAATAATTATTATTGTAATTTGAAAGAATTAAATAATTGTTATTGTAATTTAAAAGAATATTATAATAACATATGACAGATTTAAATTGATATTGCATGATGATGGGTCCATCATTTGATTAGAATTAAGGGCATATATTATGTATATCAAAGTTTTGTTTCCTTTATTCTAAATAGGAAAGAACTAGTATTTATTTTGTTTATTATATAGATAATAAAACATAAGCCCCTTGAGATTATACAAGAAGGGAAATGATGTAAGAAGAAATTAAGTCACCTGAAGGTAGCCCCCAACCCTAAAATAAAACACAATGTTGAAGAAAGATGATGGTTGCCACCTATGACAGGTTGCATTCCTACAATGGTGCTAATGTTGAATCCCTGCCTTTCTGGATGTAAGGGGTTCTATATTTTGTTTATTCTCTTGCTATTTGCTACAAGCGTTGAGGGTTTTTAACCCTATTACATAACTAGGTGATAGCCTTCATCATTATGATCATTCCTACTATGCATGATAAACACCTTTATTTATCAATATATATTTTATCATTTATTTTTAAAATCTATGATTCACCTTTTGTGGGATCATGAGGGTTTAAATTACCCTACAAAATTTTCTGTTGTAGAACAAACTGGAATTTGTTGGCCACACTAAATGAGAGGGTCACTCCCCTTTTTCATTTTTCTAGCGAATTGTTGCCCCTTGAGGGAGCTTGTTGCTCAATGTTGTGACTCCATGCCTAATAAGGGATGCAATAGCTTTTGGTCATGCCTCCAAACAACATTTTCAACAAGCTATTTTGTGGCAAAAAATGGGACTCTGATGAGGTCATAATACTAAAGGGTATTGTTATTATGAATATCATGAACTCAATTTGGGGATTCAAGGCTTTTGTAGAAGAATAGAGTAGAAGTTGTAAGTGACGATCAGCTGAGAGGGAGGAGAAAGAAGAAAATATAGAGGAATACACTCTTATTCTTCTTTTCCTTTTGTTATAAATAGTGCAGTCTCAAAATCCAACCAGTGAGCTACCACTATTAATGAACGTAGAAAAAGTGACAAGTAGTCTTTCAGTGTATTTATGAATGGGCTTGTTTAAATAATAGTTGTACTAGTTATGTTCTCGAGAAAGAATATAGTAAACAGTAGGTAAAATCTACAACTTAACTATTCACAAATTACATTTTCTTTGAGAACGTTGCATTTGCATAAATGAATATCAACTAGGATATATGACTGCATAGTTTTAGACATCCACAAGAATATAGAAGCATTTATTTAATTCTAATAGGATATAAAATTTAATGCAACGATTTGTAACTACCATTGTTTATTTTGTACCCAAATTTGATTTATAACAATACGTAATCATTAAATAATCTGAGTCATTTGAGATAATACTAGCATTGATTTAGGTAGATCTTTATCCTTTTAGAATATAATGAAAGAAGAATAAAGAAGAGGAGGGAAGAAGCATAGCAGCATTTAGAGAGTAGTTATGTTGAATGTCCATCTATACTTCTTAGCATAGCCATTATTCCATCTTATTTTTCTACCAACCATAGTAAAGAGACATTGCCTTTATAAGCAACATCATCACTCATGAGATCTAAATTTGTTATACTTTGAAGGGAGACATGTTTTCTTATATTAAAAGTAGGGAAAGGTCCTTTGAACCCATAATTTTAAGCTAAATGAGTAGAGAATGAAAGGCCATCAAGAATGGACAACCAAAAACAAGCAACATAGGGTAGGAAAACCTCATATAGTATCCAAAAATGTAAATAAGGTACATAGGAAAAACTACAATGAAACAATAGAGACAACAATACAACACCATACCTATAATAGTAAGAATATAAAGCAAAACCGTCACATTTTAGAGGAGATGATGATCTCCTAGTTAGCCTTCAACACTTCCATGGCCATCCACTAATCGTTAGCACTGATGCAATCAACAAGCAAGTTCCCCTAGATCATCTCCACTATCTCTTTCCCAATTTCCAATTTATTTTCTTTTTATTTTAGACATCCTAGACATCGTTCCAAAGATGGCATGTTGCATGATCCCATCCACCACTATAGTAATTTTTCCAATTACTTCTTCAAGGACCTCAACCCTATTTTTTATTTCCTCACTGTAACCTTCAACGGGTTGCTAGAATTTTTTTTCTCTTTATAAGTCCACATTTTAGTCGCTCGTCTATGTAGGTGACCTTGGTGTTTTCCATTTCCTCAATGACAACATTAAGGTTATCATTTTCATCCTCCTCCTCTCATTCTAGTTCTTCTGGCTATTCTTTATTCCTTTCTCTCAAGAAATCCTCATAATTGCTAATCTCCCTTTCCTCTT